>CM044960.1:32171963-32216553 GCA_024516035.1 Bactericera cockerelli | reverse complement strand
AAAGCATTTTCTACCACCCAACCCTCAGAGTCTTAGGCTGGTATACAGAGACGTTTTTTTTTATCCCTATAGGGTTCACTGTAGGGTGGTCCTGAGCTTGGTATAGGGAAAACTTCGACCTTGACAATAATTTATTAAAGAGACATCTGAATGCGCATGCGCACAGGCGCTTTAAACAAACGTCTCTGCATAACAAAATCAGCTGAAGGGACAAATGACCCAGGCATCCCTACAGTGAGGACTCTGCATACAACCCTGATTATTATGTGGTCATATACTCAAATTAATGAGTAAAAATTCATGCACGGGTTGGGATTCGAACCAACGGATCCCTACGCTTCCTGGATCACCAGACTAGCGCGTTAACCACTTGACCACCAGTGCACGGTTCTTGTCTCCCCAGGTCTATACACAGTGCCGGAGCGTGCGGGGGAACCCAAGCACCTGCACTCAGTGAAGATCATCGGGTGGAACCAAACGGAGAAAGGCGACTCGTATTGGCTGTGCGTTAACTCGTACGGCACTCGGTGGGGCGACGGAGGACTGTTCCGGATAAAGCGGGGCGTCAACATGTACCTGATTGAGGAGAGTGTGATGGCGGGCATCCCTCTGCAGGACGCTGAGGTCACGACAGTGTCTTCTTGATGATTTTTTTTTTTTTTTTTTAAAGATGAGTGTGTTGTAGAAGATCTTGTGTGAAGTATTTTGGCAAAAAGCAATATTATATTTATTTCTTATATGTGTGTTAAACTCGATGTGATATTTCCGGCCCAACCCAGCTTGAGTGAGGTTAATATAGGTAGCTCGTACGATTCCCAGTGAATGGAGGGTAAAACCCCCTTCCGGAATAACTCATTAACAGGACGTTAAAACCAAAATAGAGTCAATGGACATAAAAGGAGCCTAGGCTTAGGTGTCCATATAATCCTCTCACCACCGTGATATTTCTGTGGACGCGGAATTATTATACAGGGTGGTCCAGAAAGTTTGCACCAAAATGATAGGGGTAATAAAAGAGACCATTTCCAACAAAAATATTCCCGGACATTTTCCTTTATTCTTTTTTGTCGTTTTCAAAATGGCGGCCAAAACGTGTGTTTTTCAAATATTCCGACTTTGGTTGGTTTTTATTTTTGACATTTTCATGTCTTTGCTCTGGCACATAACCAAAATTATGTGACGAAATTATCTAACGATATTAGGGTCAAGGGGGGTATTTACGAACAGGGGGTAATTACGAACAGTGGTCATTGTACCTAAACAGGATAAGATATTTCGAATCTGGTCGTTGAATACTATTATTTTGAATTGTTTTTACAGGTTGAACACGAGTTTTCGATAGTATTTATTTTCAGTTGTAGTTAGTAAGCTAGTGAAAATAGATCTATCAAAAAAATTGAATTTCGAAGTTTTTGATTTTTTTAAAACAATTTTTTAGGTAAGTGTTACTTGAATTTTTATCATTATTTTACTTTTAATTATTGATAAGCATGTTTTTGGTTATTATTTTACAAAAATAATTGTTTTAACCATTTTTTAAGTTATAGTTTCTGGGTGTTCTTAATTACCCCCGCATTTTTTTGCTATGGGGTAATTACGAACGCATATTTTGGGTGTTTGTTTTACCCTATAACTTTTTTTGTATTTATCAAAACACTCAGAATGCCCCGGAACTACAAGATGAAGAAACCACCTCCTTTGTATACAGAAGCACAAATGATATCTGCTATCGTAGATGTTTTTAATGGCAACCTGGCTGTCAGAAGAGCAACCGCAGTGTTTTGAGATTCCGCAAACCAAAGTAGAATTTTCCAAACGTAAGGCTAAATATCCTGAAATACTGGGAGGTTGTAATAAGTACCAAGATATTAGTACCCTAATGTATTGGACCCAATGAAGGTATTTGTGTACTTGAACATAGCAAAAGAAAGGAAGAAAAATGAAAGTGTAGAAAACGAAAAGAAATATAGGGGAAACAGTTTCAAAAAAGAAGAAAAAAATGAAGGTAGAAGAAGACAAATCTGAGCTGGACAATGACCTAGAAACTATTGATTAGACCAAAATCTGTAAAAAAAAAAAATTAAAAAATATATAAAACACCTTTCAAAAGCTCTCATAATTAACTATTACTATTATTATGCTTTTATTACCAGCCTCCGTGGCGTAACGGTTGTGACTACTGCCCGAAGTCCAGAGATCCTTAGTTTGATTCCCGGTTGGAGCAGACTTTTTGCACAGAAAATTCTGTCCCCTCCGAACATGTGAGGCTGGCGATTCCGGCCCCACCCAGGCTGGGTGAGGTTAATGTGGGTAGCTGGTACGATTCCCAGCGAATGGAGGGTGAAACCCCCGTCCTGTCTACCTCAAGTCAGGATGTTAAAACCAAATAGAATCAATGGACATGAAAGGAGCCTAGACATTGGATCTGGGCGTCCATATAATCCTCTCACCACCGTGATTTAGGTATCTATACCTATCTCACGGACAAGAAATTATTATTATTATTACTATTATTTGCAAGATAGAGATACCCTATTTGATAAGAGCTGACTACCTTCGTGGTTAGGATTCAAACCACTATCCTGTGTGTCCATAAACTTTGCATATTGTCATACAGGTGGCTAAAGACACAAAGTACAATTTTGGTGTATTATTTGCACATAAAAAGCACATATTGCCATTAAAAAGTCCGTTTTTAATATTGTATAATGTGTTAGGTTAGGCGGGGGTAAATAAGAACACCACTAAACAGATACTACAGTATGCACAAAACTATTTATAATGCACCATTAGAATGCTAAATAAGTCTATATACCAAAAATATCACAAGACATGGATTTTACAAAAGCAACTCAGGGTTACAGATATGTTTATAAAATATAGCTCAAAATTGTTCGTAATTACCCCCCTTGACCCTATGTAACGAAATATTGAATTGTAAAGGGAGAGAAGAGGGAAAGTGTGTGTCATGCGCACAATGGCGAAGTATTGAATTGTAGAGGGAGACAAGAGAGAAGGTATGTGTCATGCGCACAATACGAAATTTGGTCAGTTGGGTTTTGGACCTTGAATAGTAAAGATGAAAATGTCCCAATGGTTGCAGACTCGTATGCAAGCGTTTTTTTTTTACTTTTTTCTGTACCACCTAGAAAAAAACGGATTGCATTTTTGAATTGAAAATAAAATTTTAATTAAAATAAGTTAAATTAACCCGTTCAATGTTTTAATGATCATGCTCATTTAGGCTGTCAACGTTCTGAACGCACATATTTGAAAAACACACGTTTTGGCCGCCATTTTGAAAACGACAAAAAATAAAGGAAAATGTCCGGGAATATTTTTGTTGGAAATGGTCTCTTTTATTACCCCTATCATTTTGGTGCAAACTTTCTGGACCACCCTGTATAATATGTCAAACATTTTTGTTGTTGTTGAAACAATCAGCTCATGGTCTGTGTTGTAGCTTACCCATTCCGTAGTGTCCCTCCTCTCTGATGGGCGAGATGTTCCCTTTTAACTTCCCTTTTAACTACTAGGTCAAGCGCACCAAAATGTGTCCCTTACTGTAATCAACTTATGAATAGAACTTTATTGTTGGCTCAGGGGTTCGAATCCGGGATCTTCCATATGGTAGTCGAGGATCATACCACTGAACATCGTTCTCTCAAAATTTGTAGTTGCAAAGGTTTTCGGCCGTGACTGACGTACTATTTGGAATTTGCAAATCCTTTTGTTTTCCCATATCTAGACATTTTCGTGCCACATTATTTCAGGTACCAAGATTCTGAGATACAGTGATCAGTCAGTCAGTGATACATGTAACTTTCTACTGCTTCAGTAGGTTTCTACTGCTTGAATACCGCAAAAGTTGAACAAATACTTGTTTAATACCTATATCTCTCATGGTTATTAATGTAAACAATTTCGAATTTGGCATTCAATATGGTAATAATAATATCGCCTTTTTTATACTGCCCGATTAGGACTATTCTTCTTCTTTCACTTTGCCTTTTTCCCAAACCTACTTGGGGTCGGCATTGTACAAGCTCATGGTTGAGGTTGGTTGGTTGTGGCACATATTTTACGGCTGGATGCCCTTCCTAACGCCAACGATTCTATTTGATTTAACGTCTTGCTTAGGACGGGGGTTTTACCCTCCATTCGCTGGGAATCGTACCAGCTACCCACATTAGGACTATTAAGTCCCCATTATTCCAGCAGTAAGCCCAAGATTTATTATTATGTGATAAAAATCCCAAATTGGAGGATAACTTGTCTTGTCCCGGCTGGGTTTCGAACCCGCGACCTCTGGAATCTCTGGATTCACACAGTGCCTTTACCACTGAGCTACCGGGACAGATGGGTAGACTCGTACATGTTTCTTTTGAACTTGGACATGTACAGTTGTACACACATAATGGTGTTTTCCTGAACTGAGAAAAAAAGTCAAAGAATCAGAAGACATAGAACAGTTTACAAAGCATTACAGGTGGGCGCTATTAGTATTTATTTCATGTTTAAATAGTATACAAGGTGTGAATAATATTTGAGATTGTGTGTTTTCCTGTACCTATAAATAAATAAAAATATATGGACGTTGTACATTATGAGTGTGTCAAGTCATAAGAAAAACCAGTTTTCTCTTTCATTATACAAACAAAGCTGGATATTACTCAAGGTACTGATTTATTTTTTTAATTTATAAGGTCATGTTTCCTTATAGAGAGGTAAATTTGACCTAACCTAGATATCATTCTTTTGTATCTTTATTAAAGTGAGACTGTTAATTAAGTTTTCTCTCTAATGTAAGTTTCTGATATTAAAGAAACTGTATACAAACTTGAATTATTTTCACCTTTTAAATTTTTGTTTGCCTAAATGCTCAAGCAATTATTATTTTGAGGGAAAACCATAGCATTCTGTATTTCTGTTGACACTTTGATAATAACATCATACCTAGACATGTAAAATAAAGTAAAACACCAAAAAATCTTTGGAAATAACAAGGAAACATAATGTTGATTATAAGAAAGTGCTCCAATATTAAAAACTTCCTTTTGTTTAATAAAAATACATTATTGTTTGTTCATGGAGGTTATAATGATACTAGGAGAAAATTGAAACTTTACAGAAACTAACTTAAATGAAGAAAAATTTATACATAGTAAAACAAAAAATCAGACTTATAAAATAATTTTAAAATATCAAAATTGCCATAAAGAAATACACAGTCCCTATTAATATAAAACAGAAAATATTCATACTTTCTTTGAGAGCCTTATTGTTTAAAGAACCTACTATCATTTTTAACAAATAATGGAAAAAAATATTTCAATTATAATATAGGCATTTGATTTTCTAAGGTGAAAAATAAAAGCAAGTTAAAGCTATGCTTAGTGCTTAGTAACATGAAAAATATTATAGGATTTTGTCAGCTTCTATTTTCATTTTTGTTTAAAATATTTCTGATTGCATACCTGTTAACAAATCAGCATTTATGAAGTGTGATTTACTTTATTTAAACCTCTAGGAAAATGATTCAAAGAAGTCAATTTAAAAAGGTTAATTTTAGACTCCTCAATTTTACCAAAATCCCTTATGATGAGGTTGAAAAGACCCCCATCATTGTACAGAGTATATAAGAGTTATGCCTGAAATTTAATCTCTCAAGCACAAGTCATGGATCAAGAAGAGCTTGAAAACTGAAGGACTTGTTCAATTCTAATAGATCATACAGGGTAAAAAAGGTACACAAGATATTTTAGATTTTCTTGAGAGTATTACCACAGCGAGCATCAATGTAGTCTAGATACTCTTTGCCAATCAAAATGAACGTAGCACTACTGCTCAGACCAGCCAGAACTGCTAAGAATTTATTGTGAGAAAGGAATTTCCTCATCATTGCCCAGATGAGAACAGAGCCAAAACTGAAGAGAAGCGATCCGTAGGCACTGAAAATGATAAAAAAAATCACATTAATAGCACAGATTGAATTTACTCACTCATCTTTCACATTGAATGTGAAACACACATGAGAAAATTTTTATCAAGTAGTTCCTTAAAGATCACATGCCTATTCAAAATGGAATAAAATAAAATTCTCTCAAATCAACAGTACCATGTAATAATTGTAATATTGAAACAATCTACTTGTGCAATATTTTACTAGTCTCTTTTGCATGAAAATCAACTATATGTCACAGGTCCCGTCTCAATTTCAACTTGGATCAATTTATTTTATCTTTACACCTACCTGAACATAACTTGAAGCTGCTGTGGGGCCCCCTGCAAGTGTTTTCTTCCATGAATGTAGAGGCCTGAACCGACCACTGATGTGAAGAGGAAAACATTGGCAACATCATGTTTGGGGATGATTCTGAAACATTACAAATTAATTATTATTATTATGATTTTTAATTTTGGATTTAATATTGCTTTGAACTGCTTAGTACTAACCATGGCCTGATTTTAAATCTTTGCTGGCTAGAAAATTGTCTACTCTATAACATTTTGGATGTCCAGGGTTCACACATACCACATAGGTAACAAAAAAAGAGTAGCTATTTGAATGAATAGTGACTTCTGGAGTCATTACAATTATTAGCATGATGTGCTACCTACTACTTGTGATATTCAAATTAAAACCCTTGGGATACTGGCTATTCCCAGCCCCACTCAGGCTAGGTGAGATTAATTTGAATAGCTAGTTCATTTGGCCAATGAATGATGGGTAAAACATAAAACCCCTCATAGTGATAATTATGCTGATAGGATCATGTAGTTAATGGCGTTAATCAAAAATATAATAATAATAATACTCTTTAGTGGAAGGTAACCACCAGGCGAGGTTAATGCTCAAAGCATTTTCTACCACCTAACCCTCAGAGTCTTATTACTATGTGGTCACAAACTCAAATGAATGAGGAAAAATTCGTGCACTGGGTGGGATTCGAACCAACGGATCCCTACGCTACCTGGATTACCAGACTACCAATCTAGGAAAACCGGCCTTCTTACCTGTACATAAGACTAGGGTGCATCACATTGACAGAGAGGAGAGCATAGTTGGTGGCTCCATAGATGGGGGCATAGTAGTACAGTACGTTCTGCTGGGTGAAGGGCTTGATGCCTTTCTTCAGGCTTTCCACAAAGTTAGAGGCTGACTCTTTAGCCATAGTTAAAGCGTCTGTTAGAAATACTGTCAGGAAAACACTCAAATTAAAGCGAAATTAAAATAATGATGACTAAATTGATAAAAATTCAAATTATTTAAAACACTTGATTTTGTTTTATTCTTGGGTATCTCGTACCAGTGAACATAGCTACTTATCTGAAAATAATAGCAACTTTTATCATTTATGGCACATTGCATAATTAAAGCACTTTAAGGCGCATCAAATCAATCCGCTTCAGCAGATCAGTATTGTTATCGTTATCATAAAATAATATTTTATGAAAGAGTAAATTGAAGCCTTCAATTTTGTCTTAATTTTTTCTGTTTTGACATTTTCATGTCTTTGCTCTGGCACATAACCAAAATTATGTGATGAAATTATGTAACGATATTATGTAACGGTATTATGTAACAAAATATTGAATTGTAAAGGGAGAGAAGAGGGAAAGTGTGTGTCATGCGCACAATGGCGAAGTATTGAATTGTAGAGGGAGAGAAGAGAGAAGGTATGTGTCATGCGCACAATACGAAATTTGGTCAGTTGGGTTTTGGACCTTGAATAGTAAAGATGAAAATGTCCCAATGGTTGCAGACTCGTATGCAAGCGTTTTTTTAAACAAAAATTTAACATCGCTTTCAACTGCATGGTCATATCAGTAGTCACCGTGGCAGAGTGAGTTGGCGCGCTAGGCATTGTACGCATGGTGACCTGGGTTCGATTCCCAGCGGGGCAGGAATTTTTTTATTTCGATGGATATGACCATTATTGTAACTGGTAAAACCAAAATACAAAAAATTGAATTATCATTGAGGCGTATTATAATAAAATTCATTTAATAAAAGGGTGTTTCTTGTGTGTTTTAATTGTGATTAAATTCAAAATTTTACCGGGAAGTACCTACAGTATTATAGGACTTTTTCTTTCAATATCCTTTTTTTCCCCATAATTCCACCACTGGTCACTGCTCATATTTAAGCAGCTACTCATTTTTCTCACGAGGTATGAGTGGCCCTGTAACATACAAAGTACATAGCCAAAAATTTCCAAATCTTCGCTGACATTCAAACCCAGGTCACCGTTCGTGTAAGTCTAGCGCGTTAATTTCCCCACCTTCAGCGCAATTTTTTTTTTATATCTTTTAAAGGTGGGTATACCCCCATTATTTGTTAAAAATGTTTATTTGTGAAATATAAATACATGGAAACTAAAAATAAATAAAATAATAATACTCGGCCACGGAACTACATATAATTCATATAAAATACATAAAGAAGAGAATCCATAGGAGGTGATAGGTCGGAACGCCAAAACCCCACTTAATCGCACAGAACAACCGCACCGCAGCGCAGCTAGTTTGGTATAGAAATCATTAAATGAAATAAATAGTGATGTTTTTTTACATTACATTTTTATTTTTTAATAATATTAACTAAGATCAAAACTGTTGAGAGGTGGTATATGGATATTCCCTAGGCACTCATTTAAGGTGTGAAATGCGGTATAATTCTACTCACACATACCCTACCACTAGATCATCAGTTTCTCTTTGAGCATTATCCAGTATGGTAAAAGATTGGGTTTGGATCCATTTTGGAATTAAATCTGTTCTTAGTTGCCAGAGCAAGTTGTGTTTTGCCGGTACTCCGACCCAAGTCAAGCTGGGTCAGGTTAAGGTACCTGTGTATGTTGTTCAGAGAATGGTGGGTAAAATATTCGTTGCGAGATGACTTTTGTTTGAAGACAACGTTAGACCATAGTTAAACACAATAAAGCACTCAGTTTCCCCCATTAAACATGAGTCCTAGTCGGAAATTATAATAAAAAAATGTGTTTTTTGTGTTATTATATTACAATTTTAGTCCTAATATCTTATTTTTGTCTATAATTCCGCCACTCGTTGCTGCTCACATTTAAGACGCTACTCATTTTTTCTCACGAAGTATTAGTTGACCCCGAATATCAAAGTATGGATCAAAAAAATCCTGCGCTGCTGAGGATCGAACCCAGGTCAGCGTGCGTGCACGCCTAGTGCGCTACCCACCTGCGCTACTTAATTGGCCAAGGTGACTATAGTCGGACATTATAAATGTCTGTCCCGGTAGCTCAGTGGCAAACGGCACTCTGTGAATCCAGAGATTCCAGAGGTCACGGGTTCGAAACCCAGCCGGGACATGACGAGTTATCCTCCCAGTTGGGATTTTTACCAAATAATAATATGTCTTGGGCTTACTGCTGGAATAATGTGACTTTAATAGTCCTAATCGGGGCAGTATAAATAAGGCGATATTATTATATTATATAAATAAGGCAATACTATTATTATTTCCCACTCTCCAACTTTTGATATCGCCGTATGAAAGTTTCAACCATGTGCCTGTAGGGTAGCAGTCGTGTCTTCTGGGTGAAGGGAATGCCGCATAACTTGCGGAACTTAGGAGACCAGAGCAGCAGATTCTGAGCCACCCCGTACATAGAGGAGGTGGCCCAGTACAGAGCCAGCACCTGGAACATAGTGTTTCAATATTATTATTTTTTTACAAAAAGTATTTTTCAACATTTTTTTTTCTTTTTCCTTTGTCAGCGCTTTAACCTTGTCAATATACAGGTCGTTCGCGCTGATCAATCCTTATTTACAATTTTTTATATACAGGTACAGTGAAAAGGTATAATTAATTAAAGGTAAACAAAGTCTGATACGGTGGTGATAATGTCTTTGGCACAAAAAACTTAAGTACTGAATTCAGAAAAAAAATAACCAGTTAAAAGCACCAGAGGTATAAATTGTTGAGGTCACTTGGCCTGAAATATGTAGTGTTTTTAATATCTTTTATTATTAGACTTTTTGTTTGTTGCTTAGTGTCTATTTAACACCAATTACGGGGGTTTTACCCTCCATTTGCCGGAAACTTATAAACCACCTACCTCCATTAACCTCATTCAACCTGGGTTGGGCCGGGAGTTCGCAATCAGATCCTCAATTACATTATTATTCAATAGGAATGAATCATGGCCAGAAACATGTGTAAGCAGACCCTCCAATTTTATGCTGTAGGAAGTATCATAATTTTAATCAAAATCGTGGAACTTTTTCCCTTTACTTCCATTATTAATAAGCAGGTTTTGAAATCTATTATCAACCTCTTGTTGAACGTAGATTAAATTTTTTATAATCTTTTAAAATGTATTGCTATTAATTAATAAAATAATATAATATGAACTCCTCTTCGCCATTCAAGACTTTATTCCTGAGCCTGTATTTTATTAACAACACATTGAATGAGAACCTCCTGTTTGACCAGCAAAAACAATTGCTACAGAATTCCAAGGATCTAAAAATGGACAAAGTAAACACAGAGTTTGAAAACCAAACTATAGCTAACATCTTTCCACTCCTGCATATACCACAAAGCCATCCTGGCAATAGGAGATCAGCTCAAGGATTTGAAACTAGAGAGAGTCAAAACCCACCCTTGCAAATATCTAAATTGAAATCCTCATATCAATACGAAAACGACAAACTTCCAGTTCATCCAAAAGTCGCAAAGAAGTTGACACAGAGACTTATTAATGTGGACGAGGGACTGGCTAATCTAAAACCTGAATCGAGAGAGGGCCAAGAAACAAAAAATTACTATAACGAGACCATAATCAATCAAGAGAACTATTACATAATAATAGCAGAATGTACGAAATCTTCAATAAGACAAAATTACTCTCACGCCTTGAGTGAAGCAGCTAAAGGAGGTAAAGGGGCTGTGGAGGCTCTAACAAAAATAATAAAAAGCAAAGTGAATAAAACGACAGCTACTCCAGCAGCCACAACTTTGCAAACTCCAGCATCGACAACTGAGTGTAATAACCAAGATTTTTCTCAAAAAATATCGGACCAAATTTTAACTACCACAAGTGAAACTTTCGTAAAAAATAGTACCAAAATTAACTCATTATCTCTATTATCCACGTTATATCAGGTAGCATCAACAGTTTCAATATTGAAAAATATTTCAGATATATATTCCAAGTCCATCGCAATAATAAAATCATCAACGACTATGAAACCACAAACCCAAAAAATAAATATTCCTAGTTCTCCTGGTGCTTCAGTTGATCCAAGTATTGGCACAACTATGGAAATTACACAAAAAAATCCTTCAACCAAAATTTCAACAAAATCAACAACAACAACAACCGTTTCCAATGATACTAAAAAATCGAACGAAGACCAAAATAATATGACAACTATTTGTCCTAGCTCTCCTGGTGCTCCAGTTGATTCAAGTATTTACACAACTATGAAAATTACACAGAAAAATTCTTCAACCAAAACTTCAACAAAATCAAGAACAAAAACAACAACCGTTTCTAATGATCCTAAAAAACAGAACAAAGACCAAAATGTAAATATCACAACTATCTGTCCAAGTAAAAGTCAAAATAATATGTCTCCTCCAGAAACAACTTGTCTCCCAGTTATTCATATAATTAATATATACCATAATAAAAGCTCGCCTTCACCAGAAAAAATAATACCAATTAATTCACAAGAAAATGGAAGCAAAAAGATAATAGGCAAAAGAAACTCTTCAACTCAATTAACACAAACATCCACTACAAATCAACATGACAACACCAACAACTTTATAAAAAGTAGTGACCTATGCAAAACTAGATACTCAGTTCTGAATGACACATCACAAGAAAAAGAAATGACTGGACAATCAACACCAAATTTGGAACATTTAGTTGTTGGAAAATTTAATCTTTCTTCAGATAGTTTCAATAATATCACCATCTATACAACATACCTGCCACTTTGTTCCAAAGATTATGATGAAAATGAAAATATGTATGAAAATAACCAAACAAATAATGAATATTATGATACTCCTCAAGACAGAGCTTCAGATGGACAAAAAGATAAAATTGATGAGTTAGAAAATGACACTCTTAGAACTGAAAAATCAACTAACAGGTGTTCAAGCACTCGTAGACACAAACCAACAACCCAAATGTTACCACAAAAAATATTCTCACCAACCAAGAAAAAAAGAACTATAATTCAATCAAGGGAACAGAGTACTAGTTCTGTGTTAGTCATTAAATTACTATCTGTGACTTCTGAGAAACCACCACTTGATTTAGATATTACATAAATATTCTTCATGCCACATTACATCAATATGTATTTCTATACGGTCTGTACTTAAAAAGAAGTAAAAAAAATATGGTACATGATATTTGTAAGGAAAGGTCCAACTAAAAGAAAGTGGCTTGGACCGCTCCTACAATAGCAGAACTCACTGATGGTACATTGGCAGCAATAGGCACAAGCAGGAGAGCAATGAGCCGGAACACATTGGTGGTGTATCGCTTTGCTCCGGTGAGTTTCTCATCTCGGTAGAGAACTTGCATCTCTACGATGAGAAGGTTGCATAGTCCCAGGGTAGCAGGCAGGATGAAGCTGTCATCACAGGCCAGAAGGTTGCTGAGGAACAAGAACTTCTCGGTGGCTAGATCTGCGTAGATGTCCATTGCATCTGAAACAAGAGGTACAATGATGATACAGCATATTATTCGTATGAATTATAGAAAGAGATGAAGATAAATTGGAAGGATATTTGTCATTACATTTTGTATTACACCATAGGGTATTTGGTATTCACATAGAAATAGACGGCCTGACATGTAAGAAAACTTAAATAATGAAGGTACCTATAACTGAAGTGACAAATAATAACTAATAATATTTATCTTAATTTTTAATATTATATACATTTTCTTTGCTTATAGGGACTTGGGATGGACCAAATGACTTCATTGTTCATTTCAGTAATACGATAAGAAAGTTTGATTCACATTCACAATTAGACAGTACATGGCCCTAAGGCATGGCTATTTTTCTCACTATTGTCAAAAGTATACATAAAAAAAAAAATATAATTTACAAATATTTGTATAAGATAAAATTATTAAAATAAAAAATAAATGGAAGGTATGCCCATATTGTAACTTTAAAACTGTGAAGAAGATGGGGATAGATTTAAAACCCTACCAGTTTGATAAAACACGTTTAATTTTTTGTCTTGGAACCTTCATAGCTCCCTCTATCTCATCTCACCCATAGTCTTCTCAGGCCTCATGAGCATTAGATTCCTAATGGCAAAGGAAGATGACACCCAGAGAGGCATTTGAATCCAGATAAGTAATGAGGCTTTGGCAGGGTGGCAGTTCTCTTCTACTATCAATTTCTTGTACTGAGTTTTAGCCTGAAACAAGAATATGACATTCTCTTCTCTAGAGTAGAATTTTTTACAGTTAAATAATACAATTACAATTCTGGTTCATTACAAATAAAATAAACTACATAGTAGTTAATAAAAACTTTTTTTTTCTTTGTAAAATATGGCATTCACATTATGATTTTTCTTGTCAGCTCTGGGGTTCAAACCCAGGAACTTCTGCATGCTAAGCTAGTATCTTACCACTGAACTACATGTATCATACAAACTAGCTCATTCTAACAAGGTTTTCGACTTTTTATATAGGAATTTAGTGTCTGGACAAATTGTTATTAAATTTGAAGGTATGATATGAAAATCTGTTTCAGTTACATTCTTTGAAAGTCTTAGGGCTAAATTAATAGACAAATTCTATATCACAAGTCATAGCTAAGTGTTAGTTTTTCCTATCTTACACAGTATGCAATCCAAGACTTAGCGCCACAGAGGTATTACAAAAACGTCCATATTCCACCCTTAGGGTAAAATTAATAGGTACAGGACGCAATCCAAGACTTAGTGCCACAGAGGTATTACAAAATCATCTATTCATTTTGTCCTTGATGTAAAGAATACTTTGTGTTGACATAAAAAAGTCAAAGAATGATTTTTTTTGTGAAAAAAAATTCACAATTTTTTTTTGGTATTACAGCATTATGAAGCTTCCTTTACTTTTCTAAGTCCTTTACATTTTTTCTTTGAGTCCACTGGTAATGCTGTCACTGGTTGTTACTCATATTACTCATTTCTTGTTTGGAGTTACGAGTGGCAAAATTTAGAGAAGAAATTTTTCTAATCAGCCAAAATTTCTGGAGCACCTGTGTGTAATCTTCGTGCATTACTCCACTTGGTCATGTGAATATGTTGTGTGGGCACATTATAGGTACAGTAAAAAAGATGTAGCATGGCATATGACCTTTGGATTTGCTTTATCAAAATGTGGCTTGAGATTTCAATTGAAAGTGTGCTCAGTATTTTTGAGTTTTACAAAACCAGTTTTAACCTAGCACTGCAGCATTTTCCCTTCATTTGTATCCTAACTTGACATGAAAAGTGGAGTTTCATAGGCCATCTTGTTACCTGTACATATACTCACAGACTTGTGATAGTTGTAGTTGGCTCTATCATTGTCCCATTTGTACATTCTAGTGGCTATTGCTGTTTCTCTTTTTAATTCTTCCAATATTTTGGGGAACTTCTTTGTGAGTAGATTTTCAAGTTTGGCTAAAACATAATGCTGAAAAGAAGAAGAACAAATATATGTATATATTATAAAAGTTTTTTTTTTAATTTGGGTTAAACGTCACTTTCAACTGCATTGTCATAATTCAACAGGGGTGTTATCCTCCATTCACAGGAAACTCACAAACCTGCTACCCACATTAACCTCAGCCAGCATGGGTTGGTCAAGAATGCCAGCATCACAAAGTCTTCATCTCTCTGGGCATTACTTGACTTTGGTGATCCTACAAGAACGGGTTCATGAAGGTAAAAAACATATCAAAAAACAAGTCCATCAAGCTTATCAGGCCAAATTTACAGATAGTAGATGTTTATTAATTGAGTAGACAAATGGTCTTAAAATGTACAAAAAATTAATGATAAGGCAGCAGATTTTTAAATTGAGCTGGGTTGGTGGTTTGAGTCCCGAATTCATCAAAGATTTAGTAAAGTGACTTTGAGTAATTGTGATGAACATAAATATGATAAATTTTTACATACCTGGTAGATGGAAAGTGGAAAAGTGAGTAAAAATCTCAACAGGAAAGCAGACAGAACAATGGTGGGTCCCCACTGCAGACCCGTTGTATCATGAACAAACACTAGCACCTCCTGGGCATAATGCACAGGTGTGCTGTAAGAGATGGTGTCAAATATGGAAGTTTGAATTTCTACAAGTTTACTTGTAAACACGGAGTCTTTGCTTAGGTGCCTTCTCTGGTAAGTAGGGAGGCTGGTGTCATTGGGACTGAGACCTGAGAGGAGGCTGGAACATTGCACTGAGGGGCAGCAGTGTGAGAATAAATGAGATTGGGGTTTTGATTTGACAACTCCTGAAAGTACTGAGCTACTCAGCTGAAGAGATCTGCAACACCTTAACATTCTACTGATTTAATTGAAAGGTATTTTCTACAAATGGTTCAATGTGAATGCATTACCAAGGTTAAACATCACTCAGTAAGATTAATCTTGAACCAATGATGGACATATTATGCGTGAGGGAATCATTAAATGATCAAAATAAAAGACTCAATATAATTGAAAATAGAAAACACTGCTAATTATAGTATCTATTCATAACTTTACATAATTATTTGATAGGATAATCTGATAACGGCAGCTTTATCAATTTCTTTAAAGTTTTGAAACATTTGAATTTTTCGCGCTCAACTTTTTGTTTACATTTTTGGAAGTATGTGAGAAGTAAGCAACTTTTTACAACAACTTTTTTTAGGAAGCAACTTTTCTTTCAAAAGATCTGCCATAGCGGGATTTCAAAAATTGATATAAATCACAAATCACAATACATGTCCGATTTGAGCAGTGCAAATTTCGATCGATCTTACCTCACATCTTGATCCGCTCATGTTAGGTACCTACCTAAGTTATGTTGAGTATGGATTGTATCCAAATCAGTGGTTCCCCCAATCCCAACTTGCCGGCGACTTGACATTTTCCGTGGGCGAAAGAGTAAGGGTGACGATGAAAAAGTATAAACGAGAAATCACTTTTTCCGTCATTTTCTACCCAGGACTAGGAAAATTGATGTTTTAAAATCAATTAAAATCTAATGGTCATTTCACACTGGCTCTTTCAAAAAATTGATTTCGACGATACTGGACGATTTCGCTTTCGTTTGTATGTCTGTTCCGCCATAACTCTCGACCGGATTCTTCAAAATTGTTGAAATTTAGTAAATTGAATGAGAGGTCTCGATGTCCTCATGCTTGATTTTTTTTTTTTTTTTTTTTTTTTTTAAAGTGGGGTTTAACGTCGCTTTCAACTGCCATGGTCATATCACGACGGGGGTTTTACCCTCCATTCGCAGGAAACTCACAAACCTGCTACTCACATTGACCTCACCCAGCCTGAGTGGGGCCGGGAAAAGCCAGCGTCACGAGAATTAGAATTTGAATGGTCACCCATCCAAGTCTTAACCTCGCTGGATGTCGCTTAACTTCGGTGTTCTGAAGGGAACCGGTGTATTCAACATGCCATCGACGCTGGCTTTCATGCTTGATTGAACATTTATAATGCGATAGTTGAATCTTTGTGATGTTTACAGTTCACAGAACCACTAGTCTAGAGTCCAACAACACTAGATTCCTCTGTTGGAAATATTAAATTAATGAAATATATAAGATTTGTCATCTATTCTGAGGACATTATTTATTAAATCTCTTTCAAAATAAACACCTACCTACGAGTTAAAGTTGGATCATATTTAATTTTGTGATGTTCACGTTAGATGAGGACATCAGCACACCAACAGCTTATAATCCTCACTTATTTGTGTGTGTAGAATGTCGATATTAATTATTGCTATGTATATTTCTATGAAACACGTAGGTAAGTAACAATGGAATTAAATTCAAAATTTCATTCTTTGTTTGTTTGCTTAACCCCCTGCTATGAAGATGACACACTCCAATTATTAAAAAATCATTAAGAAGTCAATTATTTGCTTAAAGGAAACTGGAGCAAGGATAAATAAAAGTGAAGACTTAATTAGTAGGTTTAGATCAATACATGGACCATATTAATATAATATCTTTGCCAATTAAAGAAACCGTTTTCAGGACTACCGAAATTAAGCAACGTCCAGCTTTCATTCCGGCCCGACCCAGGCTGGGTGAGGTTAACGTGGGTAGCAGGTTTCTGGGTTTCCTGCAAATGGAGGGTAACATCTCCGTCGAGATATGTGACCATGCAGTTGAAAGCGACGTTAAACTAAAATAAAAAAAACCTTTTTCGAGCACGGCTCTTCGAGTAAAGTTGGGATATCTTTTTTGCAATTTTTTGTCTCGAAACTTTGCGAAGTGTTCCTGGTCTACTCTTCCATTAGAATCAAATGAGATCGAATCACCCTTACAGAAACTTTGCATTGCAAGACTTCCCGTTCAAATTTTGAGGCAAAATGTTGCGAGACGCTTCGAAACAATCAGGACGTCAAATAGAATCAACTGGTCACAATAGATCTAATTAGGTCGCAGTGTTAATTGTAAGGGTTTCACTTAAAACCCTGCAACCAGATCAGATAATAATAATAATATAACAGTAGGTATAGTATCTCTATTTCACTGCTCGTAGTAGTAATAATAATAATAATAATAATATAATAATAATATCGCCTTATTTATACTGCCCGATTAGGACTATTAAGTCCCATTATTCCAGCAGTAAGCCCAAGACATATTATTATGTGGTAAAAATCCCAAATGGGAGGATAATTTGTCATGTCCCGGCTGGGTTTCGAACCCACGACCTCTGGAATCTTTGGATTCACAGAGTGCCGCCTTTACCACTGAGCTAATAATAACACTTTTTTCATGGAAGGTAACCACGAGGCGAGGTTAATGCTCAAAGCATGTTCTACCTGCCTAACCCTCAGTGTCTTATTATTATGTGGTCACAAACTCAAATAAATGAGAAAAATTAATGCACTAGGTGGGATTCGAACCATCGGACCGCTACGCTACCTGGATTACCAGACTAGAGCGTTAACCACTTGACTACCGGTTCACTCGTACATGATACGCAGTGGCCACCTATAGATTTTCCTGAAGTATGTACCATTTCTGGGGAAATCTCCTCCTGTCCAAAAACACAGTTACCTGGTGTGTTACCCACATAACTTTCTGACGTATAGTCTCAAAGTTCATTAAATAATTTTATTTACCAACGTAATTAGAAGTATGACTCAGCTTCTGTAGAGGCTATTGATTTTAAGTTACTCAGAACTTACATCAGTTATTTATCTACATTTTTGTTTTTCATATGAATTATTAATAATTAATTCTTTAACTATGTTTTTGTTAAGAATGTAGGTATGTTATTCAGCTTCTTTATATCAACAATAAAAGCACTTCCTCTCTCATTCTAAGAGATTAGAATTATTCTTGGAAATTCATCTCACGAAAATTAAATTCGTAACAATTCTACGAGGAACAAACTTCAATTAGGAATGATAATAATAAGAACCTTATAACTGTAAAACTATGTAAATAAGTAATAATAATATTACCGCGTTGCCGACCTCCGTGACTCAGTGGTTTAGAGCATTGGTTACTGACCCGGAGGTTGCGGGTTCGAATCCCGGCCGGAGTGGAAATTTCTAACCGAAATTTTCCGTTTCCGGAATGGCATGGATGTAAAGGTAAAGTGCCTTGAAGTAATGCGAAAGCGGTTCCGGGGCACACTTACCTTAAAAAAAAATAATAATAATAATATCGCCTTATTTATACTGAACGGTTAGCGCTAATGAGTCTGATTATTGTACGCCACGATGTACTCCCATCATGTGGTTTATTTATTTATTTTATTTATTCACACTTTATTTTTTTATGCAAAACAATCAAACAGAGAAAAAAAACTTTACAACATTTACAAAAGATCTACACAGGTACCTACCTATACATATAATGTAGCACATCCTATCCATACAGACCCTGGGTAGTGGTTCGCCCGGCTGTTGGCTTGAGATGTGCGAAAATACAAAAATTTAGAAAAATAATATTTAAATTTACAATTGTCTTGTAATCCGGGGCGAAGTTAGTGCCTTAGGCAGTCTCTGCCACTTCACCCCGGATCAAAATCCTAAAAGGGAAGAGTAACTAGTTATGTCTTTCATCGCGTGTATGTGAATCGCATCCCAAGCACGGTCAAACTTTAGCAGTGTGAGATTGAGTTGATAATTTTTAAACATATGTGATAATTTTCATTATTATAATAAAATTGTTGTATTCAATCTGTCTCGATAGCTCAATGGTAAAGGCGGCACTCTGTGAATCCAGAGTTTCCAGAGGTCGTGGGTTCGAAACTCAGCCGGGACATGACATGTTACCCTCTCATTTGGGATTTTTACAACATAATTATACGTCTTGGGCTTACTGCTGGAATAATGGGACTTTAATAGTCCTACTCGGGCAGTATAAATGAGGCGATATTATTATTATTCAACGTATCATCAACGTAATGGCGACGCTGCGCGCCGGACAATCTCACAAGAAATCAGTAGGAAACTTTAGTGTAAGCTCATAGCATTACTAATAGATAGGTAGGTAGGTGATAAGGCTGTTCAAGGCTCCATGCATTTGAAGTACCTACTGCAGCTTCTTACTAGTAAATATTAACTATGAATAATAATACTCTTTAGTGGAAGGTAACCACCAGGCAAGGTTAATGCTCAAAGCATTTTCTACCACCTAACTTACAGATTATTATGTGTTCGCAAACTCAAATCAATGAGGAAAAATTCATGCATTGGGTGGGATTCGAACAAACGGATCCCTACGCTACCTCTGGATTATCAGACTAGCGCCTTAACCACTTGTTTACCAATTCACGGTAGTCTTATAATATATAATAAAATGTCTCCTTCTTCTACTTTGCTTTTTCCCAACCTCAGTTGGCATTCTTCAACCTCATGTAATGTAAACAGCATTAATTTGTACTATTGGTTCGTTGAAACTCAGGGAGGGCATATCCTTAATTTCATACTGTTTTATAATTCGGCTCTTAGAAGGTTAAGGTTAGTGTTTTAAAAACATGTTAAAATAATAAGAAAATCCGGAGTAATCGAATAATATTGTCTTACTCCTTGAGAGGAGGTGGCTGTTGTCTTGAACTTTAACACCCCGGGTTTTGCCCTTGGCTACTATCAGTAGGAGCCTTCGCCGCCTTATCTCCATCACTCTGAATACCTGTGCTGCGTTCAACAACATCAGCACTATCAGTGATCAGCTCCTTTGAGAACATTTGAACATCTTCTAACTCAATAAATCTACTTACTTTAGCACTTGCCAGAAACTCTTAAAATCCTTACATTTTGTAAGGAAAAAAGTCATTTTTATTTTATTTTTTTTCTTTTTTCTTTTTCCTGTAAATTTAATTCGAGAAAACATTTTTAATAAAAAAATACCTACAAATGAATAGATTGGTGTAAAAAAAATGTCTTCTATTTTATTCTAGAACTCCCTAGCATGTGTTTTGAAATTGAAAAGTGTTCATTTTAGAAAGAAAAATGTTTTCTGTTAAGTGTATTGTTTTGGGTCTCTTATTGCAACAATGTTATTGTGTAAGTATTAATCATTAGTTTGAATAATTACCTTTTCATATTACTAAAGATTTTTTTTTTTTTTTTTTAAAGGATGAGTGTTTCATAGCCGTTTTTATTTCGTAGCCATGAAACAGGAGCTACTGTAGACGCTTGTGGTCTGTGTTGTAGCCTGCCCATCCCGTAGTATGCCTCCCCTCTCATGGGCGAGAAGTGACACAATACTTCCCAATTAGGTGCTGGGTCAACACGAGCGCACCGAAAGGTATCCCTTACAAACAATTGTAACCAAATTAAGAATACAAATTTTTGTCGGCACGGGGCATCGAACCCGGGACCTTCCGCATGGCAAGCGAGTGCTTAACCACTGAGCTAATCGCGCGCTCTTATTTTCTTATTCTAAGTGCATTTACTTTATAATAGTATTACTTTTTATGTAAATCTTTATAAAAGGAGGATGTACAATATTATTTACAATATAACATCAAGGAAAAATAAATAGGTAAATAATGAAATAGTTTGAAAAATAACAAAGAAAAAAATAATACTAACGTCCTAACTAAAATGCGGGGTTATCGCCTGTGGCAATCTCTTCCACACAACCCTTAATTATATTATATCATAGATCGTCTATATAGGAAACTTAAAGAGTCTTACGAAGAAATGAATGTCAATTATTGTGCATTGGCAGCCAAGTGGTTAAGGCGATCGTCTGGTAATCCAGGTAGGGTAGGGATCCGTAGGTTCGAATCCGATCCAATTCATGAATTTTTCCCAATTTATTTGAGTTTGTGAACACATAATTTTTTTTTATTTTTTTTTTTATTAAGAACATAACATTGTTTCAAAAATAATTCTTAGAACTATAAATTGAAACAACAATACCAATGTTCACATTAAAATAAAATAATTAATTAAGAACTTAAAACTATAGCGAACTAAAAACTAATTGTCTTACATTTGCTTTAAAAGCTTCCTTAGACAGTAAAAAGTCGTCTGTGCTTAGGTGTACTTCATTACATAGAGTCATTGCTCTGTTCAGTGGCGATTCATGAAGTTTAGTAAGTCTAGGATGAGGGACTGTGAAGATTTCAATATTTGTATTTCTTAAAATGGGGTTTGGTGTTTTTTCCACTATTTTTTCTTTGAGTTCTAGACATGTAATATTATTGTTTACAAGATTATAAATTAACATCACTAGGTCTACTTTACGTCTTAATTCAAGAGAATATCAAGCATTTCTAGAAGGGTGTTGTAGGAAATAGCTTCCGGGTATTTTGGATAAAACCCGTTTTCTTTTTTAAATAGGTATCTCACAAAAATGTGGACTGAATTTTTTCAATTGTTTTTGATTCTAATTTCGAGTTTGGATCCCATAATATTGATCCATACTCCACAGTAGATCTCACTAGTGATAAAAATAGCGTTCTTAAAACATCAATATCCTTAACGTGTTTTCCGAATCGAATAATGAGGCCAAGTTTTCTATAAGCTCGTTTTAGCATGTTTGCACGATGTTCGTTAAATTTATGTTCACTGTCAATTATAATACCCAAATCTTTATGAGAATTTACTTTTTCTATACAGATGTCTCCCATTTTGTAGTTATAGTTTATATTGACTTTTTTTCTTGTGATAGTGATTTGTTTTGATTTGGATGGATGGAATTTTAGCCCAATCAAGTGAAGTTTTTCTCTAACTATGTTGAGATCTTCCTGCAATTTTTGGCAGTCATTTATGTTTGTTATTTTTCTAAAGATTTTGAGATCATCTGCGTAGAGGAGTATTTTTGATTCAGGGCTAATATCTTTGCACACTTCATCGTAGGTTAAAATGAATAGTAAGCTACTTAATTTTGAGCCTTGAGCAATGCCTGATGTTGGGATAAATGGTTCTGATGTAATGTCCATATATTTTACCTGAAGGTTTCTATTGGTGAGGTATGAGACAAATAATTTTGCTGACTTAAATCCTATGCTGTATAATTTTTTTATGATTGATTCATGTGAGATTTGATCAAATCCCTTCATGACATCTGTGAGAAGGACATCCGTTTGATAGCCTTCCTGTAAGGTTGCACATACATATTCTGAAAATTCAGTGAGATTTGTAACTGTCGAACGTCCTTCCACAAAGCCATGCTGAATATTTCTAACCTTGGAAAAAACTTGACCTGCTATAGATTTGTATAATAGTGCCTCATATAGTTTGGCAAAAGAATTGAGGTTAGCTATTGGTCTGTGGTCCTCAACACAGCCAGATTCATTTTTTGGTACAGGTGTTATTATTGTATCTTTAAGTCGATCAGGAAACACATTTGATTGCAAACTTAAATTAAATAAATAAGTAAGAGGTTTGGCGAGTGATGGAGCGCAATCTCGCACTATTTTGGGGGGTATTCCATCCCTTCCCGCGGGCTTATTTGGGTTTATATTCATAGCTTCATCCAGGACCTGTTGCTCTGTGAACAAAGGTATCTCTATACTGGTAGAGAGATCGTTCAGCGAACAGATTTTATCTAAGTCCACAGAGCATGGTTTGTATGAGGTAATGAAGTGATCTGCAAAGGAGTCAACAATCTCTTTTTGAGAGTTTAACTGCTGCCCCTTAAAGATTATGTTTGTCGATTTACCCTTAGATCTTTCCTTTTTTACGTATTTCCAGAAACTTTTACTGTTATGTTTGAATTCAGTGGATAACTTCTGGATGTAGGATTGATAGTTGGACTGAATCTCTTTTTTAATTTCTTTTCGTAAATATTTATAGTGTTCAGATTGTTGCTGTGTTTTGTTTTGCGTTTTGCGCAATTTTTCTTTTGTTTTGAAAATGTGTCTTGTATTTGCGCTCCACCACTCGGGGAAATTTTGTGATCGCTTGCTTACATTGTAAAGGGGAACATTTTTCAAAAATATTTCATTTAACTTTACATAAATATTATTAAGGAAGATGTTTGGACACGTGATTAGATTTATGTCATCTTCCCAGCAGATTTTTTGTATTTCACTATTTAGTTTTTCAGCGTCAATTTTGTGGAAGGCAAAATATTTTGTCTTTTCTTTAGAATCAACTTTATATGGTATTTGCTTAATTTTAATTTTATTTTGATACTTGATCATTATTTCTAATGCAGGATGGTGACTGTCTTCCTTTACTAATCCCTGAGTTTTTAAGATTTCTACATCAACTTGTTTATTCTTAGATAAAAATATTTCACTTATGTTCGTTAGACATAGATCTAGTATTCTATTATTTTTATTTCTTATATGGTTTTTGGATTCTAGGAGGTGAAAATTGGTAAATTCTCTAAACTTGGAAACTGAACGAGGAGGGTCTACATTTAATTCCTCAGAGAAATCGGGCAAATTTAAATCACCAATAAGGATGAAATTTTCATTTTGTAAGTTTCGCTCTGATATTGATTCTGAAAGGAATTTCACAGCGTCATATTTTTTTGACTCTTGATGTGGTGGTAAATAAATCAAACAAAGATAGATTATTTCCCCTATTAGTGTCAATCGAAACCACATGAGCTCAAGAATATTGTTACATATGTCCCAATGTATAATAATGAGACTCTGAGGGTTAGATGTTAGAAAATGCTTTGAGCATTAACTTTACCTTCCACTAACCACCAGATTTTTGCAGTACACCAAACTTAGGCTTTAAAGCCGCTATTCAGGGTTTCAGCAATTCTCAAAAAAGGCCACTCCGGCATTTGGTATTTTCACTTACCACATCGTGATGAGAATTTATTTTTTATCGCTTATCCTAAATTCCAGATTGCGGAATAAGCATTTCAAGCTTGCTCAATAGCCAAAATCAGGGCTCAATGAGCGATTTACATTTATGTACCTCTACCTGTTTTCTTCAAAACCAAGCAAAAAAAAAAAAAAAAAAAAAAAAAAAAAAAAAAAAAAAAAAAAACAAGAACAACATCACCAGCTCTAACAAAATTGTTATCAATGAGAGGAAAACTAAACTCGTTATTGATAAAATAATACCTATTTATACAGATAAGCCTTTCCAATTCCTATGCACACTAGAACCTTTGAATAATAGGGTAGCTGGGGGGAAGAGTACGCGCAGTGTAAGAGTACGCAGGCGTAGTTTTCATAGAAGGAAGCAACGTATTTCAACAGGAATCAGCGCGATTGAAGAGATTATGATTAAGAGCTCACCAAATTATTTAGATTTGGCCTAGGAAGAAAGCAGGCTGCAATAATGAGGTAAGAAATTTTTTTGGTGTCGCGATCTAATTTATTTGAAATTTAATTTATTTTTAGTTTTTTTAGTTTTGTGAATTTTCTTAATGTAATTATTTTTCCTGGTTCAGCAAATTCTAACTTTTCATAATTAATTTTCGCTTTCTCGTTTGATAGTGGAGTTACTTTTTAAAAATAAATTTAATCTATTCGAAGCGAAATGGGGTTAGAGTACGCAAAAGGTTAGAGTACGCAAAATGGGGTTAGAATAGATATTTACTAGGTTCTTTGGATGCCTAGTTAGTTGGTGGGTTCTAAACATTCCCTGAGTCCTTCCTGAACGTGGCTGTTATCAAATTACTCACATTAACCTCACCTACCCAAATTTTGGCCAGAAAACCAGTTTGTATGATTTTCCTATACAAAATACACGGTTTGGGTAAGAGTACGCGCAGCGTACTCTTGCCCCCCACGGTGGGGTAAGAATACGCAAAAAATGACTTTGCTAAATTAATTTTGCAATTTTTACACCGCGAGGTTGAATCCTACAGTAAAAAGTAAAAGGTGGATAACGAACCAGTGCATCAGGGTGCGACATTTCAGGACAATAGGTCTAACCGAAAAAATTTGAAAATTCGAAATGTGTTTTTTGCGTACTCTTCCCCCCACCTACCCTATAATGAAAAAGAAAAATACGTATTACCTAGTAGTCCTTGCACAAATTGTACATAGGTATATGTACAAATTGTACATTGGTATATGTACAGATTGTACATAAGTATATGTACAAATTATATATGAATAGGTAATTTAATTATTGTATCATCGAGTAATAGTAGTTAATCATCTCACCAACTACCCTTTCGTTCTCATCATCTCCCCCAGGTTGTGAATCAGAATGCCAACGTGAGAGTCGACACCAGTCAGGTGCTGAGGTTCCCTGATGACCGCTACTCCGCCCCCTCAGAGTATGACCCTGCCCCCACAGAGTATGACCCCGCCTACGTAACCAAGGACCCGACCCTGGGCGGGGGGTTCGAGGTAACAGTCAGCCATTTGCCTCTACTTTTTTTTGTTTATAATATACGTTTATTTAGGTCATTTGAGGCCGCATTTAGCCCGGATGATTCTACAATCCTTCGGAAAGGATTTCTCATTTGACCTATAGAGGTTTGGAAAAAAGTAACTGCAGGGGTTTCTTGAGCTTACAGCTAGAATAACCAAGCTGGGGGTTGGAGCAAAATATAGAGGAGCTCGAAGCGCATCTTTTGCCTATAATATGTTGAGCCTCGGATAAATGAGGCCCGAGTTATATCAAATCTTTGCTAAATACCTTTGTACTCCTTTTCTTACTACTGATGGAACTCATTAATCCTAATTGGGCAGTATAAATAAGGCGATATTAATATTACCTGCAATTGTGATTCCAACCAGGTCACTAAACTTTTTTCTTTTCTCATCTACAGAAGCCCTCCGCGGCTCAATGTCCCCCCAGACACTCTGGCCCCCTCCCTCACCCCTCTGACTGTCGCAAGTTCATCAACTGCTACAAGGGGCGTGGTTTCATTCAGGTGTGCGCCCCCGGGACCCTCTTTAACTCCGCCTCCTTGGAATGCGACTTCCCCGCCAAGGCTGTGTGCGCCTCTAGCCAGGCAGACCCTGACAGCCTGAATGAAGTCGATGGTAAGAATGGGTGGAGCTTGCACGTTTCAATATCATCATAGACAACATGAAATTATCGTGAATGATAGTTGCAAAACAGTGTAGAAATTGTTTGTTTTGTAGGAATTCTTTGTGAATGCTGATAGCCAAAAAGTACAGGAATTGTTTGTTTTGTAGGAATTCTTTGTGAATGCTGATAGCCAAAAAGTACAGGAATTGTTTGGTTTTGTAGAAAAAATTTGTGAATAATGGTAGCCAAACAGTACAGAGTTTTTTTTAGGAATTCTTAGTGAATGATGGTTGTCAAAGATTGGAATATTTGCTTGATTTTTTGTTCTCCTTATCCTATAATTTTTAATAGGAATTCTAATTTGCTTGGTTTTCTTAATAGGAATGTTTTAGAAACACATATCTTCAATTCAGCTTGTAGGACAAGAGGAATAATAAACACATAATAATTTGAATACGCAAATTTATACATAATTCGTAGGACACTAGACATTCATAAACACGACAATCATTTAGTTCAATGTGTCTTTCAACAGTCTATTGATATACAACACTGAAAACAACAATGCATTATTTTTCAATCGGTTTTGTATGTCATAGGTGAAGTGTCGTTACACAAGCCCTACGCACTCGACGACGCAGAATCCCCGCGGCGTTTCATGAGAAAACGCGCCGTCAAAACTGCGTCCAAGTCAGTTTCGAATTACGTGAACAGCGGTGGCCCTCAGAACATCGGAATGACGCAGGCCATGTTCCCGGAGCTCAAGGCGGACACTAAACTGGCAGGAAAATCCGAAAGAACATTGAACTTTGCTGAAGATGGAACTGTGCTGTTTCCCGGGGACGATGACGCTAAGGCAAACAAGAAAAGGCAGTCTCAGAAGCCAATCCACAAGCCCAAGTGCCCGCCCGGCGCAAATGGTCCTCACCCACATCCAACACTTGCTCCAAATACCTCAGTTGTGCCAATGGTCGCACGTTTGAGATGGACTGTGGCCCGGGCACTTTGTTCAACCCTGAGCTGTCCGTTTGTGACCACCCCTACAATGTGGACTGTGATGAAGATGACCTGACAACTGGAGCCCACAATACCGAGCAGCCTCCTCCTACAAAACATCCGGGAGAAGGGATCCAGGCAAGTTTGGGAGAGTCCGACAGTATTTCTCTACTAACATATCTTTCTTTTCCTTCGAAGAATCCAACTAACTCTCTATTGCATGTGGTATCTTATTTTTTTCTTAATCGTTGAACAGCTTGTGTAACACACTTCATCTTAGATATACTACCAAGCTTATTACTCAAAAGAAGACACAAAAATATTATAATGGTTTCTTTTAATACAACTTAGGGTAGATTGTTAAATACTCTGACGATTTTGAAAACGTGAAAGTCCAATGATAAATTATTGCCATGATTATCCTATTGTTATTTATTTATTTAAATGCAACAATTACAATTCGCAGGTGTTCGAGCTGGAGAAGGATCTGAAGTTCCAATTCAGTCCTGATGCTCTTGACAATCGCAACCAATTCAACTCTAATAGAAAAACTTCACCTCAGAATAGCAATGATGACCTACTACCAAGCACTGACGGCTATGACCCACCTGTAAAAGGATATGGTGCTCAAAAGAAACCAAATAAAAATGTACCTCTCCAACTGTCTACGGATGATTTGAATGGGAACCCGCAAGAAGCACCTCACCAGCAGCCACCATACACGAGTTTTGACAGAAGTCAAGGATCCCGCGCCCACACTCAACCGAATTCTGGCAACCACATTCTAATACTCCAATTACAACTCCATTCAACGTCAACCCGTCAAACCAAAACCTTACGACGCACCCAATCAGGTATCTCCTGATCCTGATAGTTATGGAAAATATGATGATACAATCCCGTATGGCACACGTTTAAAAACCCTCAAAATAGTGTAAACACGCAACAACCAAATAAACCATACAATCCGAGTACAAACTATGGTTCATTCGAGAAAACAAGGAAGTAGTCCAGTAGGACATCCGGATCAACCAACCACGTATGAACAGCCTAATCAAGAAATTCCTCATGGCCAACCTGATCAACCAACACCTTATGGAAAACCTAGTAATCAACACCTTATGGACAGCCTAAACCAAACCAACACTTAACCACCTTATGGTACAATCAACCCCGGTTCAACCAATCCATATGTACTACCTATCAACAACACCTTATGGAAGCCTAAATCAACCACACCTTATGGACAAGCCTAACCAACCAACACCATACTGGGACAACCTAACCAACAAACACCATATGGAAACAAACCCAAACCCAAACACATATGAACAGACTAACCAACCAACACCATATGGACTACCAAACCAACCAACACCATATGGACTACCAAACCAACCAACACCATATGGACAGGCTAATCAACCAACACCTTATGGGCAACCTAATCAACCAACACCTTATGGACAACCAATCAACCACACCTTATGGACAACCTAACCAACCAACACCTTATGGCAACCTAATCAACCAACACCTATGACAACCAATCAACCAACACCTATGGACAACCTAACCAACCATCACCTATGGACAACCTAATCAACCAACACCTTTATGGACAACCTAACCAACCATCACCTTATGGACAACCTAATCAACAACACCATATGGACAACCTAATCAACCATCACCTTATGGACAACCTAACCAACCAACACCATATGGACAGCCAAATCAGCCAACACCTTATGGAAAATCTCATCAGGCAGCTGATGGGGCACATTTCAATCAAACTCCACGGCCAAGTTACCCGATTGAGAACCAAAATCCCAATTTACTGTCACCATATAATCCTAGTACAAGTAATCCTAATGTCTACAACGAACCACTTCCTAAACATCTAGGTAATCAACCAACGGCCCTGGGTTTACCTGAAGATCATCAATACCAACCAAGTGGGCACAATACACCACCCCAGCAACCAAGTGAGTACAATCCAAGCTATGGTTCACCACAACAACCAAATGTGCAACCTTCAGGAAGTCCCTACAACTCAAACCATCCAAATGAACATAATCAAGGATATGATAGATCTCAGTCAAAACCTAAACAGAATCCCAAGAGTGGACCTTCAACTCCTGCATCTCAATATAAACCGCCTGCATCCACACCAAGCCGCGAACTACTACCACCTTTTAAAGAGACAACTCACACAACCGAGGCAGATACAGAGAATTTCAGAATAAACCTAACAGATGACGACTACCAGCAACCTACACAAGATTTTAATCTCGAAACCTCTCAAGATACACCTCAGGAAAAGATACCCGGTGTATTCTGGAAGCAAGCGGGACCTCAAGTCCAAAACCCCCGTCAATGATATCCCGACCTATGTGGTCCAAGCAAGAAACCCATCAGCAGACAGATGGTCAGACTTCGCGGTGGTTCCAAACCATCGGAGGGATTTCTGGAGATGAAATCCTCAGCTGGCACAGAGTGGGGGAATTGTGTGCGATGAACCCAGTGGCTGGAACAAGAATGAAGCTGATGTCATCTGTCAACAACTTGGATACGTCGGGTAAGTTTTCTAATATTGAAAAAAAAAAAAAAAAATTGAAAGGCGAACTCAGCCTGAGTGATGTTAATTTGGGTAGCTAGTTTGTGATCGTCCATCAGTGAATAGAGGGTAAGACCCTCGTATTATCGAATAACCTATATGTTAAGGAAACGTTATGCAAAAAACAAACAAACAAATAGAGGAATTTCATAGATGAAATATTGAAAACGTGCGTCATACAATATTATTAATGCCCTAAGCATGAGTTTCTAAGTGCACTCCAATAATCCCTTCTGTAACTAGAAACATTTGACAGGAATTTGATCTATGTTACTCTCGGGTTTAGCATACTACATTTTAAAATTTTCTGATTGGTATATAGAGGTTTTATTTTAAATCAACAAGATGAACATATCTTTCTAACATATCTTCATGATAACATGTCTCAGATGGATTTCGTTTTTAGAAGGTATGCTGTTGGCATAATGCGACTACCTGTCTTCTGCTGACAGTCTAAATAAAGCACTACTTATAGTTATGCTGGTAGTGTTGGTACAGATCAGAAACAATAGAACTTTTAAACCTTTACAGTGGAGCAGATTTGACCTGGCAAGGTCGTCCATCAAGTTCGCAGAATACCACTCTGAGGAAACCAACGATTGTCAAGGTCGAGTGTTCCGGCCGGGAGTCGAGTATATTGGACTGTCAGCTTGTCAAAGGTGAGTCTCAAGTTCATTATATAGTTATTTTAGCCACCGAACATTAACATTCTAATAAAAAAGCCACATTAAAACTTTTCTTCGACGTGGTTCATTACATCCTGTGAACATCCTTTTTCTGCTAAGTTGTCTTTATAAACTTGAAGAAAAACACCAAATTAAATATTTCTAAACAAAGTCATGTATGAGATTACAACAGTAGACATTATGCTATAATGTTGAAGTTGTTGTAGCCAGCTTGGCTACAGCAGGGGCATTGATGGTCTCTACTCTCTATCGAAATTTAGTTCAAAAATTGGCTTGTTCTGATGAAGCACATAATGCTATGTGCCATCATATATCATGAGAATTTGGGCTTTTTCTTTATAAGTAATTAAACCCTTAGGGATTATCACCAGCCTTAATTAGGATTTGCTTATTATTATTGTAAATTCTAATAAGTTCATTGTATAAAAATGTAAATAAAGCATGATCTGAATTGTTTATAAACAAACAATATCTCATCACTTTTGGGATCTGGTTCCCAGGGAGAACATGCGATGTGGACAAGGACAGCCTTTGGATCCGTTGTCTTGGCAACCACGCGTCTCAATGTCGGCCAGGCGAGGTGTCCTACAACAACAAGTGTTACTCCCTGGTGGTACCGTCCGAGGAGGCTCCCGCCAACGACTCGATGGGTTTCAGTCAGAGTGAAGCCAAGAAGCATTGCCAGACGAAAGGTGGCCATTTGTTGGATATTTCGTCTCAGGTGAGTTTCCAACTGTACTTGTCCCGGTAGCTCGGTGTTCAAGGCGTCTGTCTTGTAATCTAAGAGTCACGGGTGCGAAACCCATCTGGTATATGACAAGATATCTTTCCAGTTGAGATTTTGACCACTTCATAATACTTCTCGGACACTCTTGGGCTTATTTGGACCTAATAGGGCAGTATAAATAAGGCAATATTATTATTTTTATCTCTAGGGTTTCGTCTTTCGAGGGTGTCCACCTGTCCACTGTGCAGTGTGTAGCACCTCGGAAATGGTTTTACACAGGGAGCGGATCAATCATCAAGTCTCCTGGTAACGTATTCTCTTTCCCCTTAGTGGTTTCCTCAACAATTTGATTGGAAAACCTTAGTTCCAAACGGCCACTTTTGCACACTATGAACTGTGCCAACAGAGATGTATCTCTCTCTTCCAACAGGGATGTATGCTTTAGTCGCCTTTTACGACACCCAAGGACGGAATACCTTGGGTGTATTCTATTATTTTCTTTTATTTTTTCCCCCCATTTTCCCCAAATCCCCCCTCTCAACAGTAACATACAAAATGAAGCATTAAGCTTCACCCTTTTCATTTCGCTCTAATTCATCAAGATGTTCGACTTCACAGAAAGAGAACGACTTTCTCTCGGAGTGGCTGACCCACCAGGACCAAGTGCCCAGTGTTATGACGTCCGGAGTGGGCGTGTCTGTCATGGGCAGACCTATCTGGATCTGGGAGGGATCTGAAGAAGCTTTTGTACATCAGAACTGGTGGCCAGGTAAATATTGTGTTTACTCGCAAGAGCTTTACTTGCTGCAATAGTTAGAGCCCGTTCACACCGACTAAAAACAGTTTTTTTACTGGGACAGTAATTTTACTGGTCCAGTATTTTTACTGAGTGGCGCATACATTTAAATGAGAGCGTTCACATCGGCAACGTTTTACTGTTAACAGTAAAAAAACTGGATCGACAGATTTTTACATCAGATTTTGCCACTAGAAACGGAAACAGTAGAAAAACTGGCCCAGTAAAAAAACTGTTTCTACATCCAGTCGCTTGTACAATCAAATGGAGATGTTCACACTGCAGTCGGCACAGTTTTTATTGTTTCTGAAACCTATTATAATATCGTATTTTTCGAATGAAAATTAATTCGTGTCTATTTGTGAGGCGCTACAATGGAAATCGGGGCGAGCAAATGACTTTTTGGTGGCGATCTGGTTCAAACTAGGTTCTATAGATAGGTATGACTTGCTGCTATCTAGGGTTAGTGTTAGGGCCTTTCGTCACCTACTAGGGCCGAATTAGGATCAAATAAGGGCCTTTTTGGAAAATCATAAATTCGGCTCTAGCGCCTCACTAATTATTAAATTAAATTTAGAAATGCTCCTTTTTGATACCTTTGTGCCACTATGGGATGATTCCACCATCTTCTCTTATTCCTTCGTTGCCGTTGCCGGTACCAGTACAAAAGCATTAATGTATTCACATCCATCACGTTCAAAGGCTTTATCACGAATGAACATAAAGAAAAGCATGGAAAAGTAGGACCAGTAAAAATACTGTTTGTAGCCTGTGTGAACGCACTCTGAGAAACAGTTTTTTTACTGGACACAGTAAAAAAACTGTTCCAGTAAAAACTGTTTTGGTGTGAACTAGCTCTTAGGCTGGAAAATACCAGTCTAAAATGCCGTCTACATAGCAAACAAGTTAACTATCACCAATTTCTCAAAAAAGGGACACTTACTTTTGCCTCAACCGTATTTATGCGCCACCCTACCCTACAATCACAGTCAGAGGATTCAAAAATACAGCAAAACACATTCACTGTGAATGTGAAGCAGCCTTCACACTCGACTGAAACACTGCTCAAGACTGATTTCCACACCTAAGGAAGTTACTGAAATCAATCCTATAAGAATATTAAGCTACATTAAAGCTTAGATCTCTTTTAAAGTTATAAAAGGGTACGTCCAAAAGATCTATAAAGTTGCAGTGACAAAGTGCTAAAAGACAATAAAACAAATTCAATTCGGTACTTGGCCATATTTTTTAGAACTCACTAGTTTTATGGCCTGATCTTTTGGATTGGAACTTGGCCTTTTTTCTTCACATTTTTATACTGACCTTAATTGCTTGATCGATAAGGCCCAACGGTGGTTCGAGTCCCAAGATCGTTGAAAAATTAGTAGTGTGGAGTTTAAGTAATTTACTGTGACATAACGAAAATAATAAATACAAACATGATGCCATTTTTTATAACTTTCATTTTTTCTTCTTCTGGTATTCACTGATTGAAGTAGAACAATATAATTTTTACTAACTTCACAGAAAATAAAATATGGTAAAGTTAATAAAAATGAGTAAAAATGTAGTTTATAATAAAACAACGCAACATGACAAACATCTTACAAATAAAAGATTTCTTCCAATTTTTCAGAGGTTGGGAGAGTTCCTCTAATACTCACAGCATTACCTCTCTGTATAGCAATTGCAATACGCTGAATGAGGTAATGCCGTGATCGGTTGTCTCCGGACACACGGGTCAGCAAAAAAAAGAAAGTAAAAGTGTTCTACCTCAATCAGTATTCTGGTATTCAATTTACAGGATGGGAATCCAACACACCCATGTCCCCTCAGCCTCAAACCATGCGGGCTCTGTGTGTGGTCCTCAAGCGATTCTACAACTGTCCCTCCAAGTCCACGAAGGTGGAAACCACCAAACAAGATCTGAACACAAAACAGGCGGAAGATGTGAAATGTGACGCCGAGTATTTCTTCTGGGACACAGAGGATTGTGGGTCTCTCGCTCCCACACATCCGTATGTCTGCAAGCGGCCTGTGGATGATATAGGTATGCCTTATGACGTGCTCGAGGTTCTTCTCATGATTATTTGTATCAAAATTCTCATGATTATTTCGTCGGCTAGAAGGTAAAACTGACCAAGTGACAGTTGGTCATTTCTCGATTTTTCGTTACTCTGTTCGGAAATTGACCTAACTATTGGCTAAAAATCAAAAGTTCGGTAGTATTCAAACATATTATGCGCGGGAAAAAGCGGAAAAAAAATTTTTACCTGAAAGACTGGTGGAGATTTCAACGACCAAATGGAGATGGTCCAAATGCAGATGGTCAGTTTTACCTTCCAGCCGACGATTTATATCAAAATTTATATTGACAAGACTAAGAGCCGAATTATGAAACAGGATTAGATTAATCTAAGTGGACAATATCCTTTAACACGACCTGTAGATGGAGTTTTCAAACAAACACAGCGCCACTATTATTGCAGCCTATGTTAAGGGATAGTGTCCACTTGAATAACTAATCCTGTTTCATAATTTGACCGTAAGGACGCGCTGACATTTTTAAACAGACGAACAACTTTGAATTTTTCCTCACATATTTGAGTTTATGACCACATAAATAAGACTTTCAGGGTTAAGTGGTAGAAAATTATTTGATCACTATCCTCGCCTGGTGGTTACCTTCCACTAAAGAGTATCATTATATCGTTTGAACAACTTTGATTTTTTCCTTATATTTTTGAGTTTATGACCACATAATAACAAGACTCTCAGGGTTGTGTGTTAAAAAATGTTTTGATCACTATCCTCACCTGGTGGTTACCTTCCACTAAAGGGTATCATTATATCGTTTGAACAACTTTGAGTAACCACATAATAATAAGACTCTCAGAGTTATGTGGTAGAAAATTCCTTGATCACTAACCTCGCCTGGTGATTGAACACGTTTGAACAACTTTGAGTCACCACATAATAATAAGACTCTCAGAGTTATGTGGTAAAAAATGCTTTGATCACTAACCTCGCCTGGGTGGTTACCGTCCACTAAAGAGTATTCTTATATCGCCCGCAGGTTGCATCAAGGGGCCGGGCAAGTTCTACAAGGGCAATGCCAACGTGACCCGCTCGGGGTACAACTGTCTGGCCTGGGACAACCCGATGGTGCTGCCCGCCCTGGAGTTCGAGGTGTCGGAGAAATCGCGGAAAGCCGTCCTGAGCGGTCACGACCACTGCCGTAATCCGGACGGCACGGAGGCCATGCCCTGGTGCTTCATTCTCACCAACGTGGGCATCGACAAGGACTACTGCGACATACCCGCGTGCCGGACTCCAGGTTTGTTTGGAAACGAAGAAAAACCTGGGAGCTATTTTTTTGTGATTCCGTGGCCACCGTGGCCGAGTGAGTTAGCGCGCTAGGCATTGCACGCACGGCGACCTGGGTTCGATCCCCAGCGGGGCAGGATTTTTTCTGCTCTGTATGTGGATGTTCGGGGTCCACTCATACCTCGTGAGGAAAAATGAGTAGCTGCTTTAATGTTAGCAGCGACCAGTGGCAGAATCTTAGGCAAAAAAATAATACAAGATATTGTAAATTAAAGTGGTAAAGTCCTATGATTCTGCGCTACCCACTAAAATTGTGACATAATAACACAAAGAAAAAGCATTATTATTATTATTATAAATCTAATAATTTGAATTGATTTTATTCTTTATTTAATACAATTTTAATTAAAGTTAAAAAAAAGTTATCATATTTGTGTTAATCACTTTCGTGATATCACAATTACTCAAACTCGCTTTACTAAATCTACGTTGAATCCGGGACTTGAACCACCGACCTCCAGGTTACAAGTCCGCCGCCTTATCGATCAAGCTACTGAGGTCGGTTACACAATTTACATTATATTTAATTTACATTATAAATGAAACCTCCTTAGATAATTCTACCTTATTCTGTGAGTTAGTACATATGGGAAAGAGGGGGCCCTTAAGGGAGGAATATATATCTTCCTGTACGGTTTTTGACCATAAACCCCCCCGCATCCGAAATCTATACCTACGCCAGTGGAGTTTTGCATCAGCTGGGGAATGATTTTTATGTGTTTTTCGTCGCTTTCAACTGCATTGTCATATCACGACGGGTGTTTTGTCCTTCATTCGCTGGAAACACACAAACCAGCTACTCAAATATTAACCTCACCCAGCCTGAGTGAGGCCGGGAACAGCCAACATCACGATCCTTCGAATTTGAATGGCCACCTATCAATGTCCTCCTAACTCGCTAGCCCTAACCTCCTGTCTGATGTACAATTATTGTACTTAGTAGGCAAGTGCACTGGTAGTGAAAAGGTTAACGCGCTAGTCTGGTAATCCAGGTAGCGTAGGGATCCGTTGGTTCGAATCCAACCCAGTGCATGAACTTTTCCTCATTAATTGAAGTTTGTGACCACATAATAATAAGACTCTGAGGGTTAGGTGGTAGAAAATGCTTTGAGCATTAACCTCGCCTGGTGGTTACCTTCCACTAAAGAGTGTTATTAATATTATTACAACTTTTGTGCATAGGTATATCAAGAGTTTGGTAATTTTCTTAGGACGAAGTGCACGAAAGGACTACGTCTGATTTTTACTGATCTAATGACAAGAATGTTTGTTTTGTATACTGTGTCAGTTGGCTACTCTTTGTTTGGAGCAGTTCAAAATAAAATAAAATCTAATGTTTAAATAACGAATGACAAGAATGTTTGGATTGTATACTGTGTCAGTTGGCAACTCTTTGTTTATAGCAGTTCAAAATAAAATAAAATCTAATGTTTAAATAACGAATGACAAGAATGTTTGGATTGTATACTGTGTCAGTTGGCAACTCTTTGTTTATAGCAGTTCAAAATAAAATAAAATCTAATGTTTAAATACCGAATGACAAGAATGTTTGAATTGTATACTGCGTCAGTTGGCAACACTTTGTTTAGAGCAGTTCAAAATAAAATAAAATCTAATGTTTAATGACAAGAATGTTTGAATTGTATACACTGTGTCAGTTGGCTACTCTTTGTTTAGAGCAGTTCAAAATAAAATAAAATTTATTTTGTTAATAAAAATTATTGCAGACACTGCCAAGCTGATGTTTAAATAACGAATGACAAGAATGTTTGAATCGTATACTGTGTCAGTTGGCTACTCTTTGTTTAGACAGAGTTCAAAATAAAATAAAATTTATTTTGTTAATAAAAATTATTGCAGACACTGCCAAGCTGATGTTTAAATAACGAATGACAAGAATGTTTGAATTGTATACTGTGTCAGTTGGCAACTCTTTGTTTATAGCAGTTCAAAATAAAATAAAATCTAATGTTTAAATACCGAATGACAAGAATGTTTGAATTGTATACTGCGTCAGTTGGCAACACTTTGTTTAGAGCAGTTCAAAATAAAATAAAATCTAATGTTTAATGACAAGAATGTTTGAATTGTATACACTGTGTCAGTTGGCTACTCTTTGTTTAGAGCAGTTCAAAATAAAATAAAATTTATTTTGTTAATAAAAATTATTGCAGACACTGCCAAGCTGATGTTTAAATAACGAATGACAAGAATTTTTGAATCGTATACTGTGTCAGTTGGCTACTCTTTGTTTAGAGCAGTTCAAAATAAAATAAAATTTATTTTGTTAATAAAAATTATTGCAGACACTGCCAAGCTGATGTTTAAATAACGAATGACAAGAATGTTTGAATTGTATACTGTGTCAGTTGGCAACTCTTTGTTTGGAGCAGTTCAAAATAAAATAAAATTTATTTTGTTAATAAAAATTATTGCAGACACTGCCAAGCTGATTGAGGCCCGAGCCCTCACTGACCCTGCTCCTTCTGACGGCTCGTGTGGCCCCAGCCTGTTCCAGTGTGACACCAAGGAGTGTATTCCCAAGCTGTGGGTGTGCGATGGTCAAGCCGTAAGTTTTCCCAAGCATACACGTACGTGCATGCATGAACAGGCTTGACTGTCATGCGTGCATGAGCGTGTGTGGCAGAAAAAGATCACGAACATAAGCTCGTTTATACAGTCTGTTGCCTGTTCATGCATGCATCATTAGGCATGACTGTCATGCATGCATGAGCGTGTGTGGCAGAAAAAGATATTGCTGTTTGTTGCCTGTTCAAGGCCAAAGATACTCGCTTGCCACAGAGCTACGCGAGTGTCTTAGCTCGGTGGTGAGATACTCGCTTCCTAAATCCTACAAAAAAATTGTTATAAAATTTTGATTACTGTTATTTTTAAAGGATACCTTCTGGTAGCCAGAATGTGTGAAGATATAATTCCCAAAATAGCGTTTTAAGGAAATAAGTTCGAGGTTTAAGATGGAGAAGGAGGTCTAGATGTAAGAATAATAATTATATAGAAATATGTTGCATACAGAGAAGGGATTGAATAAAGTGCACAGGTAGTCAAGTAGTTAACGCTCTAGTCTGGTAATTCAGGTAGCATAGGGATCCGTTGGATCAAATCAAACCCAATGCATGAACTTTTCTTCACTGATTTGAGTTTGTGACCACATAATAATAAGACTCTGAGGGTTAGGTGGTAGGAAACGTTTCAAACTTCGCCTGGTGGTTATCTTCCACTAAAAACGTTTCAAACCTGTCCCGGTAGCTCAGTGGTAAAGGCGACACTCTGTGAATCCAGAAATTCCAGATGTCGTGGGTTCGAAACCCAGCTGGGACATGACAAGTTATCCTCCCATTTGGGATTTTTACCACATAGTAATAAGTCTTGGGCTTACTGATGGAATAATGGGACTTTAATAGTCTTAATGGGGCAGTATAAATCTTCTTCTTCTACTCTGTTTTTTCCCGCTTAGGCAGGGTCGACGTTGCGTGTCAGACTTCTCCATACTTCTCGGTCTTGTGCCTCATCTATTCTCAAGTCTTTTTCTCTCATATCTTCTTCCACACAGTTTCTCCACGTCTTCTTAGGTCTTCCTCGTCCTCTGTATCCTGGCACCTGTATGTCTCTTACTTTCTCTTCTCTCTATGTGTCCTAACCATTGTAATGTTCTTTCTTGCATCTTCTTTGATATTTCAATTACTTTCACTTTTTCTCTGATAAATAAGGCGATATTATTATGATATTTCAATTACTTTCACTTTTTCTCTGATAAATAAGGCGATATTCTGATGATATTTCAATTACTTTCACTTTTTCTCTGATAAATAAGGCGATATTATTATTATTTTAATTATTAAAAAGTATTATGTCGCCAGGACTGCCTCAACGGTCTGGACGAGCAGAACTGCACGGACAGCGTGATCAAGTTCTCCCACCAGCCCTCAGCCAGGCTGGAGCACCACGACAAGGAGAAGTGGATGCACTCCACTGTGTCTAACTGCGCGCGCAAGTGTGTCGAGACCACGACGTTCGAGTGTCTCTCTTTCTCCTTCTCGTGAGTAAAACCTTAAAAAAAAACAATATCCGATATCTATAGATAGGGTAGAGTTGGGATTAAGTCCGATTTTTTGTAGAGGTTCGAATGTCTTTCCTTCTGGTTAGTAAAACTTAAAAAAAAACATTTTCCGATATCTATAGATAGGGTAGAGTGGGGATGAAGTCCGAATATTTGTAGAAGTTCGAATGTCTTTCCTTCTCGTTAGTAAAACCTTTTACAAAAAACAATATTTCCGATATCTGTAGATACGGCAGAGTTGGGCTAAAGTTCGAATTTGTGTAGAAATTCGAGTATCCTCTTTCTTGTGACTAAACCTTTTTTAATAAACAACAACAATATTTCCAATATCTATGGATGGGGTAGAGTTGGGATAAAGTCCGAATTTTTGTAGAAGTTCGAATGTCTTTCCTTCTCGTTAGTAAAACCTTTTTAATAAAAAACAATATTTCCGATATCTTCCGATATTCCGATAGATAGGGCAAAGTGGGGCTAAAGTCCGAATTTTGTAGGAGTTCGAATGTATTTCCTCCTTCTTCTAGTGAGTACATCCTCTTTCTTTCTCAATAAAAAAAAAACAACACAATACTTTAGATGTCTCCGAGAATAGATAGGGCAGACTGGGGCAAAAGTCCGAATTTTCTTCTGCGATTTTTGTAGGAGTTCGAGTGTCTATCTATCTCGTGAACACAAACCTTCTTCTTTCGCAAAAGATAAAGAAGGGAAAAAAACAATACTTCCGATGACTACGAGTAGGTTAGAGTGGGGCAAAAGTCCGAAATCCACATATTCTAGTCTAGAGGCCAATTTAGGGGGGGTCTGATTTTTGTTCTGCTATTTTTGTTAATTTTTTTTTTTTTTTAATTCCAAACTAAAATCTTTTTAAAGATAATTCAGTTCTCTAAAAAAAATATCCTTAGAACATTGAAATTTTGCGTTGACACCTCACGACCGCTGGTCAGAACACGACTAAATTTTTTTTGGTATTTTCCAAAACTCCGTCGTACGATTCAGGTTCGAACAAGATAACTATCACCAATTACTTAAAAAAGGGAAACATACTTTTGCCTTAACCGTATTTATGCACCACCCTACCCTATAGGTACTCATAGTCGGAAGTAAAAAAAAAAATCAGGTTAGTATTGCCAAAACCCGTAAATGAATTCATTAGATTATTCTGAAAGAAGTTCGTACTTCCTAATAAATTGCAAATTAATACCATATTTCTGTTAATCACTTTCGTGTTATCACAACTACTTACACTCGTTTTACTAAATTCACGCTGAAACTGGGACTTGAACCACCGACCTCCAGGTTACAACTCCGCCGCCTTATCCATCAAGCTACTGAGGTCGGTTGCAAATTATGATACATGAAAAAATTGGGCTCGGCCGGGATTTGAACCCGGGACCTCTCGCACCCTAAGCGAGAATCATACCCCTAGACCACCGAGCCACGATATTATCAATGGTAGATTTAGGTCATGACATATTCAGCTGTGTGCGTACTGTAGGTAGTTATCAGAGCAATACGTAGGCTATAGCCGTATGTTCCTTTCTAACCAAAGTGGATTCAAATGGAATAACTGGAAGAAAGTCATTTTTTTTGGCACGGACAATAACCCCGCCCTTTAGTTAGGAAATTTGTATGTTATTTTTAGCTATGTTGTTTATCTTTTTTTCTTGTTTGTATTGTTCTCAATTTTGTATTTTAATTTTTATCATTACTTGTTTGTACATAATATGTTCTATTATTAAAGATTTCAATAATGATAATTAGAATTTCCAACTTTAATCTATGATAAGGGAGACATAATGATAAGACTCTGAAGGTTAGCTGGTAGAAAATGCTTTGAGTATTAACCTTGCCTGGTGGTTACCTTCCACTAAACAGTGTTATTATTATTTTTACAAGGATCAAGGACAAAACCTGCCTGCTGAGCGACCATAACGTGGGCACGTCCGGCGCCCTGGCCCTCAACCAGCCTGACTGGGACTACTACGAGCTCAACGCCAAGTCCATCAACTGTGAGGACAAGTTCCTGTGCGGGAACGGCAAGTGCATCCCCAAGGCAGAGGTAAGGGATTGAGGGCACAAGTAAGAAGTAAGGGATTGAGGGCACAAGTAAGAAGTAAGGGATTGAGGGCACAAGTCAGAAGTAAGGGATTGAGGGCACAAGTAAGAAGTAAGGGATTGAGGGCACAAGTCAGAAGTAAGGGATTGAGGGCACAAGTAAGAAGTAAGGGATTGAGGGCACAAGTAAGAAGTAAGGGATTGAGGGCAAAAGTAAGAAGTAAGGGATTGAGGGCACAAGTAAGAAGTAAGGCATTGAGGGCACAAGTAAGAAGTAAGGGATTGAGGGCAAAAGTAAGAAGTAAGGGATTGAGGGCACAAGTACGAAGTAAGGGATTGAGGGCAAAAGTAAGAAGAATCAATATCAGTATTTAAGCAAACTGCACATGGCAATTTAAATAATAGCCGATTTTATCATCCAAGATTCACCCCGGATTCGCTCGAACTCCGGATTGGCTCGACGAATCGGGTTTTATCATCTCCAATCTCTGATTCGCAGGTGATTCGGAGCACTCAATTTGAGGAAGTAACCTTGATTCGAGGACCGATTGGCTTCCCAAAGAGAAAAAAATATTGAAAATACTATAGAATTTCTTCTTTGGAATTTTTAAATCGTAAACAAAGATAAAATGTTTATCTTTTTCAAAATTCAAATACTTGTTTATCTTCATGACATCTTTATTCTTTTGCCCATTATTTAATTATCCTTGTCCTTGTTCTTCATAAACCTGTCATCTTATCCTGATATGCTAAGTTTATAAAAGTTTTGTAATAAAGACTGAAATAAATTTGAATTATTCCTAAAAAAAATCACGCGATTGCTATTAAAATTAATTAATTAATACTTATTTTTGTGATATTACATCTTAACCAAAAGGCCGAGAAGCGATTTGTGAGTAGTCACCGTTGCCCAATGATTTAGCGCTAGGCATTGCACGCATGGTGACCTTGGTTCGATCACCAGCGGGGCAGGAATTTTTCTGCTCTGTGCTTCACCTGTGCTTTTTCTGCTTGTGCTTCACCACAATTTGAATTTCTAAGTCAATATGATATTTCCTGAAAACGAGCTAATCCCAGGAAGATAAAAGCTCATTCGGGAACATTCTGAATTTGTCCGAATCTCAGTTCCTACAAGATTTAGGGCGGAATTAATAGACAACATCAATAACTTAAGTCGTTGGTAAGTGTCGGTTTTCCCTATCTTACACAGTACGCAATCCGTGACTTAGCGCCACAGAGGTATTACAAAAACGTCTATTAATTCCGCCTTTAGACTTTAAGGGCGGAATTAATAGACGTTTTTGTAATACCTCTGTGGCGCTAAGTCACGGATTGCGTACTGTGTAAGATAGGGAAAACCGACACTTACCAACGACTTAAGTTATTGATGTTGTCTATTAATTCCGCCCTAAAATACATGTACTAAAACTTCTTGGTGACTCTGGGTATGAGTGCAGGTCCCATATCATCTCTCCACAACAGTATGTACAAAATCCTGCTGAAAACCTCGCTGGCTGAAAGTACATGAAATGCATGGGAACTATGTTTTCCGTAACCTTACACTCTGCCGGGCTGTCTCTTTCTTTGTATTGGCGTTCTTCACACCTCGGCCGAGGTGTTTGATAATATTTAGAATTCTTAAACAGCTAGGTATGAGAACTATAATTATAATTCTAGTACACAACATTAATGAAAACGTGATGGAAATACAGTGGACATAGGGCAGAAATTTTTTTGCCCTGCTGGGAATAAAAACAAGATCACCATCTGATGGTCACATTGAAACAGCATTCTTACTCATAAGGTAATTATATCTTGCCCTGCTGAAAATTGAACCCAAGTCACACAAAATGATAAATGATCATTGATCAATATGAAACTTATGAAATGACCACGTGGACGACACAAAAAAAACGTTCAAAATGCTTTCAGAAATGTTAACATTCAAAATGTAAAAAGTTAACAAAACAACATCGCAATTTCCGAAAAATCAGAGGCTTTTTGTGAGGTTTTCGTGTAATTGCGATGTTGCCGTAACGCAAATCATGATTCGCGAACTCGAGCTTGAATTTTCGTGATAAAACCCGATTGGTGGATTCGCGAACCCTCGAGATTCGAGGGTGGTTGCCGAATCAGTGATTGGTGGAGTTGTGATAAACTCGGCTATAATAATGTATCTTTGACATGATTCTATACTCGGACGAAATATTGCACATTGTATACATAAAAAAAATACCAGGCGTGCAAACAAAATCTTCTTCTAATAATAATTTAATCAGACTGAGGCCCTAGTGCAAGGTCAGACCTCACAAATACTAATTGGCATTGGTAAATCCGTTATTACTTAATCGGACCAAGATTAAAGTCTACCAAAACTAAAATTATAATATCAGCTGATTTTGAAATCTTGAAATCTTTCAAATCAACCAATCAGAGAGCTAGTAATATTAAAAGCAAACAACATATTTCCAATGTAAAGCGCTTAAATTTTAAATTTTAAACTCAAACACGCGATTAACACTAGAAAAATCAGTTTATTTCTCCATTAGGTTTAAAGGATCTTTAGTTAACACTCCGATTAGCCTTTGTCTTTACACTAGGATCTGATTGTATCAGAACTCCTTATGGACGTTAATAATAATTAA
>CM044960.1:32118108-32171863 GCA_024516035.1 Bactericera cockerelli | reverse complement strand
ATTAAAATATTCTTTTAATTTTTGACAACAGCCAGACTCGAACTGAGCCTGGTGTAAATTCTACCAGTAGTGACTCGGCATCTTTCACAGCTAGTACCAGAAGCTCTAGAGCTCTTGGTTGTACTATCACTACAGAATGTTACTCGGGAACCGGCGGAATGGGTCTAACAAGATGGTCCTAGCTTCTACCTGATAGTAACTTTCTCTTGTTTCGTATTGACGCGGTGAGTTTAGGATTCACCACAAGTGATCAATGCTAGCTTATAAAACCTCTTGGAGTAGCTAATGTCGCTACAATAACGATATAAAAAACTAACAGCAAAATTAAGCTCGTTTTTTGTAGAAACGGGCGAAACTTTAAAATGTTTCCAATTTTTCTTTTTTTTTTGTATATCTTTTTTTGTTTTAGCATTGGTTGGCAAGGCCATTCCATACAGCCAAGTAGAAATTTATGTTTAGTGTTATGTGAACACTCCTTTATCTTGATATACGAGTATGTAAGTAGATAGAAGGGTGGATAAGAGACCAAGGGGAGCGGGAGGAGGAGAATGAGTAGGACGAGAAGAAAGAAAAATAGAACGAAAATATATAAGAGAAAGAGAAAGATTATGAAGAGGAGGAGAAGGAAAAGAATAAGGAGTAGGAAGAAAAAGAGGAGGAGAATGAGTAGGAGAAGAAGAAAGAAAAATAGAACGAAGATATGTAAGAATAAAAGGAGAAGAAGGAGTAGGAGGAATAAGAGGAGGAGAATGAGTAGGACGAGAAGAAAATAAAATAGAACGAAGATATGTAACAGTAGGAGAAGGATTATGAAGAGGAGGAGAAAAGCGCCTCATAGACAGTGATGACTTTGAAGTCACACATCGGTGAATCCTGTCTACCTCCCCACAATGGCTCTCTACCAAGCGCTGAAAACAATGGTTGATTAACTTTTGTACTGTCTTATACAAAATCCAAATCTTTGCACAATCTTTAGAATCTGAACTCTCGGAACCTTTCCTTGCAGAAGAAGAGCGATACAGTGCAGACGACGAAGCCAACAAAGAGCGCCTCATAGACAGTGATGACTTGGACTTCATACATGAACGCCACAGAGACAGTGACGACTTTGAAGTCATTCACGAACGCCACACAGACACTGACGACTTTGAAGTCATTCACGAACGCCACACAGACACTGACGACTTTGAAGTCATTCACGAACGCCACACAGACACTGACAACTTTGAAGTCATACATGAGCGCCACACAGACACTGATGACTTTACAGTCATACATGAGCGCCACACAGACACTGAGGTTGAGTAACTTTCGCACTATTTATGCTTTTGCTTTGTACATCAAATCCAACTAGACCCAAAATATATCACTGGCCTATACAAATTCGAAAACTATGCAGAATCTTCAGAGTATGAACTCTCGGAACCTCTCCTTGCAGAAGAGGCGCAATACAGTGCAGACGACATAGTGTTTATGAAAAGATAGAAAAAGTTTATAAAACGATATCGTTGAATTATGACACGAAAAATTGTAAATTTAGCTAAATTTGAACAGAATCTGCGTGTAAATGATAATAATACACTGGCCTGGTACAGTTTAAATATTAAAGTTGATCATGAACAGTAGTCGGCTAGAGCTAGAGTGACGATACAGATCACTTCAGACGAAATAATCAACATTAATGGGCATCAGAATGCAAAAGCGCTTAGATTCAAATATGAAAAATTGTACTCTGTCCACTTTCGTCCATGTCAGAGGTTGAACCTCCTTTCTTTTCTACATTACAAAGTTCTGAATGCTGCTTCTTTCACCTGAGTTACTCCAGTGGGTTCTACTTCATTACCATCTACAACTTTTAAATTTCTTCATTTTTCTTTAATTTTTTTACATTCCCAATTTTGAATGCTGCTTCTGTCACCTGAGTAACTTTAGTTCTGTTTCATTCCTAATTTACTTTCTTTATTTCTCTAGTTTTCTACATTCCAAAGTTCTGAATGCTTCGTCTTTCACCTGAGTTACTCCAGTGAGTTTTGCTTTATTCTCGTCTAGAATTCTTTACACTCTTCGTGTTTGATGTCACCTAAGGAAAACTTTTTCCCCTCCTTGACCTCCTTCTTTCCTTTTGGTCTCTATTACCTTCCTCCTTTTCCTTCGAAATCTTAGTATACTTTCCTCTTACAAGTTTTCTCTCTTAATGCTTTTAGACGTTGAAGTAAACTTTCTTATTTGTTTTGTTTTGCTCTTTGGGTCATTAACGGTGTTTCTCAGTACTTCTCCTACGTCATACCTGAGGTTTTTCTCGTCTCTTTATTACGATACAGGGTGACTCTTAAAAGTTACATGAAATATAGGTGCTTTATGATTAGGTTCTTCTGTACCACATGATTTTAAAGTCATCGCTTGTATTACAGAATATAGACTGTCTCCGTATCAAATTTTTATTGATTTGAAAAATCAAGCATTAGGTATATTGAGAAGCAAAAAATACAGTTTATAAATTTACTTTGTTTCAGTTAATATCGTCTTATTAATACTGTCCGACTAGGACTAATGAGTCCCATTATTCCAGTGGTAAGCCCAAGACGCATAAATCTCTTTCTCTCTTTATTTTTCTCACATTTGAATGTGAGGAAAATAAAGAGAGAAAGAGATCCAACGTTCAAACGTTCCTTATTTTTGTCCAATTAATTTTTTTCAAACCTTGATTTTCGAAACCTCAAAGATGAACCTTCGACAGTACAGACAGAATTTTATAGAGTATATGGAGAAAACCGACACATGAGGTAACTTTGCTTATACCATCAAAATTTGCCTGATTCATACAGTTTAATTTTGCCTAAGCAAGTAAATGTCTGTTAATAAAATCAAAGTTTTCTTTAGAATTTTACCTTGTATGCAGTAAAAGGACCACTTACATAATTCCAGTCAAGTAAGATTTCAGAGCTGATTCATAAGGAAACCTAGAATTCAAATCTAAATATAGTTAAATTTTCAGGCTTTTTGGCCTAGTGATTTCATAAAAGGAATACACATTTTTAATGTTTTAAAATATCCTGAAAAAATTATGTGCGTGTTGCATCTCACCTTCATTTCCGGGCGCAATATAAGTAACACTTGAAATTTTAATAAAATTATTTCAGTTACTTTTTTTCGTTTCATAGAAAAAAACAATGCTAATTATGAACATAATACTTCCTCGTGATTGGTTCACATAGGCAATTTTGAGATTTTATACTAAATCACTTGTATCTCCCAAAACGCTTAACCGATTATCTTCAAATTTGTTTCATATGGTAGAATACCGCTTTTTTACATTCTAGATTCTACAAAAAATCGTCAAAATATGTTTAGTACTTTCTGAGATCTGAGATGTAACAAGGAATGTTTTTAACCGACAGCCAGACCGACAGACAGAAACAAAACCAATGTTGCTCAGGAGGCTATGAAACGTCCAGAAATATGAAAAAATTTAAATCGGAGCAAAAAAATATTTATTTTTTTACAAAAACGAACACAATACTTCCGATTTCTATTATTATAAATTTTCTCGAAAGTAAAATTAAAAAGGTGAATTATAGTTACAAATGTGTAGTATTTTTGCATATGCCATCAAATTTCAAAAATCCAAAATGTTGCGAGTTGCGACCCTTACAGAAGACAACCACTTTATCTAGGCCCCTGGTTATTTGAGTAGACTTATTTTCAAAGAGTTGGGAAAAGTACAGCTAGGGCATTGCCACGGGTTCGTACTTGTGTTTTGTGAAGTAAGACTGGTAAGGTTACATATATATAGAGACAATCTAAATCGAAAGATTTAGATGAATAATTCACATGCTCATCATTTTATCTATCTGACACCAAGAATCGGAGCAATTGAATGTTCAATTGTTCATTAGTTCATTCCATTCGAACAATTGGATGCTGAGTGCTGACCAATTGACTGAGTTTACAATATTATGTAAATTTTTATAAAAATTTCGTGTAAACTGTGGGTGTAAAAAAAGACTGTGAGAGTATTACTTAATTACTTAATAAAAAAAGTATTTTCTTAATTACCTACTTCTTAATTTTCTTTAAAAAATGCCATGCGGAAGGTCCCGGGTTCAGATCCCCGCGCAGACAAATAATTGTATTCAAAATTTGGTTACTGTTGCTTGTAAGGGATACCTTCCGGTGCGCTCGTGTTGATACAGCACCTATGTAAATGTGAAGTATTGTGTCACTTCTCGCCCATCAGAGGGTAATCATTCTACGTCATGGGCAGGCTACAACACAGACCACTAGCGTCTTCAGTAGCTCCTATTTCATGGCTACGAAATAAAAAAAGGCTGTGAAATACTCACCTTTTTTAAAAGTAAAGGAACTCTTTAGTCTCATTCCTGCAGGATAAACAGAGTATTGTACTGTAGAAACGAAATTGAATTTACACTTGTGAACTGTTGACATTTATTCTTCTTCTTCTTCTTTTACTCTGTCTTATCCCGCTTAAGCAGGGTCGACGTTGTTCAACCTCATGGCTGAGGTTGGTTGGTTTTGGCACATTTTTATGGCTGTATGCCCTTCCTAACGACAATGATTTTAATTGACTTAATGTCCTGGATTAGGACGGGGGTTTTACCCTCCATTCGCTGGGAATCGCACCAGCTACTCACATTAACGTCACCCAGCCTGGGTAGGGCCGGAAATGCCAGCCTCACTCACCTGTACGGAGGGATCAAAATTTTCTGTGTGAAAAATCTGCTCCGACCGGGGATCGAATTCAGGATCTCTGGACTACGGGCAGTAGTCACAACCGTTACGCCACGGAGGCTGGCGGAGAACTGTTGACATTTATTTTATTCTTTTACTTTTATTAGGGTCAATCGATTTTCTTCTTTTACAATTGATCCTATTATTCATGTCTGTTGTAACAAAAATATTGTTTTGGAAAGTCTTAACCCTTATCTTGGCAGAGAATTTCAATTTTTAATTTATTATTGGATGGTTGGATGGAAGGATGATTATTGGATCAATTGGATGGTTGGATGGAAGAGCTCCATCCTGCCACTTTAAATAAAGCGTTTAAAAATTGAAATAATTTTAAATGTTCTGTGGAAGAAAAAATGCTTTAGGATTAATTTTTGGCCAATAGAGTAAAAAAAACTGATGGTATCCAAATATACACATTGCCAAGATAAGGGTTAAACATTTTACGTCATTAGTTCATTACCATTCAAAAATGTCGCCTGCGATTAGGAGGTAGAGGAGAGAAAAATATTGGATTTAGGGATTGTCTTGTTGAAATGTGTGGACTTGGTCATTTCTCTTTATCTCTTATTCTGAAAGTGACCCAATTCCCGAAATTTCGTCGCGTCATTTGACGTACTTATCGTGTAATACCAAATAATTAATAATAATAGTCTTTAGTGGAAGGTAACCACCAGGAGAGGTTCATACTCAAAGCATTCTCTACCTCCTTAGGGTTAGGTGGTAGAGAATGCTTATTATTATGTGGTCACAAACTCAAATTAATGAGGAAAAATTAATGCACTGGGTCCAATATGAACCAACGGATCCCTACGCTTCCTGGTTTACCAGACTAGCGCGTTAACCACTTCACTACCAGTGCAGTTCAGTGCACCTACTAGATTCGGACCAGAAATCTAGAAAAGATAGGTACAATATATACGTCCAGCTTTTTTTTTTTTTTTTTTTTTTTTTTTTTTTAAGCTTTATTAGGTAGAACAAAAAATATGTACAGTAGAACACAATGAAACATAAAGAAAAACAAAAAGATTAAACAAATATACAAGAAGGAAAAAAAGAGAGAAATGTCCTACCTAAAGGGCGGGGTTAATGCCTGTGGCAATCTCTTCCACCCAACCCTTCTAATTTTGGCCCCTGCCTATGAGAACGGTCCTGAGTTAGGTTACATCAGCGTGTGGACTGGATCGACACAGTATTAGTTGATATTCATAAAATACCTAATAAAAATGTTTGTTCCTATTCCTAGCAGTCTCTCAGCTCGCTGCGGTTCTTGATTACAGTCAGTGCGAGTCCTCTTAACTTGGCAGTTGCTATCAGGAGTATAAAGTTGCTGCGTTCAAACTGTAGAAAGTGAAATAGTATTCTACTCTATCTTATATCTGCCAGATTTAATAATAATAAATATTAAAAGAATAGTATATATTTTTCGAGTGTTTTATATTTCCCGGATAAGAAATTGATTTATATTGTGAAATAATCAAGAGGTAAGTGAATAAATTATTTATTTAAATTTAAATAAACTGAGTTTATATAGTATCTAAAAAGATAGGCAGTAACCTGGATAGATAGGAATTGTGTAAGCAAAGTAGGAAACCTGGATAAACAGGACTTGTGTAAGGAGGAAACCTTAATAAACAGGGCTTGTGTAAGCAGGAAACCTGGATAAACAGGACTTGAGGTCATTGTTTCATTTTTGAATAGAGGAGGTTTCATTTTTGAAAAAATCTTTTTAAGCAGGAAACCTGAAAATACTGTCTGTCCCTTGAATTAAATTATGTAATGTTTACCCAGGTTCGACTGTATATCAATATATGAAAATATAATGACTAATCAATAAGTCCAACTGTCAACACTAGCCTGATAAAATGTTCATCTTGTCTGTTTTGATTAAAACCTTTGAACAATGTCACCGTGGGAGAAGTCCTATACCAACTTTATACTGCTCTTAATTTTTGGTTGAATTCGATGTTAATTCCTTAAGGTAGGATAAAAACCCCAAAGACGGACTTATTGATTCCATTAAAATTTAGCTGGATTATCAGAAAATGTCTTTTTTTTTCACAATTTTTTTTTTTGATTTTTTTTGATTTTTTTTTCTTCTGTAACAAGATGAAGTTAACTGCGAAATAACGAATATTACCTAAATCAAGACCTTTCAAGATTTACCAACTGTTTTAACACCTGAAAGTAGATAACATCCTCCTATATTCTCAAACTTGTCTGAAGAGTCGGAATTGTTGTAAATATTTTGAGCAATATTGTTGTGTTGGGATTTTGGCTCCCATTTGCAATTTTGACCACATAACACGTCTTGAGCTTACTACTGAAATAATGGAACTCATTAGTCCTTTTTTTTTTTTTTTTTTTTTTTTGGGTGGGGATGCCCGGGAGGTAAAATCCTCTCTTACTCCCAACATTAAAACTCCCACTCTTATTGGAGTGTGAGTGTCAATGCTGAGATTAGGACGAATATTGTCGTAGTGACAATAGACAGTGTGGGGATGATGTACACCACTCGGAAAGGGTAGAGGACCCTCTCAGGATGATGCAAACCGACCCACTAAAAACCCCCCTCATCATCCATCATACACACGAAAGAGGCTGCCCCGGCACCATACAAGATATTACTTCAGGGCAGCTCTTTATTAGATGCATCCTTCCTCAGACAGAGTCTTACAATATATGGCCCCTTCATCAATTACAATATACTACAATACAATACTATACAATACAATACAATACAATACAATACAATAAAATACAATACAATACAATACATTATCTATTTCAGTTGCTTTTCTCTATTCCCTTACCTGTTCTTTCTTTCTTTCTTTCTCTCTCTCTCTCTCTCTCTCTCTCTCTCTCTTTCTCGCTCTCTCTCTCTTTCTAATACCGTAATCCTAATGTACATACTTACATACTTAATATATTAACCACATGTGCATGGTCTTAGAATTTTACATAATAATTTTAGGAAATAGGCTGTAGGTTGAGGAGGGGGGTGCTGCCACCTCCCCCCTCCTCCCTCTACAGGGAAAACTTATGTCTAATTCCCTACCTAAATTACGTTTCTACAATTTTAAAAGGACTCATTCACAGGTGGTTAGTGTTTTTTTTTTATTATTATCTATGTACATTTTTTTTTTTTTTTTTTTTTATATATATAATTAGGTTTATGTACCATTTAGGTATTTTCTTTCACTTTCTCTCATCTTCCGCTTACTCTTTCTTGTCACATCACCTCCATATTACAAACACCTCATACATATGTGAAGATATCACCTACATATCTTTTTATAGATATATATAGATAAATAACTACGATGTTATGTCATTGAGATTATCATTACTTATGTCCGGGTCTTGAATTCTTGTCTCTTGTTTCCATCTATCAATATCTTTATTCTTCTGCTTCAGTATTCCAGAGATGTAGTTCTTGATTAAATCCCAATTGTTTCGACTTTCCAACATGATTCCAACTATATTTTCTGTTGTCAGTATAATTTTTAATTGAATATTTAAATCCCTTCTTTTGCTTTCCCATCTTATACACTCAAATAAAGTATGGTGTGAGGTATCGATCTTGTTACTACAGTATATACATAAATTCGAATTTGTTATGTGAAATCTGTGTAGATAATACATAAAGCATCCATGTCCCGACATTGCCTGAGCCATGTAATAATCTATCTCTCCATGAGTTCTGTAGAACCATGGTTCTATGTATGGAATTAGTTTTTTTGTCCACTGTCCTGTTGTTTCTATTTCCCATCTTAGTTGTAGCTTTGCCATTGTTTCCCTACGTTCTTCTGCTTTTTTTTCATCGTCTCCTCCAATAGTTCTAACTCTTTCTTCTGACAATAGATCCCATGGAATCGATCGAGCCAAAACAAAAATTGACATCGTTCCAACTGTCCTGTAGCACCGGGAAATTCTCATAGCCATTTGTCTCTGTGTGCTCAATATTTTTTTTCTAAATTTATTGTACTTAAGTACTGAGATCCAGTTGGAGGCGGCGTACAACACTTTTGATTGACATACGTATTCGTATAATCTTCTTTTGTCTTCACTTGCTCCGCCCACTCTTGGTAAAATTCGTCCCAATGCCATAACTGTACTCAGAGCTTTTTCCGTAACCTCCTCTATGTGTTTTCCGAAGGTAAGAGAACGGTCCAGATAAACTCCGAGATATCGAAGTTTCTGACTTTCTTTTACAATTGATTCTTGTATTTTTATCTGGAGAGGTCTGGTTCTTTTTCTGCCACTTAGGTTAATAAATTCCGTTTTGTGCGGTGCTAATGTCAATTTGTTGGCTGTCATCCATCCTCGTATCTTTTCAAGAGTGTCATTTGTTTTGTGTTCTATTTCCTCTTCTGTTCTTGCCTTAACTATAACTGCCAGATCATCGGCGAATGCTACCAGTGTTACATCTTCCTTTACTTGTAAGTTCAGGACACCATCATACAGACAGTTCCAGAGGGTCGGGCCAATTTTGGATCCTTGACAGACGCCCGCTGTCATGCTATATTCCTTTCCGTCAGCTGTTACCAGCTTCCGGTCTGTCAAATAGTTTTCCAAAAGCTTTATTAGGTATTGTGGAACAAATTTCTCCTTCATAGCTGTTAGAATGGCCTGCCAAGGCGCGGAATTGAACGCGTTAGCCACATCGCACGCCACCATGATACAAAATTTCCTCGATCTGCTGGGTTTTCTCAATTCTTCTTCTGCCAATTTTTGTACAGACTCTATTGCTTGACAGGTTGTCCTACCGTTTCTAAAACCAAACTGTCTGATCGATAGTTTGTTGTTTTGTTCCAGATGTTCTGTCAGTCGTTTTGTTACAAGTCCTTCTAGCAGTTTCCCAAAGGTGTTTATGAGGCAGATCGGTCGGTATGAGTTTGGGTTGGTATTATCTTTGCCACTCTTAGGGATCAAGACAACCTCTGCAATTTTCCACTGCTTTGGAAACTGTGAAATTTTAAGTGCAGCATTCATTATGTTAAGTACTACATCTGGAAATTTAAAACATATTATTTTCACAATCTCTGGAGGTATTAGATCAGGTCCCGGCGATTTTCCTGTTTTTGTAGCTAACACCACCGCCATTATTTCCTCTACAGTAAATTCCTCTCCTGTCTCTATCTGTTCCCCATTCTCACTCGCCCATTCCGTCTCTCCATGGTCTGGAAATAGAGCTTGTATGGCTCGCTCCATCAGTTCCGGGGCAACTGCCTCGGGTTTCTGCAGTCTTTTCATGACCAGCCTGAATCCTCTTCCCCATACATCCTGCTGGACCTCTTCACACAGCTTTTTCCACTCCATTTTTTTTGGATTTCTTAATTTCTGATTGTAGTAGCTTTTTTGTTATTTTATACTCATTCATCAAAGTTGTATCATCTAATTGTATGTCTCGGTTTCTTCCTCTAAATCTCGTTAATTTTCTCCTAGCTTTAATCGTATTTTTTCTGGCATTGCTAATTTGTTCATTCCACCAGTGTACTGGTCTTTTCTTTGCTTGTTTTGTCTTCACCATTCCTTTTTTACAACCACTAACAACTGAGGTGATGAATTCTTCAACTGAATCTGACGTCCGGTTATTCCACCTTTGAATGAATCCTTCTTCAACAGCCTCAACATTTATATTTTTTGTATTCCATCTGGACTTTTTTGTTTCGTTCCAATATTTCCGATTATCTCCCAGAGCTCCCTTACTAATTTTAAAATCGATATATTGATGATCAGATCCGCTCTCTGTTTCAATGACTTTCCAATCCTTAGTGTATACTACCAATCCCTCTGACACGATTGTGAGGTCTAGCCAGGCTTGCTGTTGTCCTCTGACAAAAGTTGGAAGGATCCCATCATTAAGCAATACTAAGTTTTCGGATCCTATCCACTCTGTCATTTCTATGCCTCTATTATTTAGTCTCGTTGATCCCCATGCTGGGGATTTGGCATTGAAGTCACCACCTATTACAGAGGAAATTCCTGGTCTTGAAGACTTCATGGCACTCGTTTGGTCTAAAATATTGGTCAAAGTGTGTGAGTTGGGGCTAGCATAGATAGAAAATATAAGTACACTCCCAACACGAACCATGACAACTCCTTCCCCTTTAGCTTGATCTGAGATTGTAATTTGTTTATTAACTACCCAAATTGCAGCATCTTTCTTACTGTCCACATACCAGTTCTCTCCTATTCTATTATAGTTAGGTTCACTAATTATAACCACATCTGTTTTGTTTTCTTCGACTCTTTTCTTTAGAAGATCATGTGCCATATGACATCTGTTCATATTTATTTGTGTTACTTTTATAGGTTGTGATGTCATGATGGTGTTTTTATTGATGTACCAATTCTCTATAGAAAGGGCAAGAAAAGGTATCGTTTCTATGTCCTGATATGCGACATTTAGTACAGAATTTTTCACTAGTGCATTCTATAGCCATATGTCCGGGTTGGGAGCAGTTGAAGCATTTCCTGTTATGGTCGCGAGGTCTCTTGCAATAAATAGTCGAGTGGCCAACTTCAAGACAGTTGGTGCATCTGGTTATGGTGACCTTGGTTTTAATTCGACACCAGATCCATCCAACTTTTTTTTTTAAGTGGGGTTTTAACGTCGCTTTCAACTGCCATGGTCATATCACGACGGGGGTTTTACCCTCCATTCGCAGGAAACTCACAAACCTGCTACTCACATTGACCTCACCCAGCCTGAGTGGGGCCGGGAAAAGCCAGCGTCACGAGAATTAGAATTTGAATGGTCACCCATCCAAGTCTTAACCTCGCTGGATGTCGCTTAACTTCGGTGTTCTGAAGGGAACCGGTGTATTCAACATGCCATCGACGCTGGCCCATCCAACTTTAATCATGCCTACTTTCGCTAGTTTATCAGCATCCATTGCTGGAAGCGCTACTGTAGCAATCGAGCATCCCCGTCTATTTGACCTAAGGTTTTTGACATTAATAAATTCTTTAGGAATTTCTATTGTGTTACTGATTACATCCGTAATCTCTTCTTTTGTACATGAAGGATCTAAGTCCAGAATATTCACCTGTTCCATGCCAAATTTATTCTCTATTTGGGCGTCTTCAATTTTTTTTTTTAATTTCTGTTCTTAAAGTTCCAGCTTCCCCTATTTTTGTTACAATAAGAACATCTCCATCTTTTGTTTCTTTAAATGATTTTATGTTTAACCCCAAAGTCTCGGGCTTGATCCCATCCTTAATTTTTCTAGCCATGTCTGCATAGGTATTCTCTCCAGTCCTGATGATGATTGCTTCTGTATTCTTATCTACGTGTTTTTTCCCTACACTCGGAATAATGAGTGTGGATTTTATTTTTTGTGTTATAAATACTAGTTCTAGCATCTTTCTTGCAACAGATTCATCAAAAACTCCTGCTATAGTTACATTTAGTTCATTTTCCATGGCAATATTTTCCCCTATTATCTTAATTGCATTGTACAAATCCAGTAAATTTTTTCTATCCAATTTATTCTCGATCGCCATCAAGAATACTTTTTTATGGGGACTTTCTATGTTATTATTTTCGCCTAGCACCTTAAAGCTATTCTTTTTCTCACAGAAAATTGGTTTGTTTAAACGTTCACTGGCGGTTCTCAAAATTCCTTTTTGTTCTACTAACTCTTCTATCCAGTTTACTTCTTTATTCATTAATCTAATTGCTTCTTCTTTTTCCACCAATATAACTTTAGTCTTTTCCGGTGGTTGTTTTGTTATTTTTCCTTCTTTTTTCTCTGTATTGCAGAAGGCTGGATCAGGCCAGTCTATGGTCAACAGTTCGTATAGTTCTTCCTCTGCCGGTTGGCATCCCAATTGTTTTATCATTGTATGAATATTATCTAAGTCATGTTTTTCTTTATTTATCATAATATTGCACTTATTGCAATAAACTGGTTTAGTAGTTGACACTACATCTTCCTCGTTGTTCCCTTCTGTTGTTTCATCCTCTTCCATGTATTCAAGAGAAGAATCTAGAGAAGGGAATTAGTCCTAATGTAACAGTATGAATAAGGTATTATTATTATTGTTAAATTCACTTTCCAGAAATTTCTAATATTAGAAATCGGAAGGATTGTGTTCGTTTTTGTAAAAAAAAACGAGATATTTTTTGCCCCGATTTCAATTTTTTTAATATTTCTGGACGTTTCATAACCTCCTGATCTACATAATGCCATCTACAATTATGCCAACAACTCTGTAGCATATATACTATGTATATAAGCGTTTTGATGTTGCTAGATTTTAGTCTAGCTTAAATTTCGGGGCGCGGCACCTGTCGAGACTTATCCGCAACCTCCTGATCAACTTTTTTCTTCCAGTTTGATCAAGACTGCAGCATGGGCCTAATCCTCCACGAGATCCCGCCCAGTCCTCCTGTGCGAGCTGTCAAGCTGTGTCTGCAGGAGTTGGGACTCCAGGCCGAGTACAAGACCTGCGACCTGTTGAATAAGGCGCAGCTCAGCGAGGGCTTTGTGAAGGTGAGAATACTCTTTTTTACACACATTTACATTCCAAGATTTACATAATTCGCATCTGTAATTGCTTGTCTAGCCCTAAAAAGCTGGCAAGTGTTGATGTTGTATTAAAAAATAATAATAATAATCATCGGATAGAGAAATTTCTAAATTACTGGCTGAAAGTCGCTAAAATTTTCTAAGTTGAACACATCATCCGCTAGAGGGTTGCACATCTTTGACTAATGGCATAAGTAAAGTAGCCCCCGGGATCGTAAAGGAGCCCCTCTGACGATACATTATTTAGTTCCTTTAAGTATAATATTGTAATGCTTGATTGAATGGTCACTTAAACACTATGTGTCATCCAATCTTGCAAGTAGCCCACTCCTCTTAGAAGTCCTTCAAAGCTTAGGAGAAGTACCTTTGTACAAATGTTTCTTTATAAAGAAAATAAATAAATAAACTATTATTATTATCAGTTGTAAATTAAATTTAGTCAGTAAGTAAAATAAGAATCATTGTAAACATCGAAAGGTAAAAATACAATAAAAACATTATTATTATTATTTGTAGGCGGCCACATCGAGGACCCTGGGCCTATACCCTAGACCCTCGACCCCATACTATGGTACTTCCACCTTGATATAGGCGATTTTCGGGACTCCTTTGTGGCCGCTTACATTTAATAACATGGTTAGATTATTTCATGTGGTACCAGGGTCTCATTTCATAAAAAAAAAACTTTACACTTTATACTTGATGAGTTACGAAAAGCTAAAGTGTAAAGTATTTCCGTTTTATAAAGCTTTACAAGTCACTCTACGATTTCCCTTGGAACTGCCACTCAAAAGTTCATTCCTAAAGTGTAAACAAATGAAATTTAAATTAAAATATTTTTATAAATTTTCTTGTGTCTTACAGTTTTCTCTAATTCATTCAATAATAAGCACTAGTGAAAACGGAAGCAAATGTATGGCAGTTCACTTGACAAATGACTTAAAATATCAATTTGCAAAGTTTCTTTATGGAATAGTCTGTATGCAGTGTCCCTCAAACCTGTTTACATAATTGCAGCATTATTGTTGCGTGTAAACAGAGACAAAAAAAAAAACAGAATTTGATCTTGAAGTGTGAACTCGTCAAGTATGAAGTGTAAAGTGCTTTATGTAATAAGCCCCAGGTTTAGAGTACAGGCCTCCGTTGTGTTCGCGAACTAAGACAGTTGTTCTCAAACTAATTTTGCCGCTGGACACCAAATGACCGATGTAAATTCTACGAAGCCTTGGTGTTACCAGATAGTCTGATTTTACTAACAGATGATGGTCGATAGTGACTATATTATTATTGTAGAATTGAAAAGCCGATTTTAACCTTATCTATCAATGTTGTCAAGCGTCTGTAAAGAGTGCGGAAAAAATATGTTTCCCTAACGACCTATAGGTATGAAAAAAGCTATAGCAGTGGAAAAAATTAAATGTTGTAACATATCCGCAGCATGTTTCGCAAATCAGGTGTCCCAAATTTAGTATATTATTTTCATCTGTTGATTTTGGTAACATAATTCACAGAGTCTCATGAAATTTTCTCTCGTTGTAATAGTAAATTATCGGCGCAAACGACCCACTCTCCAGTGGTGTTTAGCCATCTAATTGGAATAAATAAATGGGTAACTAAGGGACACAATACATTATTATTATTTTATTATTATTATTTTTTTAAAGCAACTACACCAACACAGATATAAAGTCAACGGATGACATCTATGAGGGCAATAACTGTTGCTAGTCTCTTCCCTACTGGAAAATGTCCGGTTAGTTTTCCAGGGTGTTAAAGTATGTAACAGGATTATGGAACATTATGTAACAGGATTATGGTTCAGCTAAGCCTGACACACCCTCAAGTCGGAATTTTCAACAAATGACAGCGCAATATAGCCCGAGTTAAGGGATAGTGTCCACTTAGGTGGAATCAAATTCTGTTTTATAATTCGGACGTCTTCGTGCCCTCAGAAAAACCCCCAGCACACGGTCCCCACTCTGGAAGACGGCGACTTCATCATCTGGGACAGCCACGCCATCAACTCCTATCTGGTGTCGGCCTACGCTAAGTCGGACGCTCTGTACCCCAAAGATCCCAAGGCCCGGGCCCTGATTGACCAGAGACTGCACTTCGACTCCGGAGTCCTGTTCCCGGCCCTGAGAAATATTGGGGTGAGCATTGATCGGAATTTTTGGAACAGGGCCTTATTCCAGGAAGCTATCTTACTTTCAAAATCTTTCAACTGTCACATTTTGTTTAAAAAATGCACTCAGAGAGTGTGTTATTTATGTTAATCACTGTTGTGATATCCACAATTTACTCAATCTCACTTTATTAAATTTTGTTGGACTTGGGGCGGATCTATCGAGCTTCAGAGGTTGTTTATATGAACAAAATTTGACTATTGAGAGTGAGATTTGAAGATATTGAGAGAGCAACTGAAACACTGATACCAATAAATCTTGTGAAACAATATACCTGCTACTTTCCATTAGTTAAGCCTTCAATTATATTTCAGGAATGGGTACTTGCCAATATGTACATTTATAAAATTCCACCGATTGAGATTCAAACCCACAATGACCAAGCACGAAGAAAGTTAATTTTTTCCCATTTCGAACTGACAGGTCATTTATGTTAATAACATTCGTCATATAAAATAACATATAAAAGAATCATGAACCAAACAAAGTGCACTTGTCTGTTTTCCCAGGTGAAGATATTCTACAAGAACGAGAAGATAACGGAGGACGATCTGGAGAGAGTGAGGGACGCTCTGGACTTTGTGGAGAAGTTCCTGGAGGGCAGACGATTCATAGCCGGGAACAGCCTCAGCATTGCTGACTTCTCAGTATACACGAGCACCACAGCCTTACTGGTGAGTTGAAACATTTGCGTTGCGGACCATAAAGTGGGTTGGACCATTAACCGACTTAGCATGAAACAATTTCTGGGCTTCTAACTATAGCGTGGGACAGCCTTAGTTCAAACATTTGAGTAGCGAACCATTAAGAGGGTTGGACCATTAACCGAATTAGCATGAACCAATATCTGGGTTTCTAACCATAGAGGGGGACAGTCTCAACATTGCTGATATTTTTGTCTACATTAGCTCGTTCGCTGTGCTGTTGAGTTGAGACATTTGAGTAGCGGACTAATAAAACCCTAACCATCCTAACCATTTACCGAATTAGCATGAAACAATTCCTGGGCTTCTAACAATAGTGGGGGACAGTCTCAACATTGCTGATATTTTTGTCTACATTAGCTCGTTCGCTGTGCTGTTGAGTTGAGACATTTGAGTAGCGGACTAATAAAACCCTAACCATCCTAACCATTTACCGAATTAGCATGAAACAATTCCTGGGCTTCTAACAATAGTGGGGGACAGTCTCAACATTGCTGATATTTTTGTCTACATTAGCTCGTTCGCTGTGCTGTTGAGTTGAGACATTTGAGTAGCGGACTAATAAAACCCTAACCATCCTAACCATTTACCGAATTAGCATGAAACAATTCCTGGGCTTCTAACAATAGTGGGGGACAGTCTCAACATTGCTGATATTTTTGTCTACATTAGCTCGTTCGCTGTGCTGTTGAGTTGAGACATTTGAGTAGCGGACTAATAAAACCCTAACCATCCTAACCATTTACCGAATTAGCATGAAACAATTCCTGGGCTTCTAACAATAGTGGGGGACAGTCTCAACATTACTGATATTTTTGTCTACATTAGCTCGTTCGCTGTGCTGTTGAGTTGAGACATTTGAGTGGCGGACTAATAAAACCCTAACCATCCTAACATTCTTAACCGACCCAGAATAAACCAATCCATTGTTTGGGACAGCCCAGCATTGTTGACATATTAGTTTACATTAGCTCTTCCACCGTTCTGATGGGTTCAAATCTCGACATATTAAGGATATTAGGTTCCAAAGTAGGTGCTGTCAGAGTAGATAACAATATCTCGAGACATTCAGAGAAATTTGCTTGATCTCTTCAGATTTGGATTTCTGGGTTTGGAATTGGGCTGGGATTTTAGTAGATAATATAATAATTATTGTACAATACACGGTATTATAAAATAAATAGCTCGTTGAATGCATCAACGCGAGGAATCCTTCCTTCCACGCATGTTGTATTACCCCTTTGTAGTAGCGGACTAATAAAACCCTAACCATCGTAACCATTTACCGAATTAGCATGAAACAATTCCTGGGCTTCTAACAATAGTGGGGGACAGTCTCAACATTGCTGATATTTTTGTCTACATTAGCTCGTTCGCTGTGCTGTTGAGTTGAGACATTTGAGTAGCGGACTAATAAAACCCTAACCATCCTAACATTCCTAACCGACCCAGAATAAACCAATCCATTGTTTGGGACAGCCCAGCATTGTTGACATATTAGTTTACATTAGCTCTTCCACCTTTCTGATGGGTTCAAATCTCGACATATTAAGGATATTAGGTTCCAAAGTAGGTACTGTCAGAGTAGATAACAATATCTCGAGACATTCAGGGAAATTTGCTTGATCTCTTCAGATTTGGATTTCTGGGTTTGGAATTGGGCTGGGATTTTAGTAGATAATATAATAATTATTGTACAATACACGGTATTATAAAATAAATAGCTCGTTGAATGCATCAACACGAGGAATCCTTCCTTCCACGCATGTTGTATTACCCCTTTGTAGAGCCATCCAAATCCTTTGGCTGGGATTAGAGTTTCGGGTTTAATAGTTAATTATTTAACTCTTTTTCTTTAGTGCAAATATTTCAATGTACAGAATAATCCTCATGTCACCTCTCTCTCCATACTTCCAGGTCATCGCTAAGGAACGGGAGAAATACCCAAACATCACCAAATACATTGCGACTTGCAAGACCTCATTCAAAGGTGCTAGCTTAGACGAGGCAGGATTTGAGGCCTTCAGAGCTCTCTACCAGAAGAAACTGGACACTGAAATCTTCTCTGATAAATATTAGTCACTCTCAACTCTACCAGAAGAAACTGGACACTGAAATCTTCTCTGATAAATATTAATCACTCTTAACTCTACCAGAAGAAACTGGACACTGAAATCTTCTCTGATAAATATTAGTCACTCTTAACTCTACCAGAAGAAACTGGACACTGAAATCTTCTCTGATAAATATTAATCACTCTTAACTCTACCTGAAGAAACTGGACTCTGAAATCTTCTCTGATAAATATTGGTCACTCTTAACGCCTCCATCTATCACTCTATAATATATTTGCTGTTGTGTTATGTCAGAGAAATTTTACAAACCTTCAAAAACAATTTATGAATTTTTCCATTGTTATTTGTAGCAGTCAAATTTATTGCCAATGTTTCAATTAACAATGTCATACTAGTGTGAGATAGATCCGTTATCCGTGGTAATGTTCTGCTGATCTACCGTTCACTCATCCTCTTGAAGATATCTGAAGAACTGCTGATGCCAATGGAGCTAGAAGATAGTTTTTATTGAATTGAAGACCTAGGCCATAGGTATTGATTAAAGCCCATAGTTCAGACTAATCAGCTTAAAAGTCGGCCCTACACGAAACGAAAAATCCGTACAATTTAGTTTAGATCTATAGGACCGAAAGTAAAACTGTACAATTTCGTGCCATACACGCAAAGATAATTTTGTGAAATTAATTCGCACGTATAAATTGGACGGATTTATCGTTGTGTGTATGGCAGGCCTATACTTATGTTGTATGTATTGCTGTCATACTTATGTTTGGAAAGGCACATCCTAAGTATGCAAGTATTTGTCCTTGACTAGTAATAGATGTAACTATGTAATATGGCTGCGGATACTTCCCTATTACTATAATTATCCAAGTATTTATTATGTATTAGAACTTATGTTTGTTTATTTGTTTGTACGAGCAATTTTTTTTTAATTATAATTATTATTATCAGTTATACCTTTGATGAGTTTTTTTTTACTTTTTTTGGTTACCTTAGAGACCTTTCTACCATAATTATGATAGGGAGAAGAAAAAAAAATAGCTCAAAGCAGATGGCGCGTTGGTATTGGCATTGGACTGTCTATTTTGAACTCGACACTCTATCGTCGCAAAGAAATCGACCGGGAACTTACTAACGTCAACAACCTCAGTAGAATTCAGAAATAGTCTTATAGCAAAAGAAAGTCTTATAGCAAAATATCTAAAATTCAAGCTTCTAACATAATGCCAGTGCATAGATATGAGGAATGAGTCAGCCAGTGGATTTTGCGTTTTCTAGTATGCATTAATGTCTGAGTTGGTAATAATGACCAAGGTATTATTTACTTATTTCTCCCTCGATAAAATTATATACTTATACTTCCGCAGGAGTCCACAATTATACATACCTATTATTACCACATTTAGTTCGTTAGGGACCTACAGTAGCGACTACTGTACTGTGACTAGTAAGTACATAATTAGCATTTAGCTTTAATCATAGCCCAGTGCTGTCACGCGAATATATGGTTCTGTGATTATTAGCTACAGAAACCTAACTCTCTAATGATGAGCAACTAAATGAATGCAACATGGATTGCGTAACGAATGTTAGTAATATGACTAATGTCCTATCTATTTAAAGATTCACTGTAGGTTCCTACTCAACATGCTGTTCTAGAAAAAAATTGTGGTCAGAGGTTCAGTAAGAGGCACCTAAAGGGTTAGGGAGAATGTCAGGTCTGGTTTAGCCTACGTATCGTCATAATAACAATACTCTTTAATGGAAGATTACCACCAGGCGAGGTTAATGCTCAAAGCATTTTCTACCACCTAACCCTCAGAGTCTTATTATTATGTGGTCATAAACTCAAATTAATGAGGAAAAATTCATGCACTGGGTGGGATTCGAACTAACGGATCAATACGCTATCGTACCAAAGATCCCAAGTTCGAGACTCAAGACACAAAATTTTGTGACAGATATTTGTAAGGAATATCTTCTCATTCATAAGAGCGAGCATGTAGCGGTGAACTGTAACATAGGGTGCAGGCAGGCCTTTAAATGACTGTTTCATAAGATCAAAATGAAAAGGAATTACATTTTATTCAAAATGTGGATTTTATTCAAAACGTAATACTGAGGCACTACGTTGGTAAATTGGTACATTTTCGTAAAAGTGTGTGTTTCCAATTAAATTTTAACCACCCTCTGTATCAGTGGTTTGATATTTTCATGTTGGTGACAGAGCAAAGGGGGTGTTAGGCATTTGTAAAACGAGACATGGACAATTTATCAAAGAACAATAAAATAGTTGTTGTCTGGACAAGCCCACACAAACCTCTTCTTCTACTCACAGATAACAAGGCTATGGATGTCTGCAGGTAGGTACGCATGAAAAAGAGTAGTGGGAAACAAGTTTTATTAAGTTAAAAGTAAGATACTGCATTTGAATAGTAATCAAGAAGCAACAGACTGCTTATGTGGCGCAACGCGGATTTTCAATCTTATGCATAAGTGGTTAGGGGGTTCTTTGGGAGTTTTCACACTAATATTTACTGGAGGGGTACCGATCATAGTGTTCTTAACTTGTGAGACCAGTCAAATGGGGTGATCATGGAGAAGAAAGTTGAAAACCACTGCTCTGATATATCCAGGCATTCTAGACATTGGTCACTTGATCATGTTCCTGTAAATGTGAATTCCATGAACTGAAGAACTGAGACATGACCGCATGAGTTGGGGTTTACCCGTATCTTATGTCATATAGACCTGCACTTTCTATAGTATAGTTGCCATTTGGGAATTACCCATATGTAAATTTGTACATAATATTCTAACACCTTGGCCGAAGTGTGAAGAATGCCCTATACAACGAAAGAGACAGCGCGGCAGAGTGGATACCGTTTGTTATCTGGATATTTTATCGTATAGTTGTCATTTCGGGTTTACCCATACATGAATGTGAAAAAGTATGAATATGAAATGAGGTAAAAGATTTTTGACCCCATCCTTAGTGTCGCTTCTGTCTTCTGAGTTTGAGTTATTTCTTCTCGCCTTGGCTGCAGCATTTATCTGTAACAAATAGATTTTATCATGGTAATCATGGTTATAGCACGAGTAAAACTGAGACAAAACCTATCACCATAGTTATATCACATAGATGTTGACTATTTTTTTTGTAATTTGGGTTTAACATCGCTGTCAACTGCGTGGTCATATCACGACGAGTGTGTTACCCTTCATTCGCAGGAAATTCTCAAATCTACAACTCACATTAACCTCACCCAGCCTGAGTTGGGCCGGGAATGCCAGTATCACGAAGTCTTCACCTCGCTGGACGTTGCTTAACTTCGGTGATCATACGAGCACCGGCCATCGACGCTGGCATGTTGACAATTATTATTGACATGCAACACACCTAATGCAATTAAAGATGTATCGATAAAACTGAGAGAGTTCTATTACAAAAATGAGACATAATAAAAAAACGGAATCCATCAAAGCTCCAATTTCAATGTTAATAATAATAATACAATGACCGACCTCAGTAACTTGATCAATAAGACGGCAGACTTGTAACCTGGAGGTCGGTGGTTCTAGTCCCGGTTTCAGCGTAGATTTAGTAAAGCTTGTTTGAGTAGTTGTGATATCACGAAAGTGATTAACACAATTATGATAACTTAAATAATAATAATAATAATACACTGGCAGGTATCTCTCTGGGGGACGTTAAACAAATACCAGCCATGATGTCAGGCCAAAGGACATGCAAAAACACACATCGTTTTTATCAGGGTTGGTTTTAAGAACGACATCCAGTTGTAAAATGTTGAAGTAGGAGTGTCAGAACCAAGCAACCTCAACCATGAGGAAAAGGTTAAACATTGTGGAAGGACATTTCTCTTCTTTTTTTCTTTCTTGTATATTTGTTTAATCTTTTTGTTTTTCTTAATATTTCATTGTATTCTGCTGTATATATTTTTTGTTCTACCTAATAAAGCTTAAAAAAATCTGGTGTAAACATCACACGACTTTCCTTATCTCCCAAAAAGGAGTCGAATTCCGCCACTGGTGACTGAACGGTAACAGATAACTAAAAATCAATGCCAAATTCGTGATCAGCACTTCAAAATCATTTAATTTGATATGTCACAACCCCCATCTAGGATGAATAATAAAAAAGTTAGTCCAATCGGGTCCCCCTACAATACCGGTAAAAAAGTTAAAGATATCAAAAAAATGATCAGAGTGAACCCCTATTATTTTTTTAATCTGAGAAAATGTTGTTCTCTAACTTTTTTTGTATCTTTAACCAATTCAAAGAAGCGGTGCTTGCGGCCAATATTTGCGGCCCTGCGGCCGCAGAATGCGGCCGATTTCAACCAAAAGTTTCATGGTTCGTCTGGTGTATAAAATTAATTACCATACCAAATTTCAAGTCTCTAGCTCTTACCGTTCTTGAGATATCCTGTTCACACACAGACACACACACAGACACACACACAGACACACACACACACACACAGACAGACGCACGGACCAATGGCTGAAAACCACTTTTTTGGTATCCTGAGGCTATGATTCGTCCAGAAATGTGAAAAGCTGGGTAGGTCAAATTTTCGACGAATACAATACTTTCCTTATTATAGGATAAGGAAAGTAAAAAAGGAATAGAAGGTAACCACCAGACGAGGTTCATGTTGAAAGCATTTTCTAACACCTAACGATTAGAGTTTTAGTATTATGTGGTCAAAATACATACTCAAAGAAATGAGGAGGAACAAATATAAGATGCGAAAAATCCAAGCATTGGGTGGGATACGATACACAGATCACGGATATATGCATTCGATTTTTTACATTACAAGTTCAACGGCAATCTCGAAATTCCCTTGAATAAATAGAGCATTCATTCCTATGTTGTTAGGTGAAACTGTTAAAGGTATGCGAGTATTATGCCGGTATTATGTTTTATTATTATTATGTATTATGCCGGTGTCGAGTAGCTAATTATTTCCTTAAATGAGATTTATGCTTTCCGGTCAAATTCCCTGAACACAACATGTGTATTCTAGACGTAGGTATATTTATTTTCAAGTGCCGTTGTTATAGTAATAATTCAAATCAGAGGCGTGATTCTTCGAGATCATAAAAAAGAACAACAGTTTAACCTGACAGTCTTCTTACACTTTGACTTTTATGATTGAGGTTGGTTGGCTCTGACTTTACGATATTTTTATAATTTCATAGCGGTCCATGTCAACCTCCAAGGTTATACAAAAGTAGACACACGTATCAAAAGATAATCACAACTTTAACACCTACTCACCGTCAGCACAGCATTTGCAGTTGGGTCCACAGTTACATTTGGTGCATCCTTTTTTCTCTGACGTTGCTTCTCCTGAAAAATAATCAGAATGAGAAATCCTGATCAAATTAGAATAGAACCTTGGTATTATGATAGAACGAACGTAAGGAACAGAGCAAAAATTCTATTATAAACAGGTTTCTAACTCACAGAAACAGGTGACGCAGGGACCGGTGATTTTCTTTCGGTGATTTTCTCTATATTTTCTAACAGTTATCATATTTGTGTTGATCACTTTCTTGATATCACAACTATGAAATTTCGTGATATCACAACAACTCGCTTTACTAAATCTACTCTGAAACCGGGACTTGAACCACCGACCTCCAGGTTACAAGTCTGCCACCTTATCGATCAAGCTACTGAGGTCGGTTATATTTTCTAACAGTTTTCTATTATATTCGAGTCCATAATATCCAGGTTCAACTGTCTCATAAATAGCAAGTTATAAATTATGTATGTGCATTGTGCATTGTTGGAACTGCAAGAGTATAATGGATAAACAATTTTCTTGCAAAGGATTATACCAAGTAGATAGGTAATAGTACAAAGGGTTGGGTGGAAGAGATTGCCACAGGCAATAACCCCGCCCTTTAGGTAGGACATTATTGTTATTTTCTTTTCTTTTTTATTTTGTCATTTGTTTGTTCTTTTTTCTTCTACCTTTTCTTAATTTTATAATGTTGCATGTTTGTCCTCCTAATAAAGCTTAATAAAAAAAAAAAAAAAAAAAAAAAAAAAAAATGTTGTGCTGGGATCACCTATGCCAGAGCAATATTAGACGATAATTTATTATCGACGGTGGCTTCTCAGGAATTTATGTCAGAGAGAGAGAGACAGCTAATCCATGTCCTTGAGAAAGAGACAGATATATTCTATCTCACGACAATAGATTCCCGAAGAAACTATTACATGCAATAGTTGATTTGATAATAGGTACCGTTTAGACACCGAACCCAAGAAAAGTACTTAATCAACATAAGCTAGTTAAAAGGCTGATCAAATTATCTGAGAATCTTAAACTTGATTAGATAACGAATCTACTACACATAAAAGGCTCAGTGTGGCCGAGGTGTATAGGCATTAGGCAACCCAAACCTGAGAGAACTTGGCTATATGAAATTAAAAGATTGCTGGCAATGGACGCCCTGACCCAGGGCCTAGGTTACGACGCGACGAGACGTTTGAACGTCATGAATAATTTTTTTTTTTTATAAGTGGGGTTTAACGTCGCTTCAAACTGCCATGGTCATATCACGACGGGGGTTTTACCCTCCATTCGCAGGAAACTCACAAACCTGCTACTCACATTGACCTCACCCAGCCTGAGTGGGGCCGGGAAAAGCCAGCGTCACGAGAATTAGAATTTGAATGGTCACCCATCCAAGTCTTTTTTTTTTTTTTTTTTTTTTTTTTTTTTTTTTTTTTTATAGAAAAGATCCGTTGGCGTGGCACGAGGAGGAAGAAATCCGCTATGGATACCCATTTCCCTTCGGAAAGAGGAGCCGCCAGAAGGTGGGCCGCATCCACCAATGAGGGGGCATTGGTGGCAGCCACCCATCCTCTGACTGCTCTTGGGTTATGTGGAACGACCTAACGACTTCCATCGCCCATGTCCCGAGCCTGACGCTCGTGCGGCATAGGCGCTGGGTCCCTACGGTCAAAGTCAGGTCCTACAGTTCTCGTTAGGTGTAAACCACTAAAACTCCCTTCTCCTGCCCCGCCCCCGGATTTACAGAGTAGAAAAGGTAAGTATAACAATATAGGAATAAGAAAAGAAAATAACAATAAAAAACATGTCTGGAGCCCCCCCAGGGGACACCACCCTCAAGGGTGCACGTTAACCGCGCATCCAAGAGGGAAGGGACCCCTGAAAGGGCCCCAGGCATGCAAAAAACCCAGGGATGTTCTGGGTTCCCGCCCACAGCCCGGAACTTTAAAATTAATACCTCAGGCTGCATTTTCAGCTTTAGCGAGATTGATTCCCTTCAAGCTGCCTTTTTTTGGGTAATGACCCCAGATACATATTTATCAATATGGTCCCATTTAATTTGGGATTCTAGCATTTGGTCCACAGCATTCTGCACGCTGAAGCTCTCCCCCAGTGACGCCTCGAGGACTCTCCTCTCCGGTTCGAAGGTGATGCAGTGGAAGAATGTGTGCTCTGCGGTGTCAGTAACTCTGCAGCTGGCGCAGTCGTCGTTGTCTACTATTTTGAACTTTTTCAGGTAGGATCCAAACTTCCCGTGTCCACTCAGGAATTGGGTGAGTTCAAAGGACAGGAAGCCATGTTTTCTTTGTATCCAAGGTTTGATTTCAGGAATCAAGGTCTTGGTCCAAATTCCCTTTGTAGTCTGGGCCCATCTTTCTTGCCAGGTGACGAGACATCCTTCCAGTTCCTCCTTGGTGTTTTTGGTTCGGAGCTGGACTAACAGGTCTATGGGCATCATTGATGAGATGACACCAAGAGCCTCGTAGGAGATTGTCCTGTATCCTCTGCAGACACGCAGACAGGCTGTTCTTGCTGATTTTTGAAGCGTCTTTCTATGTATTTCGTATCGAAGCGCATCCTGCCAGATTTGAGAGGCGTACAGGACGGTCGACAACACTACTGACCTTAATAGTTTTCTTTTGTTTTCAGATGGACCCCTGGTGTTGGGCATGATCCTGGCAAGGGTGTTGGCAGCTCTCAAGCCCTTGGAGGTGACGGCTTTGATGTGAGCACCCATCCTGAAGTTTCTCTCAATGGTGACTCCGAGATATATAAGGCTTTCTTTAGACCTTACTGTGTCTCCTTCTATTTCAATGTCTATGGTTTTCAGCCTTCGTCCGCCGTAGACGATGACTGCTTCTGTCTTCTGAGGGGCGATTTCCAGGTCTCTGTCCTTGATACTTTGTATTATCCGAGCTAATGCCAGGTTTGTCTTTCTTTGCAGCATTTCTTTTGTCTTTGCTTCGGATAGGATGGCTGTGTCGTCGGCATAGCCAATGACCGTCACCCCCATTGGCAGAGACTCCTTCAAGACGCTGTCGTATAGGATGTTCCAGAGGGTTGGACCCAGGACCGACCCTTGGGGTACGCCGCGAGTACAGGGCAGCTTCTGTCCTCCCCCAAGGATGATGTAGCGGTCTTCCAGGTAGCTCTCTATGATCTTCCTCAGGTAAGTCGAGATTCCTTTCTTTTCCAGCTCTCCGGTGATCCACTTCCAGGAGGCCGTATTGAATGCGTTTTTGATGTCTATTGTGGTAAGTAACTGAAATTTGCGGTTGGAACGGTGAGTTTCCATGTTGAGGTTGGCTTTCCGTTTTATAGCTTGTATAGCGTCAATGGTCGAACGTTTTGGTATAAAACCGTACTGGTTCTTGCTAAGTGGACTCTTCTCTGCTAGTTCCTTGGACAGGCGGTAAGTTATCACTGACTCGAAGAGCTTGCCTAGGCAATTGAGCAGGCACAGGGGGCGGTACTTCTTTGGCGCGTTGCTGTCGGTCGATTTCTTCTCCATCAGGATCAACTTTGCCGTCTTCCACATTCCAGGGATTTCTCCAGCTCTAAGGACGCCGTTGAAAGCCTCAGCAACCACATCCGGGAACTTGGAAGCGACTGTCTTGATGAGCTCAGGATTAAGTTTGTCTATGCCAGGGGCTTTCTTAGGTTTCATCCTCCTGGCCGCCTCAAAGATTTCTGCAGGTTCGATAGAGGGAATATCCTCCGAGTTTATCTGGAAAGTCGCTTTCTCCCTAACTTGGTCGCTGGGGAACAGTTCTCTGGCGATTCTGACCTCATCTTCTGGAGTCAGGTTCATCGGGGATCGGCCTCCAAGTTTGCCGGTGACAATCTTGTAGGCTTTGCCCCATGGATCCCTGTCTACTTCTTCGATGAGCTCTTTCCACTTAGCGTCTTTAGATTTGAAGATGCTCCTTTTCAGGTTTTCTCTACATTGGGTGTATTCATCCTTAAGTGCCTCTGCTTGGGTAGGATCTCTCCTACGGGCTCTTTTGAGTTTTCTTCTAGCTTTAATACAGCTTTTCCTGGCGTCGTGTATTTCACCGTTCCACCAGAAGACTTTCTTCCGTTTGGAGTTCGACGATTTCCTCTTGAATGTTACATCGCAGGCTTCTGTGATGATTCTGGTAAGGCTGTCGGCTTTCAGGTCTTTTTGAAGACATTCCTTCCAAGTATCTACCATCTTTACGAAGGTTTCAGCAAACTGCGGGAGCTTGTCCGGGTCCATGTGCCACCCTTTTGATGTCGTGGGCGTCCTGGTTAGTTGAAGTTCCCTAGCGAAGTCTGCCTCAAAATAAATGTAGCGATGGAGGCTTAATGTCTCCTCCCCCCCTACCCTCCAGTTCAATACCCTTCTCGAGATGTTGTCCGAGCATGCTGTTATATCAATATGTGACTCACTGTTGCCTCTTACAAATGTTGGAGTACTTCCGGAGTTGATGACGTTGAGATCTAGAGATGCCAACCACTCGGTAAGTATTTCTCCTTTTTCGTTGGTTACAGGTGCCCCCCACACAGTAGACTTGCTGTTAAAATCACCTCCGATGATGCAGCCTTTCCTCTGGTATGATATGCTTATGGCCAAGCGTTGCAGGTATGTTCTGAATTCCTCTTTCCCAATATTTGGGGAGACATAGCAGCTATACAGAATGAAGTGGTCCAGTTCTACCGAGACAAAACCATCACCGGCTTTTGCATTGTAGAAGTTGATGTTCGGGTTTATTTTCTTTATAGCAGCATCTTTCTGGTTATCTGTTAGCCATGCAGGACTAGAGACACGACTGCGCGTGGGTTCTTGGACTAGGAGAACGTCCACGCCGCCGGCCACTGCAGTGGCTTCCAGAAGGTCCAGTGCTGCTCTACCTCTATCAATGTTGCATTGAAGGAGCTTAACTTGTTTGTTGCTCATTGTATCTGTTGATGGATTAGCCCAGGATCATTCTGGTCTCAGACATTACACTTTCGGTCTCGGTTTCTGTCTCGGTCTCGGTTGTTGGCGGGATGAGAAGCCTGGTTTTCATTTTTGCTCTATTTCTCCGCGGGGTCTGCCTTGCACCTTGGACGAGCTTCCTAAAGGTTTGGCAGGCCATTGACCCGGAGATGTGGCCTGTTGTTTTGCAGTCTCTGCACTGCGGCTCGTTTTCACATGTTTTGGAGTCGTGGCCAGGTTGGTTGCATCTTCTGCATATTCCCTTGATCTCGAATTTCTCCTCTGTACAGTCTTTGGCAATGTGGCCATAGCCATAACAATTGAAGCAGCGTTTTGGGGTTGTCATCTTTTCGACACTGCATTCTGTCCATCCTAGGGTAAGGCTTTTGCCTAGTTTAGCCAGGTCGTGGTCATTTACCTTCAGGATTGCAAACTGGGCATCTCCTCTGTGTGTTGATTTAAGGTTGATTTTGTCTTCAAATTCTGAAGCTTGCTTGTTTATTTTTTGGGAAATGGCCGTTGCAATTTCCTTCGTGTCAATGGAGATATCAATGTTCCTGATAATGATGGAACTTTGTTTGGCTGTTTCAGATCGAGCCATGACTCCCTCCACGTTTGCCTGTATCTGGGTGGCGAATTCCTTCATCACTTTGAGGTCATTCCTTTTGGTGAAGATTTTCACCCCACCTCCTTTGTCGATCTTAATTGACTTCACTTGGATGCCTAATTTAGCGACGTCCACTTTCCGCTTCATTTCTTCCACAACTTCTTTCAAAGGTTTCGAGTTGTCGGTCAGTTTGACGTGGATGACTTGGGGTTTCTCTTTTGGAGTACTCGCTCTCTTTTGATTTAATGTCGGGTTTGTGTTTGACATTCCAGCAGCTACCTTGCTATAAGAGCTAGCAAGTTTGCCTCCAGGAACGTGGAGGTCGATGGCTATGTCTTCAAAACTAGCGGCTATTTCCAGGACTTTACGGGAGAGTTTCCAGTCCAGAGTGTCGGTTACTGCCACTTTGTAGGTTGTTTTGGGATTCGACTCTTTGATATCCTTCACGAACTTGATGATGTTGAGGATATCATTTGTCCTGACCAGATGTGTGACTTTTGAACTACTGACTCCGGTGCTGCTTCTAACTGTGTTTTCCACATACTTAGTTTCTCCGCACTCGATGCCTTCATCTACGATGAGTTTGATGTCTGGGTTGTTGCGTATACATCTGTCCAGGAGCCTTGTATTCTCGGTGTTGGAGTCCAGCACGAAAATCGCAGGCGTATCGGAGGTAGGGCTTGGGAGTCCAGGTTTTAGGCTCACCTTGCGGAAGGCTTCATCTGGCCATTCTTTCTGGACAAGAGAGTTAATATTTTCCTCTGTTCGTGTCTCGATTTGGTCTGTAATTCTCTGCAATTGTGGCGTTATTTGCTCTTCTTGGGTTTTATCCTCTTCTAGACTTTTTTTGCAGGCTGCGCAGAGGGGAGCTGCAATCTCGAAGTCAGAGTTGGTTTCTTCTGTTTGCTGGTCTTCGAGTAGGCTCTTTTTTAGGGAGTCCCTAACCTTTACCAGTTCATTGGTTTTTTTCTGCAGTCTTTTCATGATGGAGAAAAGGTCTGTGACTCCTTTCTTTATGTTGCTCCTTGTGTTTGGAGTTTCCTGTATGAAGATTTTCATACTACTGGCAATGTCTGTAGCTGAATGTACGAGCTTCTGGACGTCTTGAACTGTAGAGTCATTTGCTGCTATGTCTATTGGACTAGCAGCTTTTCTTTTAATTCCTGTTCCTTTTGGAGTGCGTTGAATGGTGTCCCCCATTCTGAAGTCTGCAGCTGCGGTTGTTGCCGCCGCCTGGTTTGTCCCTTCACAGGGCCCTGTTGGAGCATTGCTCCTCGTTACGGTCGTTTCCTGCCCGCTTTGCGGGTTGGAGAGAGTGTCCACTTTTGGAGGGAGTGGTAACCCCGTTTCATCTATGTTTCATCTTGATTAGATAACGAATCTACTACACATAAAAGGCTCAGTGTGGCCGAGGTGTATAGGCATTAGGCAACCCAAACCTGAGAGAACTTGGCTATATGAAATTAAAAGATTGCTGGCAATGGACGCCCTGACCCAGGGCCTAGGTTACGACGCGACGAGACGTTTGAACGTCATGAATAATTTTTTTTTTTTTATAAGTGGGGTTTAACGTCGCTTCAAACTGCCATGGTCATATCACGACGGGGGTTTTACCCTCCATTCGCAGGAAACTCACAAACCTGCTACTCACATTGACCTCACCCAGCCTGAGTGGGGCCGGGAAAAGCCAGCGTCACGAGAATTAGAATTTGAATGGTCACCCATCCAAGTCTTAACCTCGCTGGATGTCGCTTAACTTCGGTGTTCTGAAGGGAACCGGTGTATTCAACATGCCATCGACGCTGGCTATGAATAATTTTAGAAAGGTGTTTACCCAAGGCCTAGGAGAAAGGTGTTTACTCAATTAGCTGGGAATTTACCATCTATTTGTTCAATAACCTTGTACAGTTCAGCTAGAAAGGTCCAATTTACCTGCTGATACAAGATTTGTGCCACGGCGTCTATTTGTTCAATAACCTTGTACTGTTCAGCTAGAAAGGTCCAATTTACCTGCTGATACAAGATTTGTGCCACGGATGCTATACACATAGACTTCACCAAATGCTGCTGTCTCCCTGGAGGAGTATGACCCGAATTAATTTTATTAATGCTGCTGTGGTGACTACTGTTACTAGAGTATCGGATTTCAGTTTCTGTGATTGGCTGTTACCATAGTTATATCAACAGAATAGTAACAGTCTCCTCTTCAGCATTATTAATTTTTTTAACTTTCAAAAGATTTTTCTTTATTTAATAAATACGTTTCATCTTCTTCAATAAATTTAATTTATTGTTTTATTTGTACAAAATATACAATTGTATGTGGTACAAAGTCATACATAAAAAAAAAAAAAAAAAAAAAATAATTATAAGGAGATAACTTGTTAATCAAATAATATTAAAAATATGGCAAGTTTAAGGGACCCATAAAGCATAACATGTGTTGGGCCCCTTTTTATTATATTTATAATGTTATTTAAAAATTGTCCTTTTAGTTAATAATTAATTTGGCAATGTGTCTCGTTAGCTAGAGTACTTATGTCTCGCTAGAGGATAAACAGAAAACAGACTAGACATCTCTAACAAGCCAGGCTAACTTGCAGTTTCCTCAGGGTTTAATGGCTTTTAAAGAAAAAGTCCAAGTTTTCACGATGGTTATCGCATATAACAATAATTGGTTGAGGACGAGTCAACTGAAGTTGGCTGAAGACTATCTTTCTCACCCAGCTGTAGCCCTGCTGGTTAAAACAACAGCAACAACTACATCAAAGAGTTTGGAAATAATACGATTCCAAAATGGTATATAAGAGGTAAAATTACCTGCGCTAGACTTGGTACAGCTACTTCCACAGCAAGGTTCTGGCATGGTGGTAAGAACTCTTCAAACTTTCTGCAATCCGGAGTTTAACTCTTCAAATTCGATACACAGATTGCAATGTGTTAGTGAATAGAATATCAGGAGAAAACTGGAGAAGTTTACTGCATCTCGCAGAGAGAAGTGATTGTTTCCATGCTTTTCTCTCAGAGATATTACGTGGACCTCTGACTCTTTCATACGGGGCTGTAGCAACCGCGACGCAGGATATTGAATACCATTTCACCAGCTAGGTATAATAAACAATGGTACCAATAGTCAAACCTTTTCGTTGATATTTCGTTCTACAACAGTGCAGTTGTTTGTAGAATTTGGTAAAGCCGAGCTATTTACGATTCTTCCTTTAAAAACAGATGAGTGTTTCATAGTCTTTTTCATCTACCGTAGACACTTATGGTTGTAGCTTTCACATCCCGTAGTATGCCTGATATTGCCTGATGCATGAGAAGTGACAACATACTTCCCATTGAGGTACTGAGTCAACACAAAGGGGACTGGAAGGTATACCTTACAAACAACTGTAACCAATTTTTTTCAGTTCTGGGATTCAAACCTGGGACCTTCCGCTTGACAAGTGAGTGTCTTACCATAGAGCTATTCGTGCGCTCCTTCCTCTACCTCCATTAAGAAAATGACTAAGTAATTTAGGGTGAAATTAATAAACAGAATCGAGAATTCAAATCATGTCTTAGAATAGGTTTTCCCCATCTAAGACAATAAGCAAAATCTAGGGCTGAATTAATAGACGTTTTTGTAATACTTCTGTCGCGCTAAGTCACGGATTGCGTACTGTGTAAGATAGGGAAAATCGACACTTACCAACGACTTAAGTTATTGATGTTGTCTATTAATTCCGCCCCTAGACTTAGCTCCACAGAGGTATTACAAAAACGTCTATTCATTTCTCTTTTAGGGCAGAATTACTAGACGTTTTTGTAATACATCTGTAGGGCTAAGTTTCGGATTACGTACTGTCCAAGATAGGGAAAACCGATGCCAAAGCAAAATTACATAAGTTATCGATATTGTTTATTAATTTCGGCCTTAGTCTCACTCAAAGATTCTGACCTCGTGTGCAAGGGCCTTGATGAGGTAATCGTTCACATTCCATTCCTCCACCTACACTCCCATCTCAACACTTTCTCCCAGTAGCTGCGGGTCACTGGCTCTATCTATGCAAGGCTTTGGGAAATACCAGAAGTGTTCTATTTGTACTAAGTTATCTCAGTATCCCAGTTGTTGTGTTAATAAGAGTAAAGAGCGCGTAAGGCATTTTTAAAATTTGTGATAGTTCAAATCGTTGGTTTTTTAAACTTTAAAGGACTCAGGACTGGGAAACTTTTAAGAGATTGTTCCATGCTTTTAAAAGATTGTTCAAGATTTCATCAAATTAATCAAAATAATGATACTCAAGTAAGTAGGTCAGCAATACCGACAGAATATGAGTTCGGCTGTTTACCATGAATGGTCGTATGGATTTCTTGTTTATTGAAGATCACCGCTGGTTCGTCAGCTCGTGTTTCCATTACAGCCACTTATCCATCTGAACAGCTCTGGAGAAATTAAAGTAAAAACACTTGAGCTGAATACATATCGTAGAATTTTAGATAAGTGTTCCGAAAAGATTAGATTGACAAGATTTGCACCCGGTATCAAACTTGATCATTTGGTGGCACACGTCATGTACGCATTGGTTTTTACAGAATGCGATAAGCACTTACTTCATTCAACAGGGTAATCGAGAAAACTATGCACGGGCGTATGGATTAATAATGCTCCAAATCTAATCAATAAATTGATTTTTAGGAAGAAAAACCAAACCTTTTGTTATTCAAAAAGGAAATCAAACCATAGAAACAAATCAACTCCAGATAAATAGAGAATTCTATCAATAACAAGCTCTATCACTGAAGTTCTGTTTTTGTAAAAATTGTATTGATATTGATGAATAATAAACAAGGTTATTGTATCACCGGTCTTCTTTCACTTTGCTTTTTCACAAACCTACTTTGTTTCGGCATTGGTGAACCTCTTACTCGTGGTTTAGGTTGATTGGTTCTAGCACTCATACTTCCACATTTTACGACTTGATGACATTCTTAAAGCCAACCCTGATAAGGGCGCAAACAATTCGTGTTATTGTCTTTTGGTCTAAAATAACTGGTACTGAATCTTTTTAACGTCCTCCACTTAGACAATGTATTGTACATAGTAACCCCTATAAAAACAACATTAGTCCTTACCTACTTTCAGTGTCTTTTTCTTTCTTTGGTCTAGTTTTGTACTTCCAATAATTAGTTTAAAACATTAAAAGCTCTTTTCCTGCCTGAAGTAGATCATTCAGTGTAGAGGGGGTCTCTAGGTGATGACATAATAGCAAGTGCTCATGTATTTGGACTCACCTACATTCACATCTGTCAGTTTCTTCAAATCAGCACCTTTTCATATTGTACTTCCAGCGTGATAATCAACATCTAAGGGTCTTTCAGTTAACACAAGGTTAATCTGCTCTTCAGGTCAATTTTGTTGAATCTGTTGGTGGCAGAGCTCTATCGTTCAAATATTTGTTGGAGTAAATTTCAACGGTTAGTTTTTCAACATGTGTAGTGACTATTCTTCCGATGTTTGGTGGAATTATTTCTTCTAAGGAATAGATTTAGGAATAGGAGTTGGTTCTAATCAACCGTTAATAGCAGGATTCATTAATAGCAATGTCAATATGTTCACAGTGAGCTACAGGAGAAGAAATACTTCTTACTTGCAACACCAAAAACTGACTTGACTTCAATTTACCATCTTTAAAATGGTCGCAGAATATGGGTTTGATTTCCTGATCTGAATACCAGCAACACATCCTAGTGTCACAAAGTGATTTTAAAGATAAAACTGAAAATATCATTAAATTGACTATTTCACCGGAGGACAAAACCATCGCCAGTCTCCCAAAATTTCATGAAAATAATTTCGATCTCATTTTGTAACAATGTTTGGTGAATCGTAAGTTTCTACTACTTACTCATAACTCCAAAAGTTATAGAAAAATTGTATTTTTTCTTATTGTCAATTGTTTTTTTCTTGTGTCTCACAAGTAGATTAAAATGTGTCTCACAAATCAATTGACACTCTGTATAATTTGATTTGAGGCGCAAAATAAAGCAGATGATAATGATATGACGCCTTACACAATACAAAATAAAACTATGATTTTTTTAATACATAATTGCAAATATTTAATTAAAATACTAATAATGTCACTTGCAAAAAGTGTCATCAAGTGACTCAACACTAGTAAACAGTCAGTTTAGTTTTCAAAGATAAAATTTGCACACGATACCGGTGGTATACTATCAATGTATAAAAGACTGAAGAGCATGAAATTTTTTATCAGTGACTCAAAACAACAAGTGCGAACACTTTTACGTTCTAATATTCTTATCAAGTGAACTTTTAACTCATTTTCCAAAACTTTTCACCATGCCTGGTCCATGCTGTGACAACAAATGCAGTGAAGGTAAGGAAAAAAATTCAAAAGTCAAAAATGATTCGTTATATATTCTTTTAAATTGTTCCTTCCTCGTCACGTACTTGTTTTATAATAACAGAAATAATAAATTATGTATCTTGTTTATAATCTCAATTATCTTCACATTCAACAAAAAGCATTCTCTAGCATCAGTTTGTTGCTTTTTGGTCTCTATTTCACTGTCAATTTCATTCCAATCATTTTTTTTTTTTTTTTTTTTTTTTTTTTTTAAATAGGGTTTAACGTCGCTTTCAACTGCCATGGTCATATCACGACGGGGGTTTTACCCTCCATTCGCAGGAAACTCACAAACCTGCTACTCACATTGACCTCACCCAGCCTGAGTGGGGCCGGAAAAGCCAGCGTCACGAGAGTTAGAATTTGAATGGTCACCCATCTAAGTCTTAACCTCGCTGGATGTCGCTTAACTTCGGTGTTCTGAAGGGAACCGGTGCATTCAACATGCCATCGACGCTGGCCTCCAATCATTTTTGAAACTGCAGAAAATTATTTGTTTTTCAAACTACATTCATAAACACCTTGAAGTATTTGTAGTTGATATAGATGCATCAATGCATATATCGACTATCAAGCATTGGTAGACGATGGGGTAACGGCGCTAGACATTGTTGTAAGTCGATGTCAACAATATACCACATGGACTCATGGATCGGATTCCTCTCATTATTTGAGTTTTTGACCAAGTAAACATAACACTTAAGGGTTAGGTGGTTGAAAATCTTTGGGCATCAACCTGGTGGTTACCTTCTACTAAGGAGTATTGTCATTAGATATTCTCATTATTTTCTTAATTCGGTTCCAGGAGCTAACGGCTGCTGCACTGACTGCAAGTGCAAGAATGAGTGCAAGTGCTGCCCTGATGGTAAGATGAATATTACAAAATCAGTTGAATCATGTATTTAACAATTAATGAATAACATACAAAAATATGTAGTTTATAATCATAAAAAAATAAAAAATAAAATGGGTTAGAAGATCACACGTTGTATACACCAGTTCCCCAAGAACACTGAATTTGATGACCGAATCTTATGACCCTAAGGAACGAATTCGTTTGTGGTTAACATTTTTTTTCTTCATTTAAATAAAAATAACTTCAATTAGCAAATCGGAGAAGTATGCTCTCCTTCAAAAGATACCTTGTGCTGAAAATGGGGAATTCAATTTTAGCCCTAACTCTGATTGAGGTGAATTGAGTACCTGAGTAGAATGAGTAGTTCGCCAGAAAATGTAGGGTCAAACGCGATAAGTGTAAAGGAGTTGAAAATAATCTAAAACTTAAATAAAACAAAATGAGAGTCACGCAGTCGTCCATTAGCCTGTTTTATAGCATTTAGCTATTATCATCGGGAAATTAATCTCTATTATCAATCATTGGTATCTCTTGAAATTTTTTCTTTATCTATTATAGACATCTACATTGATCTTTTTTTTTCTACATTGATCTTTTTTTTTCTACATTGATCATTGTTTTGGTGAGAATTCATTCAACAATGGCCGGTAATTAGTGGTGTATTGAAAAAATACTAAATGTTATTGGTACATAAGTTGTGCTTTTATGTCAGCTCGGGACTGAAGCCAGGACTTTTCATTGTCAAGCGTACAACAGGCATAATATCTGGTATATCTGTTTCAGGATCCTGCAAGGGCAAGAAGTGAGAGTTGCGCCTCAAATTCAAAGGCTGCAGGAGATATTGCTGAAACCCAAATTCTGGAACTGTAAATGCATATAATACGAAGCTTGCGATAGATTTCCTGATCAAACCATCAACTCATATAACAATGCCCGTTACCGACGGACGTTGTCACAATGATTTTATGTTTGGATCAACCTTTCCAATATTCATTATGAAAATTTCCACTACTACCTTCTTATAAAATGATAAATAAATCTGAGCTTTTCAATAACACCTGAAAAAAAACTGATTTTTATTTTGTTTTCTTTTTGTTTTGGAAAGACGGAAAAGGAAGTGAACGCGTTAGAAGAATTCCGACTCTAAGTAGATTTGAGAAAAGACGAAGTGAAAAAAGACCAAAAGCGGTTTTTTTTTAATTGAACGAAAAGCCTGAACGAGACCGAAAAGTCAGCTCTGGTCAACCAAAATTTGAAGAATAAAAAAAAGTGATTTTTGAAACTCTGGTTTGTTTACATTAAAGATATCGGTGTTTGTTTACATTTTGCATTTGAAATCATCCACTTCTTCTTCTTCTTACCGAACCATATGCCATGACCGAACGAACGAGCCGGTCCACTCTGGTCAGGATTTTTCGGTCCGGTCAAATAAAAAAAAGTGAATTTGAGTGACCAGGTCAGCTTCGGTTCGCTTCGTTCACATAAAAAAAACCGCTTCAAGAAAAAGAATATAATTAATAATATAAGTTCACTTTGTCTCAACAATAAATGATACCAATAAATTTGCTAGACTCCGGGTTCAAATCCCAACAAAATCACAGGATCCTTGAAATTGAACAATTACCAAAACATAGCATAGAAACTACTCAAGAAATTAAATTAAAATTCTTTGTTAATGATGTAAACCTTCTATTAATTATTTTTAATAGAAGTCTCATTTGGGATAACAATGAGATATTCTATTGTTATCGGTTGGGTGGAAGAGATTGCCATAGACAATGACCCCGCCCTTTAGGTAGGACATTAGCTTCGTTCTCTTTTTCGTTCTTGTTTCTTTGTTCAATCTTTTTATTTTTTCTTTATAATTTCATTGTATTTTACTGTATATATTTTTGTCTTACCCAATAAAGCATACTATAATAATAATATCGGTGAATGAAATGTGATAATATCGAGCTAGAAATCTGTAAACCAGTTGATGTTTGGATGGAACGGAAATTGCACTGGAGTTATTACCGAGTTCCTGATATAAGATAGCACAGGCCCAGAGGATCTACAGGTCTACCTGTCTACAATAATAAGTTTGATGTGTCTAGCATTCTTTCAAGCGATAAGAATATCTCCAAGCACCAGTCACTGTTTGGTTTGGAAACCATACAGATACCTCTGTGTTTTCACTAGAATCTGTTGCTTTTGCGTTGTGCCAGTAAAGAAACAAATTTGCATTGATATTCAAAGCGTTTCAACCGTCAATTTTTTCTTAGTTTTATTGATGATCTATGAAAAAAAAATCAATCCATACCTATAAGTAATAGGTACCTAAAGAAATGCTTACATTTTCCTGGTCATGTGAAGAATACTAATTTGTTGACATACAAATTTCTTTTCTGTGGTTTTTGAGATTATATGGGCGAGATTCCTCTTTCAACAAGGTGAGTTTAAAATTTAGTAGTCGTAAATAATATTTCGTTACTCTTCAGATGTCATGTTCAACATCGCACTCCACATGATATCATTCCTCACATCAAGCAGACGAAAATGCAAAGACAATGTCAAAATCTTTTTTGGTTGGAGTAGGTATTTCAAATTTCAATCCCATGAAAAAATCAACTCAAAACTGAAATATAACTCAAATGCACCTTTTGAATATGTTTTATCTCCTTTATTTATATACAATTATCGTGTATTATCATGTTTCTATCTTAATCAATGAAAAATTAATTGACGAATCTAATGAGAGGGTATCGAACGGGCAATTGTAAACAATTTTATCTTATTTACACATGCTTCTATGAACTATGCTGATATTAGATTGGGTTTCCCGTTTAGGAAAATTCAAGACACGCTGTGAGCAGCGTAGCTTAATTCATTAGTAGGTAACGCTTTTTATCAATTAATAACTGAAGTTGATAAGCATTTGAAAATGCATCAGTGATTGAATATTCACCCGCGATTAGTGTTTACTTAGTTTCAATTGATCGTATTAGCAAACGTACCCTATTCTATATGAATGAGTTCCAACAGTTTCAATATTCTTGTCTTCGATATAAATCATCCTGTGAGTGCTCAGATATTCCCATGTAAGTGTTTTTTAGCCTTATTTTCTTTAGTTCAAAACTGGAAGGCCCCTAATAGGGACACGACGATTTAGCGTGTGGAGCTTTTCTTTCGGGATGTTCCTGGCATTGAAACCTCGATCCTTCACAGACTTCGCACGGTAGACAATAGTACGCTTGTTTTGAATTCTTAATTTGTATTGTATTTAAAATTGGTTACATTTGTTTGTAAGGGATACCTTCCGAAGCACTCGTGTTGACACAGCAAAAAAATGTTTTATTAGGGGGTCTATTGATGAATCAGAAATGGCATGCCATTCAAAATAACTCCCAAATAGCAACAAAGCCCACAACCACCTTCAGTGTTCTGTGTGTGGCAGAACATGTAAAACAATGGCGGAACTCAAAAGTTATGAGCAAACATTTTCAAGATGAAGCTAAACACAGTCGAGGATGGACTCATAAAAGTGACGTCAACCTTTCACCAGTCTTACTTTTCAATTGTGTTCTTTCAGGATCAGTATGGTGGGTCTGGTGTTATACTACAAGAACGACAGTCCTCCGGTGCGCAGCGTTAAGCTATGCCTTCAGAGTCTGGATCTTACTGTCAAGGTCAAACAAGTGTCCTTCTCTCCCACATGTGACCTTGACTCGACCTTCCTCAAGGTAAAAAGTCAGGAATCTAGACAATTCATATGATTTGATTCTTTGTGTATTGAACTATCATCAACATACAATTCATGTTTTAAAAGTAGTCTAAACCAAAGGTTTTACATTAATTTAAAAAAAAAAATTGGATACAAAAACAAGAAATTAAAAAAAAAAAAAAACAAACAAATAATGCCTAGCAGGCGTGAAGAAAAATACAACCTGACTTTTGAAGAACGTTATTTAACCAATAATGATAAAAAGCTATCTGCTTTCTTAGTATTCTCATATATTTATCTCATTGGCAGAATCGGAATATGTTTTGTGATTGCGAAATCAGACTATTTTGAGATTGAGATGGTAGAATCGGTAGTTGGCGGAGTTTTTTTAACTGGCGGAATTGAGGAGGATCTGGCGACATCGGACAACGCCCGGCTGGTTTTCTTTTCATTTAGTAGCCAGGTTGGCTACAGCTGGAGGGGTGAGTGATGGTCTCCAGCCAACTTTATTTCAAAGTTGGCTCGTCCTGAACTACATACTTCTATGTGCGATCAACCATCATGAGGACTTGGACTTTTATTTATAAGCCATTAAACCCTTAGGAAACTACAAGCTAGCCTGGCTTGTAATAGTCGGCTAGTCTGTTCTCTGTTTATAGTCATCTAGCGAGATACTTCTAGTCCTCTAGCGAGACACTAGTCCTCTAGCGAGACTAGAATACTAGTCAGGGGCAAGAGCGACAAGAAACTATCATTATTAACTGGGATTTTACGTCCCATTCAACAGCTAGGTCATCTCGAGACGGGGGTGTTACCCTCCATTTACAAGAAACTCACAAACTTGCTACCCACATTGGACAAGAAACATAATAGTTGAGTATGAACCCAATTCTCGAATATTTTTCAGCAAAACCCTCGTCGCATTGTGCCGGCACTACAAGACGGCGACTTCATCATCTGGGACAGCCACGCCATCAACTCCTATCTGGTGTCAACCTACGCCAAGACTGACGCCCTGTATCCCAGGGATACGAGGGTTCGAGCCCTGATTGACCAGAGAATGTACTATGATGCCGGCATTATGTTCCCCGTCACAAAACAGATTGCGGTGAGTTGGAACCCTTGCAAATTCTTCAGTCAGTTAGTTAGATTAGAAAAAGAAAATTTTGTACTAAATGTACTTACATAAACACAACCGACCTGATCGACAGTAGCCTGATCGATAAGGCGGCAGACTTGTTGTAACCTGGAGGTCGGTGGTTCAAGTCCCGGTTTCAGCGTAGATTTAATGAAGCGAGTTTGAGTAATTGTGATATCACGAAAGAGATTAACACATATATGATAACTTCTTTCTATTCTACTTACATGAACACCATAATCCAGGGAATGGTATGTCAAATCCTACGTATTTTTGGTGTTACCTATAGAAAATTATTCAATAACAATCAATGATTTTTAAACATTATATATTTTACGCCATCGTGTACGGCAGACCAAATTCTAACACACATACACAAAATACATACAGATATCTGCTATATTGTGATAGTGAAGTGTAAGCCGAAATATCGTCACCTACTATGATTGTTTTATTGTTTGTAAAATGAAATACATCAAGTAATATTCATTTTTTTTTTGGGGATTTTCTAGGTCAGTATATTCTTCAAGAAAGAAACAGCTCTAGATGAAGGAACTAGGCAGAAAATTCGCTCAATATATGCAACGTGTGAACAGTTCCTAATGGGAAGAAAATACATCGCCAGTGACGTCATAAGTATAGCGGATTTCTCTTACGTCACAGCTCTCACTACTCTAGAGGTAAGGGACCCTTTAGTGATTTAATGGAAATTTAGCTATCAGGAGAGGTTAATTCTCAAATAATTTTCTACCATGTTTTCTGCCAAATGAATGAGGATAGATCAATGCATTTTAAATGGGACCCAATCCATGGATCCATGCGCAAGCTTGTTTACAAGTCTAGCTTCATAACCACTTCGAACGTAACCGTAACATGCATTGGTGGTTGAAGTGGTTAAGGCGCTACCCCGGTAATTCAGGAAGCGTGGGGATCTGTAGATTCAGATTCCACCCAATTTTTCTTCATATATTCGAGAATTTCTGTGAGAATTAATCTCACAGAAACAAAAAAAAAAAAAAATGTTGAAATTAAGGGACTCTTTAATCCTAATAGGGCAGTATATATTAATCAGCATTTGCATAGTAAGCTTATAATAATACTACCTTTAGTGGAAAGTAACCACCAGACGAGGGTAATGCTTTAAGCATTCTCTACAATCTAACCCTCAGAGTCTTATTATTATGTGGTCACAAACTTAAATTAATACCATCACTTCAATTAAAAATGGTTGGAAATAGGTAAATTTAACAACCACATTTGCTCATCTGCATCTATGTACTGTACACAATGTCTAGTTGCCATGACAACTACACTAACCAAAATGTCTTCATCTTCCAGGTGTTTCTCCCGGAGTTGGATGACTATCCTAACCTAACCCGCTACCTGCTCACCTGTATGGACACGATGCCTGGTTGCCATGACGACCATGCTGTGCATACCGCCAGGTTCAACGCTTTCTACCAGGGAGCTCTAGAGAACAATCGGTCCATTAGCCAACCTGATTGATGAGGACTGGCGGATCTAAAGTGTTGGAGAAACCGAAGACTTTGACTTGGCTTTTTACAAGAGTTTTTTCGTAAGAGGAAGGTTAACTTCTACATTAAATCCAACTTCACTTGCAAACAATCTGGTTGCATAATTTCTGAAAAATACATCTCTGTTGAGTAACAGATCACTAGGGTTGATTATCGTTGATAATGATAGAGTTAAGAGTTTTATATGAACAAATATTGGGCGCCAGAAAATAGCCTCTTCAACTTCAAAAATACATTCAACCTGTATTATTAAGGAAGCTAAGTAAGACCAAGGAATTCAACCAGAGAAGAAACCTGGATAGAAATCAAGCCTAGATTAAAATAGAGCAAAATCAAGAAGAGTAGAATAGATTTTTTAAAGTTCTTAGCCCCCGTGCCTTCTAGAACCATTGATTAGATATTTCAGTGGTTAAGCACTCGCTTGCCATGCAGAAGGTCCCAGGTTCGATCCCCCGTGCCGACAAAATTTGTATTCTTAATTTGATTACAATTATTTGTAAGGGATACGTTCGGTGGGCTCGTGTTGACCCAGCATCTAATTGGGAAGTATTGTGTCACTTCTCGCCATCAGAGGAGAGGCATACTACGGGATGGGCAGGCTACAACAAAGACCACAAGCGTCTACAGTAGTCCTGTTTCATGGCTACGAAATAAAAAACGGCTGTGATCATGTAGACCCAGACTCATCTTTTTTTTTTCTTTTTTTTTGAAGCTCATACCGAAAAGTGTACGACTTAGACATGGACGACCTACTCTAACTAATACTCGCGGTTCCTCATCAATGTTCAGTTATTGAGCAAGAGAAATGGTTATTTGTTTGCTGTCAATTTGAATATTTACTTTGATTTTTCTTATATTGCTGTAGAAAAGGTTTTTGTTTTTTCTTTTGATTTAACGTCACTTTCAACGTGCATGGTTAAATCACTAGAAAATATTAATGCAATATTATATTACCAGGATATCGAAAAAGAGATAAGAATAATGCATAATAAAGAAGTGTATGCACTTCACTTGGAATATAAAAGAGACATACAGAAGTACGGGTAATCATTTCAAATTAATCTAATCATCTCGTATTCACTAACAGCAGACTCAGGACCGTTGCACATGGCAAGCATAGTCGTAATCTCATCAAAACATGCCTTCAGTTGAAGCGAGTGTTGTCTTCTAATTTTGTATCCTTAGCAATATGTAAACATAAAGGCTGAGCAACTGATCAACAACTTAGATTTCCTAGAAAAAAATTTTCAACCCTTTTTTGGTGCCCAAAGCTTCTAGTTTAATAGCAATATCAAATGTATTTACATATGTCACGTAGGATGTCTCTTGTAGCTTTTTCTGGTAAAAATTGTTAAATAGGCTTTAGAACTTCTTATTCTTAAGAACCTATAACTCATTTTAATTTATTATTTGATTAAAAGAAGGGAATCAAGTAAAAATAATGATTCCGAACCTTAACCAGCCGTATTTATGAACAGAGAATTTCGTCTGAGCAATGTCTCAAGCAAAGCATTGTCCAATAATATTAAAGGATATCATGCTTGAGACATTGCTCAGACGGTTTCTGTTCATAAATACGCCTGTAAGTCTACATTCAATCAGGGGACTCATTTTTCCTGTGAAATAGAACATGCCTCGCCACGAGATGCAAGCCCAAGAGACTCACAATCACAAGTGAGTGACTAGAATCACTTGAAAAATATCTGTTATCTCCGTTCAAAGTCTCAACTCTGGGCCTTGTTCCAGAAGCTTCTCTCAAACCCTTTCAAACATCAAATTTCCTTTGAATATTGCTTTCCGAGAGTGCAACAAACAAGATTTGACGGTTGAAAGGGAGATTTGGGGATTTTGAGAGTGAGGGTGCTTTTCTGAACGAGGCCCGTAAAAAACTTGTAAATTTTTTAAAAAATGACGTATTCAATTCGTCGCGTCATATAACTTATGACGCCACAGTCCTTGACGGATTATGACGTAGATTCCTCATCAGCTGATTACCCGTTATCAATCTACTAGCATTCTTAGATCCCCCTTTCTCTCCTGATATGTTTGGCTTCATTCAGACCACACGTTCATACGGAGTTACCTATTTCTTGTTAATTTGCTGCTCACATCAGTTACCAACCTATCGTATTAGGAACTCAAGCCTCAGTAATGAGTTATGTTAAAGTAATTTAGTTCTTAAAGTTTAACGTAACCGTTCAGGTGTATAAGGAACAAGTTGTGTCATAATTTATGTGTTGTTCATTGTAATAATTCAAAATAACAACTGAAGTTTTAAGCAAATTTGTGTTAAACTTCATCTTTTAATTTTTTACTGTCTTTTTTTTGTTGTTATTATGCCTCCTAAATTATCGTTACAAAGAATAAATAAATTTATTAATGTTTGTCAATTTATTAAAAAATATTCGTTGTTCCTTACGTTCTGCTCAGGTGAGTTTTACTCAGGATTCGGATTTAATATTGCTGGTTGCCTTTTACATTTCTTTTGTGGTTACATCAATGTATAAGGTTCATGTATATAACTAAAAAGTTATATACATGAACCTTATACATTGATGTAACCACAAGGTGTATATAACTAAAAAGTTGAAAAACACCACTTTAATATAATAGAATATAGATAGATGGAGACATCAATGGACAGAGATAGAAACTATTTTACTATTTATTTACAAAATAAACTGAATACTCATCAAAAGACTTCCTTCATTTTGGTAAAAATTAGAAAAGAAAAAAATCACAACGAAGAAATTTGATTTGCTTTAACATTTGCTTAGATTTGCTACACCAAAACGGATAGTATTCCAATTTGTGTAAAATGAATTTTTTCGGCCCTTGAGAAACTTTGCTGTCTGTTATTATTAACATCATTCTAGTCATGTGTATACCGTGAGGCGGCATTTTGTAATCCCTTGTGAGTAGGGGGAGGATAATAGAATGCTCGTAAAAGACAACTTAGGGCTGTCAAGAGGAACAGAAAGAAACATCTCCTCAGAAGTTTGCATAAGCTTAGGAGATAATATTAAGAAATATTATTATTGTACAAATAAAAAGAACTATTTTATTCAATTCAATTCAATTCAATTCTCATGTCTGTTGGCACAGCTCTCAATGTGCCCAAGTGGCTGTTTGGAACAATCCCAAGTCTCAAAAGTGTTTTCCCACCATATTAATGATGGGTCCACAGGGGAATGGCCACGGATAAAGTGAGGTGGACAGTCAAGTCCAAAACTTTTAATTTCAGAGTTTCCCTAACTCGTCCTCTGTTGAGAAAAGCATGGGTCTCACTCTGTACTACATCGACGGCAGTCCGCCTGTCCGCTCCACTCTCCTCTGCATCCGAGCCCTGGGCCTCCATGAGAAGGTCAACTATCAGTTCGTCAACCTCTTCAGGAAAGAAAACCTGCAGCCTGACTTTCTCAAGGTTTGTCCATATGTTTGTTTGTCAAGCGTCTGGCCTTTGTGTACTTTTAGTCCTTCTCAAGAAGTCTCTAGAGATTCTTCTATCAGGGATCAACTAACTATCAGTTTGCCAACCTCTTTAGGAAAGAAAACTGGCAGCCAGACTTTCTCAAGTTGTGTCCGTTTGTCAAGCGTTTGGCCTTTGTGTACTATAAACACTATACCTAGTCAAGCAAGAAGTTTCAAGAGCTTCTTCTATCAACGACGATGTCTACCGTATGTCCATTTGTCAAGCATCTGCCCTTTGTGTACTACAGTCTTTACCAAGAAGTTTCAAGAGCTATACATATATTAGTTTCAAGATCCGTTGTTTAAAATTCCCTCTGTAGAAAATTACAATGTGTGTACGTAGAATCTAGAAAAATCTAGTGTTATTTTTCGAGGTAGTTCCCAATAAAGCCGCGTCCCCACCTAATTTTTCAACACACTCACACTGCAGGAAAATTGTTTAACAACATGTTGATCAACACTTTCAACACCAGTGGGAACGCAGCTTTATAATATTGCATTTATTACAGCTTTTAAACCCATTGTTCGTGTAGATTAGTCTACTATAGAAATTGTCCATTATTATCTTTCAGATCAATCCAACGCACACAGTTCCCGTTTTAGATGACAATGGATTCATCCTTTGGGACAGGTAAGATTCATGGTTATAGTAAGTTCATAGTTGCACTGGTTACTATTCAATTTTCACTAGTCACGGTCGCCCAGTTGTGTAGCACACTAGCTTACACGCACGGCGACCTGCGTTCAATCCTTCCAGCGTAGAAATTTGATCACCTTCTGTACTTGGATGCCCAAGGTTCACCATACCTCGTGAGAAAAAAATGAGTACCTAGCTGTTGTATGCATAACGACTAGAACTAAAAATCGACACACTTCTTCCTTTACCGACATAGTACCAGGGACGAACCTAAACTTTTTGTCTCTCGAGGCAAAAGCCGAATAATAATAGCCATTAGGAGTACAAGCGGCGTACCCTACTGGCTGTTATTTGTCTGTTGCCCAAGGTGGTATGTGATCAATACCAACAAACTATCAAAAATTAAACTAATTCCTAAGCCAGCGTCGATGGCATGTTGAATACACCGGTTCCCTTCAGAACACCGAAGTTAAGCGACATCCAGCGAGGTTAAGACTTGGATGGGTGACCATTCAAATTCTAATTCTCGTGACGCTGGCTTTTCCCGGCCCCACTCAGGCTGGGTGAGGTCAATGTGAGTAGCAGGTTTGTGAGTTTCCTGCGAATGGAGGGTAAAACCCCCGTCGTGATATGACCATGGCAGTTGAAAGCGACGTTAAACCCCACTTAAAAAAAAAAAACTAATTCTTTAATTGGTATTTTCGATTTTCAGCCACGCAATCAACGAGTATCTAGTCACTGTGTACGGGGGTGAAAACAACCCTTTGTTTCCCAGAGATCCAAAAATTAGAGCTACCATTCAGCAGAGGAATCATTTCGACTCTGGATCAGCATTTCCTGCATTCGCTGCAATGTCTGTGAGTTTGCTCTTAAAAAGAATACCTTTTTTTCAGATTTTTTGACAACCTGACATAACGTACCTTAACAGGGTTTGAAGACATTGATCTCAATAAATTATACTATTAAACAACCTGAATACTCTTCATTGAAGTTCTTACCACAAAATTAAAGATGAAGATAATTTTATCTGTGATTTCCTGACTTGTTCTTAGTATTCGGTATATTTAATTGATGACTTGTCGGAAGCCGAGTTGCATAACAAAGGATAAAGAGTTATTTTTCGGTTCTTTTTCACAGTTCAGAATTCTGTTCGCCAAAAAGAAAGACATCCCCGAGGAGTCTTTGCAGAAGACGCGTGAGGTCTATCGTCTTGTGGAAAAATTCTTAGAGAACACCCAGTACATAGCCAGTGACAACATCACCATAGCAGACTTCTCTGCCGTTACGACTCTCACAACTCTAGAGGTAAGTAAGTCCTTACATAGCGGACATGGGTATTTGTATGTGAAACAAACTTGATTATGGAAGATTTTTTTTTTTTTTTTTTTGTAAAGAAAAGTGTTTCACAGCCTTGTTTTCGTAGGCTTGAAACAGCAGCTAATATTATTGTCGCTGTGGACTGTGTTTAAGCTTGGTCATTCCGTATTATGCCTCCCCTCTGATGAGCGAGAAAAGACACAATATCTCCCATTTAGGTGCTGGATCAACACGAGCGCACAGGAAGTTATCCTCACAAACAATTGTAACAAAATATTTAATACCAATTTTTTGTCGTCTCCGGGGATCAAACCCGCGACCAACAATAGCTCATCGTAAGGTCTCCCTTACAAAAAAACTAAATTTGAACGTTTGAATAAAACAAACATGTCTCTCTTTCCTTTCAGGTCTTTGTTCCAGAGATATCCAACTACCCCAGAGTATCAGCCTACATAGACCGATGCAGGGCAAATATGATTGAGTATCAAGAGGCAAACCAAGATAACTTGGATCTGTTCAAGTCTCTGTTCTTACAGAGAATGAACCGATCATCATTGTGAGAAACGAAACCATGGAAAACTTGAGGGAAAATGTAAATAAGTCGAACATGAAGTATCTTAAACACCACAAAGTCTTTCAAGACAAGCATTCGTGATAATTTTACTGGCGAAGACCTCTTTCTTCGCATAGTAAATCCAAACAAATCATCAAACAGCTGTAAATAACTTGTGAATATTATAAATAATTAAATACTTGATGCCGTTTATTGTTTTAAAAATATGATTTGTTCTTTATTCTTTGAGTATTTTAGTCACAGAAAGACATAACAAAGTCACAGAAAGACTCAACTAGTAGAATTAGTTGAGGAAATTCTTGGTAATGTAATTTCATCACAAGTATAGAAACATTCGTTGATTTCTTTTTTAGTCGCTAATTCTTTGAGACATGATGTAATGAGTCGCATGACCACGACTTCTCTGGGAAGAAAATAAATAAAAGAGTACTACTATTCAATACTCACATTGTGTTGGAAAATACGAGAGACCGTTGATAAGAGAAATATTGCTTTGCAATACATAATTCTTGTTGTTGTTGAAGGAAAAGAAATAATTAGAAGTACAATTTTTGGGTACCTTAGTCTATCACAGAATCGCAAAATTATAATTAATTTGTTTTAATAGGTAAAATTGAATCCAAATATTGAGCATCTAATACCACTAATTTATAAATTCATACTTATTTGCAACCTACTCATCAAGATAATGAGCTCAGCTGAATCGAAACCTAAGTTCATAGGTGAAGAAAAATATTCGAAGGGAGAAAAAAGATAAATAAGGATCTAAAATGAGAAAAAAGTCCATGGTTAACGGTTGCTAGTACAGTAAGTAGTGAGCTTCACTTACCAACATCAGTAGTTTGATCGATAGGGCGGTGGACTTTATAACTTGGAGATCTGTCGTTCAAGTCCCAAGTTAAGAAAAAAATTAGTAATGTGTTAATCACGTTTGTGATAAACACAAATTTGATAACTTTTTCTAAAATAAAATCTTTAAGCTAGTCATTGACTTTTTGTATGCATATACTCGTATGTAGGTATTATACACCGCTTACTAGATTTTCTGGGTGATCTCACAAAAAAAAATAGATCACAACTATGTACAATCACTCAACAACAGTGGTTAACACGTCATTATCATTAATAATTTCGGTCACCACACAGTCCATCGTTCTGGTAGCACCACTCGGGCTCAATACTCTCCGCCGCCAGTCCGATCTCTATGAGCCGCTCTCTCTGATGCAAGAAGCGAAATTCGGCATCTCGCCAGGTGGACTTCGGGTTGGACCAGAGTCGCTCAGCCATCGCGGACGCTCGAGGCCAGAGGCGACCGTCCAGCGACGCCCCATCCACTTGTTCCGACCAGAGGGTCGCTTCCTGACCCATCACCAGCGCTCTGACCTCAGGGTCGCTGCTCAGGTGGGGAGGCAGGAGTTTCATCGGGTCGTTCTCGTACACCTTCTGCCAGCCGATGTATGGGGAGCACCAGTTGTTGCCCTCCCCCACCCAGGCTCCAAATCTGAAACGGATATTAAAATGGTTGTTTGAATAGATTTTCTGCACAATTCATTTAATTTTAAACGTAAAACTAATTTTATAACATGTGTTGAGATGAAGTTTAGTTCTAAATAAAATTTAACAATCTTCTTCTTCTTCTTTCACTTTGCTTTTCCCAAACTTACTTGGGCTCAGTATTATTTAGCCTCTTCCTAATGGTTTGATTTTGTTGGTTCTGGCACTCCTAATTCCACATGGATGTCTTTTCTAACGCCAACCCTGTTAAGGGCCCCAATGATTTGTATTATTGTTTTGTGACCGGACAAAGTTCTAGATTGGTCATCTCTCACCTTTTTTAACACTTTTGTTGTTAGGTGGATTTATTATTTAAACTGGTTGGAGTCCCACAAGAAGAGCCCCAATTATCACACCGACCTCTATTAGATCTATTGTGACCTTGTTAGGTGGATTCTGAAATAAAATTTGCACATTTGTGAAACACAAATAACAAATCCGTCTTACCCGCAATCAAAGTAGAGCGCCTCATAGTTGGAGAAGATCACAGGAAATCTGTTCTCAAGGAGGTTGGTGATCTGCGGGTCATTGCCCTTGGTCCAGATCTGAATGATGTACTTGCTCCGGTCCAGATACTTGGTGAGTCTGCGTCCCTCAGTCAGAGTGCTGGTCCAGATGATCACTCGCTTGGGACTCCTCTTGGTGGAGGACAGCTTGTTCAGGGCTCTCTTCTGGAAGTAATCCCAGACGTCGTGGAACCCATCCTGTGTTCTGGGGATACCCCTGGAAGGAGTGAATGGAAATGTCTCGTTGCAATTATTTAAATAGTGAATTTTATAATTACAAAGCTTTTACATTGTAATTAGGAAAAAACACACAAAGACACTACGTTTTGTATTTGAATAACTTAGATCAGGTTTGGTGAGGTAAAATTGCTCGAAAGTACCTTTTGGACAAAACCCATAGATACAACGATTTTATTTGTATATCCTAGGTCAGGATGGATGAAGTAGATGAGAATACCATACATCCATTCACACCGTCTACAAAATCAGCCTTGGAAAAGAAGAACTTGAGTGGCGAAATGCCCCATTTGTTAAAATATCTCACATTCAAAATTTCAGTACCAACAAACTTCGCCAATGAAACTATTAATCATGTAGGAATAAGTAGTGGAGAACTTGTAATGTCTCAAACCTGTCACGTAAACAAATTGATACCAGCTATCCAATATGGCTATTACATTCAAAAGCATGAAAAACAAACAAGAAAGAGAATTAATTTGTTACTGTTATCCCATGGTGTTCCAGCTACGGAAAATGACCAATTTCAAGTGAAAACTGCATTAGTCATTAGATATACCTACGAGTCTCGTACTGTATGAATTCGTCATTACATATTTTTCCATGGTATTATTGATGTGTGAAATCATCTCAATGAGGATAACAATCTGATACTACAATAACAACAGGTTTTCTTAACACATTGTGTGCCATGTCGCTCATATTGAGCGACAGTTTGGTTTTGTGAGAGGCCACGTCTCTCATATTGAGCGACACTAGATCACACCTTGAAGAATTGTCTTTCACTAAAAGCAAAAATACTCTAACGTAAATAGAAAGTAGGTGTCTCTCAATATGAGCGACGTGGCTCCTTATAGAAAAAACAAACTTTCTGGAGGTCTCGTCTCTCATATTGAGATACAATCCTTTGTATTGTGGCCCCTGGGGTTAAACATGATTTTGTTTACACAATCTCCACCGCCAGAGGGTTGACAGGGATCAGCTCTTCGCTGATGGGGCTTGGCACACAATGTGTTAATGCTCCTCTCAACTCACTTGGCTTTCATCCAGTCCGTGATGGGTTTGGTGTAGTTCCAGCAGTTCATGTTCACCTCGTCTCCCCCCATGTGGAACAGCCCACTCAGGTCTGTCCTGAACAGGTCCGTCATCTCCTCATACAGGTTCCCCAGCACTTCGAACACCCGGTCCGACACGGGGTTCAGCTGACCACAGGGCGGCTCCACACAGAACTTGGTCCACGGCTCTTTCTTGAAACACACCAAAAGCTCCTCTTTCCGCTTCTCTAGTGAGCTCCAGCCTGAGAATCAGAAGTTAAATTTAGCTTACAAATAGCTCAGTGGTAAGATCGCTTGCCATGCGGAAGGTCCTTCGTTTGAATCTAGAGGAGACGAAAATTTGTATTCGAAATTTGTAAGGAATACCTACCGGTGCATTTGTGTTGACTCAGCACTTAAATGATAAATTTAATATTGTGTCAATACTCAATACGCGCCCATCAGAGGGAGGTATACTTCGGGATGGACAAGCTACATAACAGATCACTAGCGTAAAGGTAGGATCACACGATATGGCAGAGCGACATATAATATGCCATAGCGTGTGATCGGTCTTTGTTTACATGACCATAGAACTATTTGGGTCTATGGCGACAAGTTTTTTCTATGGTGCGGATGGTGCCATAGACGTATGGCAGGATCTATGGCATTCGTGTGAGTGCTTCATCCCACACATGGTCTACAATATGATGTGGTGACGACTGGCAGGCTTGTCTATGGCAAGGGGGAAGACATGCAATGCCATAGAGTTTTTTGCCACATTATATGGCATCGTGTGAGTGCCATATATTATACGTGCCATTCGTTTTTTTTTTCTCGCCATAGAAAATATGGCATCTGTGCCATATACTGCCATATAGTGTGATCCTACCTTAGGTCAGACAAGCCAACTTATCAACTTAAGTTGCCTGCTGTAGCCAAGCTGATTACGACAACAACTATCTTGGCAAATTACAGGAAATATTCGCAGTATTCTCACCTTCCCCCACATGGGCAGGGGCGTCCAGCTCGGGGATCACATGCACCCCTCTCACCAGCCCGTAGTGGACTATCTCCCGGATATCTTCCCTCGAGTATATCTTATCCGATGAGTACGCCCCTGACTGCGTGAGTGTGGGATACTTGCGGCTCTCCAGCGGGAAACTCTGGGAGTCGGTGATGTGCCAGTGGAAGTAGTTGAGTTTGTTGACTGCCATGCCGTCAATGGTTCGCCTGATCGAATCCAGGGGGAAGAAGTTTCGGGCGGTGTCGAGGAGAACACCTAAAGTTTCAGTGAAAAATTAAATACTATCCTAAAAAACAACCATGACTAGCTACACAAAATCTTTTGTTCGATTACAGATAAATATTGTAGGTATTGATTATGCTATGAGGCTTCATTAAGTTGAAAAAAATAGGGTTTAAAAGAGAATAAGCAAGATTTTTGCACTGAATTCGAAGCTTTTCGGTATACAATACTCTTTTTTCTTTAGAAGCTTGAATGCAGTTACGAATTATTTATCAAAACCACTTGTTTTTCTTGATTATCTGCTATTTCAACTCAATTGGGTTAGCCTTTTACCAATCTAAAGATACCTCAATTTATTTTGTCTATTATCTCTGTAAGGATAC
>CM044960.1:31890646-32118008 GCA_024516035.1 Bactericera cockerelli | reverse complement strand
CTCTATTTCAACTGATAGTTTCAAATGTCTCCTTTTCCCTCCTTCCCTCGACTGAAAGAGTTTCAAATATCTTCTAATCCCCTCTTTTCTCTCATTTGATGGAGTTTAAAATGTCTTCTAAACAACCGATAGGGTTTCAAATGTCTAACACTCAACTAAGAGAGTTTCAAATATCTTCCATTCATCATCATCATAGGTTGGCGTCATCATAAACGATGGTAGCCGGACAGTGTAGGAATGACTCAGCACTTCTACCACTGTCTTTACAAGGAGGCTAATAATTGACAAGGGCCCCCAGAAACAAGCCAATACTGGTCTATTCCCTGTATACAGGGTGTAACAGACTAAATGTAAAATCTCTTAAGGGGTGGTAGTATAGATCATTTCCAACCATTAATGTTCTATAACACTTTTGATTTAACTCAGTGGTTCTCGAGATATTATTTTTTTGAATTATTTTTTCAAGTCCCCTGCCGCTCGACAAAGAATGGCATCTAACTTCGTAAATACAGTAGATTAAGCAATAAATTTAACTTTTTCCATAAGAAAACAATATTTCACTATTATTTAGACTAGATTTATTCTTAAAAAATGCACACGTACTGAAAAAAATCGGCAACAACAGAAAATTTATCGCGAACATGAAATCCACCTGAAACTTCAGCCGCCATTTTCTCAAAATACTGCCCTCATAAAGTATTGGTTTCATTTATGTAAAAACTTGCTTGAAGTATTATCTTTCAGAAAACATGACACAATTGATATAAAACTTTAATTTTTTATTGAAATCAAGAGAAACTAAAAAAAAGTCAGTCAGTACTACTAACTGTACCTACTAGGCTACCATCCTACTTTTACCTAGGGAACTAATTTTTTTTTTCAATTTGACAAATTATGGTTGCCATTTTTTTTCCAACGGCCCAAAAGTTTGCCTCAGTAGAATCTTAACTTGGAGGTCACTGGTTCGAGTCTCAAGTGTGGCAAATTAGTATGTACGTATCCATGTATGATACTTTTAGCTGTGGTGCTTCAGAAATCAATATTAATCGTAATTGTTTATTTGTTCATAAGAGGAAAGGGTCTCAATGATAAAATGGTTTGAATGAAATGAAACATAACAATGTACCTACATAGTTAACACCCACAGGTAAAGGTGGTACGGTAAATACTGAACATTCATAGGTTGGTACATAGAGGTACAAATTATTATGTTAGTAGGTACCGAATTTTAATAAAACACATGGAATACTAAAATATTAAGGTCAATCAAGCTCGCCGGTAGGCGAGCGCTCGTCAAGTAGCGCCAGCCAACCGGCCTATATTAACACGAAACAGAGTTTACATGTATTTTGTTTTATTGTTTTCGCCCACTTCCTCTAACTTTTATCATTTATTTAAAACTAGCGGTTACACCCGCTTTCGCCAGCCCATCAAACACACACAACGCAGTACCACACACACGCACACACGCACACCACACCAAGCACACCACACACAACGCACACACACACAAAACGCACACACACACACACACAACGCACACACACACACACAACCACACCACACACACAACACACACACACACACACCACCACACACACACAACCCACACACACACACACACACACACCACACAACACACACACAACACTCACACACACAGACACACACACACACACCCACACACACACACCAAACACAACACACCAACACAAACACACACACACCACACACACACGCCACACACACACGCCACACACACACGCCACACACACACACACACCAACACACACACCACACACACACACCACACACACACACCACACACACACACACCACACACACACACACCACACACATACACCACACACATACACCACACACATACACCACACACACCACACACACACACACACACACACGCGTCATTTGAGTCGATAAAAGAGAATATATTTTGTGTCACCCATCCATTTCATGTCGGTGTACCTTAAGAACGATTCATCATTATTTTGCGATCGATATGACCTAAAACTTTATCGATTTGAGTTGACATCACTTCAAATTTCGAGGAAAAGTCATTTAGGTTGAAAAACGTGAATATTTTTTCTGCCACCTATCGATTTTTGTCCTTCCTCCAGACGGACCTATGTATGTGCAAAATTTCAAGTTTCTCTGTCTAATTAAGGAATAAGTTGTAGAGTGCGTGAGAGGTAGCCAATTCTTTCGGATATTAGTACAGGAAGGTGAGATAGTAAGCATACTAAAAGTCCTGATGTCTATCATGGGAGGAAACAGAGTTAGGGGGGGAGGGGAGGTAAAGGTGGTTCAAAGGAGGTGAAAAGAGGTCCTATTTAGATTTTTCGCTTATATATCAAGTATGCTACGTATTTCTACGTATTTTTTTTTTTTTTTTTTTTGGGTGGGGATGCCCGGGAGGTAAAATCCTCTCTTACTCTCAACATTAAAACTCCCACTCTTATTGGAGTGTGAGTGTCAATGCTGAGATTAGGACGAATATTGTCGTAGTGACAATAGACAGTGTGGGGATGATGTACACCACTCGGAAAGGGTAGAGGACCCTCTCAGGATGATGCAAACCGACCCACTAAAAACCCCCCTCATCATCCATCATACACATTTATTTGTTGTGATGTTCACAACAAATAAATTCTCGGCGTATTGTAGCTGCCGTAGTTCTGCACCGGCCGCGGTCCTGGAAATAAAAGGAAAACATTTTATTATATTTATAAATATAAATTTTCATATATTGATTAATGCTTTATTCGTCATTGATGCATTGTTGTAACAATTAAGGCATTTATTTACTTACTTTATTCCAAGGCTTTTGGATAGACGACATTTTTAGTTTTCCCTTCAGGAGCATGGATGTATAGACTGGATGGTTTGCCCACGCGAGAGCACGCCACGTACAGCTGTCCATGGGAAAAGCAGGGGGTTTTTAAATCAACACCGCACACTTCAAGGGATTGTCCTTGAGCCTTGTTTATGGTCATGGCGAATGCAGGCCTGATTGGAAATTGGATCCGTTTGAACTCAAACGGCACATCAGATGGTATGATTGGCAATCTAGGAAGTAGGAAATCTTTTCCTTTGAACTTCCCTTTAATGATCGTTGCTTCGATTACATTATTCATCAATTTTTTGACTACCAATCTTGTGCCGTTACAAAGTTCAGGTGGATGAATATTCCTCATCAGGATCACTGGTATGCCAACTTTAAGTTTCAACTCATGGGGTGGCACCCCCGGCAGGTCGAGAGAGTTGAGGAACTCGGTTGGATAGTTCACTGCCTCGTCTTGGTTCATCATCGAGTCCAGTGATGTGTACGTTTTGTACTCGCCTGTAGGAGAGAAGAGCACTTGTTAAATAGATAATAATTATGTACCTTGTTCGTGGGTACTGTTATTTAATACATTATTTGTTTGAAAATAAGTACTTACAATACATATACCTATATCTATATCTATAAAGGAAAGCTGTCTGTATGTGTGTGTGTATGTAATTGTATGTATGTTCTTTATATAAATCCACACCGTTTGACCGAGAAACCTGAAATTTTGCACATAGGTCCGTTTGGATTAGGGAATTCTTCTAGGCTAGGTTATATCTCCCTAAGGTTAAGCTACAATGAGTAAGGATAAAAATTGGATGGGTGACGCAAAAAATATTCAGGTTTTTTTTTCAGTGTGGGTGTGTTTATGGTGTGTTTGATGGGCTGGCGAAGCGGCGGTAGTTATTATAACCCGCTAATAATTATATACAATAATATATGCATATCTAAACATAATATATCTTATGTTTGTATGATTATCATTTGTGTGTGCTTGATGATTTAGCGGAGCCGGCGATGGGCGCTGGTATATTTTGTTTACTTTAAGAGGAATTTAGAGACATAAAATGACAGATAATGTAAAAGAACAGTGATACTACCACTTACCTGGTATTTTGTCTTGTATTGTTGAGTTGATAGTATTAACATCACTGTTCTTAGGTGCCAAAATAGCTCTTGAACTCAGCCAGTCTTTGTCTGTGAATTTGGTTTCAATAGTGGGAAATACCAAAGCTATAAGTTCATCTGTACAACTGGCTAGAGTACAGAAATCTTCTGGTAGTTTATGAGTGGTATCATACCCATTTCCAATTGCCAGCAGTTGTTCAGAGAACTCTCCGGCTGAAGTGTTGTCACGTTGGAGCTCGATCCTCATGTTGGTTTTTAAAGTGAGCGTCTTTACGTGACACCACAGAGAAGAAGACTTCAGGCAGGCATTTATTTCGTCAGCAGGGGTTGACCTTGGAATTACTGGCAATGTTTGACGAAAATCGCCCGACAGCAAAATTAAAGCATTTCCAAAGATCTGGGCGCTGCTTCTGAAATCTTTCAGAGAGTTTGACAGAGCCTCCAATGATTTTTTATGCGCCATTGTGCACTCGTCCCAAATGATAAGGTCGCATGTTTTCAAAACTCGACCCATGCCTGAGTTCTTGGTGATGTTGCATGTTGGGGTCTCTGTCAGATCAACGTTCAGTGGTAGCTTCAGTGCAGAATGAGCAGTTCTGCCTCCATCTAATAATGTGGCCGCTATGCCGGAGGATGCGACTGCCAATGCGATTCCACCTTCGGCTCGTATCTTTGCGAGGATAAGAGATATCAGGAAAGTTTTCCCTGTTCCTCCTGGAGCGTCCAAGAAGAAAAATCCTCCTTGCTTGTCTATAACTCTGCTCATTATAATTTCAAATACCTCCTTTTGTTCACAATTTAGTCTGGAGATGTTTTCCCTTACAAAAATCTGGAGCTCTTCAACATTGAAGCTAGATTCACGCCGGTAATCAATCTGGTCAACTTCTGATCGATCTATATTAATCGTTAAACCTAATTGGTCTAACGACTTATGTGCAATTGAAGTACAAATATCTTCAATTTCTAACAGAGCTTGATTGAAAATTACCGGTGTATACATGTCGCTTGAATGACGATGGAGAATATCTTCACTCATACTCTCCTTGTGTTTCTCCCAAAGTTCTTGCGGGTTCGATGGAGCGCAAGTTGTTAGTATTATAGAGAAGAGGAAACGTATTTGCTGAGGTAAGGCCGTTTCTGAGGCATCTGAAAGTGCATTGTCCCAATGGGAGTCATTCTCCAGAAGGTTCAAGAGCTGGCATGCTTCTCTGTATGTTTCACAAACCCTATCCTCCACCTTCTTCAAGGCCTGAAATGATGTGGGGCCGCAGATATTGACCAACAACAACCGAAGAAAGAAGCACTCCGCATTGTTAGGGTGCACAGTGTAGATCCGGCCTATTGCATCTGACGCATACATATTTGCCTGTCCTTCTACTGGTTTCCCTTCCTTACGGGCTACAAATTTCTTGGTACTTGTGTTCCAAGTGTAATATTTAGGTACTTCTGAGTAGAGGAGTTTCTTTGCAAATGAATCAGATGAACAGAGGGAAAAAAAAGCTGTCAGGGTTGTTTCAGGGGGCGTTTCAGCTCTGGCCTGGGCATTGTCGGAGGTGAAATAAACCCGTTGTCCGTTCTCCAGATGCACAGCTAGATGAACCACTGTAGGATATCGCTCGTGGATGGGGAAAGAAAATATTCTCCACACAGCTTCATTACTGCTGATGTATCGTCCCAGCTGATATTGTAGGATTTCATCTCTGTTTTCTACTGCAAATACAGCCATGTCTGATCCTTTGTTTACATATTTGCATATGTACTTAATGGACTTGACTGAATTGCAGTATTCCACGTTGATATGTGCTTGAAATGCTTTTGACAATATGGGTGAATAAGGGACAACCCATCTATTATCTACATCCATATCATTTCCTCGCACTTTCAATGTAGCATACTGGCCTCCATTGTCAGTTGACCTTCTACGGTAGAGGGGGTATCCGTCATTGCCACTGACAGTTTCTGGAACCATTTCTCTTGGGTATCTGAAAGAAAGAGGGAGAAAAAATGTCATGTAAATTTATAGGGACAAAATACATTGTTGTAGAGGTATAATGATTCCTGATAATATTATTGAAATAATGACCAAGTTCCAACTACTTCCGAAAAAACTTGGCTTCTAGAAGTAGGTAGTACGTAATATCTCTAAACTAAAACCAAGTGAATTTGGCCAATGTCCCCTCGGACTTAATTATCTACCCTTCCAAAAAATTTGGGCTTTAAAAGTAGGAAGTGATATTTCAGAAAGACGGCCAAGTGAGTTCGGCTAGTGTCCATTCAGACTTTTTTACCTAGTATCCTTAAGACACTATAAATATAAAAATCTCCCTTGCCTTTATCCCATATTAGCTTATGTTGCTTTTGGGGTCGGCATTGTTAAACCTCATGGTTGAGGTTGGTAGGTTGGAGCAAGTTTTTTATAGCTGGATGCCCTTCCTAACGCCAACGATTCTATTTGATTTTAACGTTCTGATCTGGACGGGGGTGTTACCCTCCATTCGCTGGGAATCGTACCAGCTACCCACATCAACCTCACCCAGCCTGGGTAGGGCCGGAAATGTCAGCCTCACGTGTTTGGAGGGAACAGAATTTTCTTCGAAAAGTCTGCTCCCACCGGGGATCGAACTCGGGATCTCTGGACTACGGGCAGTAGTCACAACCATTACGCCACGGAGGCTGGCGTATGGCCAGGCCGTACACTAATGGCCATATTTTATAGCTTGAATTTTTTTCTTCTAAATTCGACGACAACCTACATTAAGTCAAAACTACTAAATTTGATTCATACAAAATGTGGCCAAGTATTTTTTAAGGAACACAGGTAGACATGAGGAACACAGGTAGACATGACTAAAGGACACTGGCGGAATTCACTTGTCATTCATTCTGATTTATTACACTACCTTTGGAGGCCGTAATTCGTTTTTGTTCTGAGATATATAACTTTTAAAGCCGTTTTTTTTTAAATTTAGTTAGGACCTGGTCCTTTTTTCATTTTCAGTGTGTGTTTAAGTCAGTACATCAGTTTCTTATAATGATACCTATTTATAATGAATATGCTTCAGGAAAATTTACATGCCTAATTATTATCTAATTGAGTAGTCACTGTGGCCAAGTGAGTTATCGCGCTAGGCATTGCCTGTATGGTGACCTGGGTTTGATCTCCAGCGGGGCAGGATTTTTTCTGCTCTGTATTTGGGTGTTCGGGGTCCACTCATACCTCGTGAGAAAAAATGAGTAGCCGCTTTAATGTTAGGAGCGACCAGTGGCGGAATTATAGGCAAAAATTATATATTGGGATATCAAAAATACGGAAAAGTCCTATAATTCTGCGCTACCCACTAAAATTCTGATATAATAACACAAAGAACACACATTTATTTATTTATTATTTAATTGGTACTTACTGTACACTGGACAGTATTAATTGCTATTAATTAAGTGAGTACCTACCTACCTACCTAAAAATGTATGTGATGTGTAAGTAATATATACCTAATTATGCTTGCTATAACTATATCATTATTCAAATCGAACTTCATTTTTTATAATTGTATATAGATTACCTATATTATTCTTATGAATCATTTATATTAGTGGAGTTTTGAATACTTAAGTACCATTAGAATTAGGTATAAACCTGTTATAATAAACAATTTACCTCTTTGTACATTTTCCATCAGACATACATGGTGAGTTGCTATTCAGGGAACCACATGGACCATGGATCATGTTCTTAGTCACAATTTGAAATAGCTCAGGATCGACATTATTGTCTGGTATCTCCGCTGAGATGATTTGGTCAATCTGATTTGGTCTAATTTTTTCCACTAACCAAACCAAAATGTGGGCATGGGGAAGACCTGAAGAAATAAAAATAAATAATAATTAGATAGGTTGGTACTCATCAGTTGGGTTTTATTTAGAAATCTTTGACCAACAACTGAAAATTATACGTTTCATCTGGCTTATCTTATCAAAAGATGTAAATTTGGATGAAGAATTTGGAATCTGTAGGTCGCTAGTGCGGGTCCTGCCAGAACCGTAAAAATTTACCACTGTATAAGGTTTAATTATTGGTTGTGATATTATGACTTTTGAAAATAGCAGTAATCTGCTTTAGAAAAAAGAAGCACTTTACCTCTCTTTTGCCATTCAATGGAGTACATCCAGCATCTAACTTCCCCAAAAACTTGTTGCTTGGTGAGTAAATCTAACAGGGATTTGCATTTCCGTTTGAATATACGGGCAGTAATATCGTGCCTGTCACTTGCGGCTTGTCCAGGCAACAGCAATTCTTTTATGTCATCCCATGTTGGGTTACAGGTAAATGTGATGAATAGGTCTGGACGGCCCCATGTTCTCACAAACGCCATAGCATCTTGTGCATATTCATGCATGTGTCTGGGCTCCCAGTGAATGTGGATGGTAGAATCGTCGCTCTGCCTAATTCATTGGGGTCTACGTTGCCATCATTTGCAACAGCATCACGAAGGTGGACATATTGTTCTGATCTCAATTTAGTTTGATTGTGTCGTATGTACAACAATCTCTCGGTTTCAATTTTCGCGTACATATCGACAACAAATTGATGGAAAAGTTGTCGACATTTTAGAATGTGGTTTTCATTCTCGCGAATCATAAGTCTGTATGCATAAAAGTTCATGGCTGAGACCTTCTTGGAAGTCGGCTCACCAGTAGCTGGTGTGATCTGTTTGATTAGAAAATGATATCCACTTTCTCCATAGGGGAATATGAGAGGATATTGTAATCCATCATAGTAAGCATGTGTCTCTGTGATTCTTTTTATTACATTGCTTCTTTTTTCAATTACAATATCCCTGTGCTGCTGTATATCATTTGTCATTAAAATGGCAACTTCATTGACTTGAGGAGCATTAAACCGTCTTTCATGTTCTCCTGCAAATTAAAAAAAGAACTATATAGATATTTTCTTGAAATGTAGTTGACTTTTTTTTGTACATTGGTAATTTTTCTTTAAATAGGTAATTTTATAATTTCATTTAATTTCATTTAAAAATTTATACATAAAATATATTATTTACAACGCACCTCCATACATGAAATGATATGGTTGTTAGTATTTATTATTATCTAAAACGAAGAGTTGTTTCGTAAAACTAAAGTGTACGTTTAAGTTTAAATCAACCAGTCACTGATAATGATACCTATAATATGAACAATAGAACATAACATGAAGTACAGCACGGAGTTCTCGAAATGGACCAAAGTAAAAGTATAACCTACTCATTAATAAATAATGAAAATAAACTGGTGTGACACCACACAACATTCGGATTCTGCCATTGGTGACTCAACGGTAACAGTTAGCTAGAAAGTATCATCAAATTTTTAATCAGCACCTCAAAAGCGTTGAATTTGATACGTCACAACTCCTGTCTAGGATTAATAATGGAAAAATGAGCCCAATTGGGTCCCCACCCAAAATACCGGGGAATTGGGGCCGGATTTCTAAAAGTTCAAGATATCAAAAAATGATCGAATTAAACCCATTGAAACCTATTTTTTTTTTTTTTAAGAAAAACTTGTTCTAATAACGTATTTTTTTATCGTTTAACCAGAATCGTCAGATGGCGATCAAAAGGCCGCCACTGGCGGCACCGATTTCATTGAAAAGTTTCGTATCACATCCTCTCTAAAAATAAAGTATTACATACCAAAGTAGCTCTTACCGTTCTTACTGACACACGGACCAATGGCTGAAACTTTGCATTTAGGCTCTCGGGACACTAAAACATGTTTTGGCACTAAAAACTGACCACGAAAATTTGCGGTGATTCTATTACTTTCCTTTCTATAGGATAAGGAAAATAAAAACTTATCTGTCTGTGTTGATGGCGTGTTAAATGCATCGGTTCTCGTAGGATCACCGAAGTTAAGCAACGCCCAGCTAGGTGGATACTTCGTGATGCTGGATTCCGGCCTAAGCTAGGCTAGGTGAGGTTAATGTGGGTAGTAGTTTTGTGAGTTTCTTGCAAATGGATGGTAACACCCCCGTCGTGATATGACCATGCAGTTGAAAGTGACGTTAAAAAAAAAAACATAAAAAAACAAAAAAAGAACATACCCACTGGAGTTCGATCTGCTTTAATGACAACTCTATGTTCATCATGGGTCATCTTCTCCAGAGAAGATTTAAATGATTGGAGAAGATGGTTTTCCTGGTGTAACATAGACTGAATATTACTGACAATGTCAGACCGAACACCTGGAATGTGGTGACACCTAGTCTCAGTCTCTTCCTCTTCATCCCCCATGAAGTAAATCTGGAGGAACTTCGGTGTTTCACCTTCTGGTGGTAGCATGGATCCTATGCGATGGTAAACCTGGAGTGGGAAAAATATAAGATTTTCTAGTTAATCATGTGAGTGATATCACAATTACTCAAAACTGAATTACTAAATCCATGCATTGCTTGGTAGTCGAACCACCATCTTCAGCCTTAACGATCAAGTTACTGAGATGAGTTAAAAAATATATCTATTAGTTACGTTTATAGTGATATAATTTAGATTCCGTGAATTCACATATACCTATGAATAACAAAAATTGCTATTTTTTGGCGGCCTCCGTGACAGAGCAGTATTACACTGACCAAGTATGCGAGATGCCCGAGTTCGAATCCCAGCGGGTATACATTTTTTCTTTGATTGTGTGAGGTTCATTCATACCTCGAGGATGTTATTATTATTATTAATAATAATAATTCAATCTAGCTTACCTGTCCTTGTATGGTGAAGGTTGACTGAAATCCAGACTGTTCTACGATATTTGTAGCACCGAATGACGTCATTTGGAAACAGCTGTTGTACCGTCGCAAGTTTTTCAGGAAGTGTTTACTTTCTGTAGTCTCTCCAGCCATGTATGTTTGTAGTGTGGCAGGTGGTGGCGCTAAAGGCTCCAATTTTACTTTTCCGCCATTGCAGCACAAACCAGGAGGCTCTGTGGGGAACTTTCGTGCTTGGCAATGACGGCAAATTTTGTTCATAGAACCAATTCGAATTTTTGGATGATTAGCATAGTCCTTTTGCCTGTCATAAGCAAAGCCTACCATAGCGAGTTCTGGATTTTTTTGTCTCCTTGCAGCTGTTCTTATCCTGTCTTCTGTTATTCTCTCTGTCCTTTCCTCTTCAGTCTCATTTCTTCTATCTTCTTCAACTCTCATTCTATTCTGTGTCAGTCTCTCTGTTCTTTCTTCTTCGGTCTCGTTTCTTCTATCTTCTTCAACTCTCATTCTATTCTGTGTCAGTCTCTCTGTTCTTTCTTCTTCGGTCTCGTTTCTTCTTTCTTCTTCAACTGTTATTCTTTTCTGTGTCAGTCTCTCTGTTCTTTCTTCTTCGGTCTCGTTTCTTCTATCTTCTGCAACTCTCATTTTTTTCTGTGTCAGTCTCTCTGTTCTTTCTTCTTCGGTCTCGTTTCTTCTTTCTTCTTCAACTGTTATTCTTTTCTGTGTCAGTCTCTCTGTTCTTTCTTCTTCGGTCTCGTTTCTTCTATCTTCTTCAACTCTCATTCTATTCTGTGTCAGTCTCTCTGTTCTTTCTTCTTCGGTCTCGTTTCTTCTATCTTCTTCAACTCTCATTCTATTCTGTGTCAGTCTCTCTGTTCTTTCTTCTTCCGTTTCTCGCCTTCTTGTCTCTTCAATTCTTTCTCTATTTGTTTGTAGACGGGATTGACTCTGTGCTGGGGTCTCATTCATGCGGATCTGTCTCATTTGTTTTGCTTTAGGTTGAACACTTCCAATGGATTTGCGTTTTTTTGGTGGCATGATGATTGTCTGAAATTGAAATGATTTGTAATGTACATAAAATATAAATAACCTCTTCATGCAAGACTCAACAATCGATTGATTTCCTAGGTAAAATCGGTTTTAACATAATCCTAAAAAACATTTTTTTTATATAATTATTATATTGTATGAATTTTATTTGTATGTTTGGGTGAAGACAATTTTTTCCTTTTTTTTACATATTTTAAACATATTCAGAAATTGGTCGATTTTTTTTTTCCTTGATCCTCTAATTCTCAAGTCAATGGATCTAATGATTGAGAACTATGTGTTGACCCAAGCAATGTTTTTAACCATACTGAAAGACTTGTTCCATTTGTCACTCAATACTGTTCTTTGTGGAGTGCACCTTCAGTAGAACAAACCATGCGAGTGAAAGTACTCCTTGCATCTTCAGATACCTTATCATCAGGATAATATTTTTATCCTAAAAAACATACTTGCAGGCTCTTACGGGAGAAAAAAAAATGTTCCCACTGAGTTGCTGTTTTTTATTTTATTTTATTATTATTATATATTGGGCGAGCAATATAATAGAAAGGCGTATTCTAGTTCATTGGACGCAAAAAATGAAAATAGAATATGAAAACGTACCCATTAGATAAATTTAATTTGTGAGATAGATACACTGCCAATTATGGACACAATTCATCCTCTCTATTATCGCTAAATTCTGAGATTATTTACTAAATCATTTGTAACTAAATCACGATTTTTCTTTAAATTTAACTTAAAAATGTTTTAATTTCTGGTAAAATTTCCTGAATTGTAATTGAAAGTCGTGTGATGTTCACACCAGTTTATTTTTCTTCCTGCTATGCATGCATATTATGAACCTATCATTTATTATTAGGAAAGTACCTAGTTAGGTAGGTACCTATTGATTAAGGTGTCCTAGTGCTTCCTTTACTCATCATAAATTCAATGATTTTTTTTTATTAAAGTGTCAGTACTTAAAAATAACAATGCGCGTATTTTCTTGAAACCAAGCAAATGTCATAAGTAATAGGTGCATAACTGCAGAATATTTCTCTTCAATTTTGTGTGGACAACTGTATATTAAACAGTTATGCAATGTGCTAAGTTAGAAAAGTTGTAGATACATCACATTAATTTTACTAAAATGAAGTATAAATTTCCATTCCGTTTGTTTTCTAACAGAAAAAAAACCAAGAGTGAATAGGCATGATTTTTTCTGTTCAGATTACTAAAATGTACTTCTTTACTTAAATGTACCTAAGGTACTACTTCCATTTAAAAAGGAAACAGAATGATACTTTCCATTTAAGATATTTTGCTTTTCGAAATGTATTAGACCTTGGTTTACTACTGATAGAAAACTATCGCAGAAATAATTTTAAAAATTGAAATTAACAAAGAGAAACTTACCTTTATAGGATCTAGGGAAAGTAGGTACTTTTCACTTTATATTTACAGTACTCTATATTGTGCTTCTATTATTACTTCGGTATCATTATAAATTATCAGGGTATCAGTATTGAGTATTAATTATCAATGTATCATTATTAAGTATTAATTATCTAAGTATCATTAATAACTATCAAGAATATTCAAACAGGCATGGTCAATTTTAAGATCAAAGTTCAAACGCCTTTTTCTCCCGCAAAAATTGAAATGAAAAGAAAAAACGGTTTTAATTATACAGTGATGCCAACAATGCATGGAAATCAGCGCTCGTTGATAGCCTTGGAGGAAAGAAGGGGAAGCCATTTTTGTAGGGTACTTGGATACTTCGCGCTGTAGGGTACTTGCGTGTAGGGTACTTACGTTATTATCAACAATTCTGATCAAGCTTTATTTACAATTTTTTATATACAAAATGACTATAATACATAATATGTAATTACCATAATTTTAAACAAAATGTCTGTTCAAGGATGCTGATAATGTCTTCAGCATTCTCTTTCAAATGTCAAACGAATTATAACCACCCATCTTGGTACATATGGGTATAGGGCATGAATAAATAAGTTATGAAAACCTCGTAATACTTCAAACCCGTCCCCGCAAAATTGGTCATCTTGGTTCTTTTTAATAATATAGAAGAATATCACAACAACAAAATTTGTTTAATTTGATTTTGATCAAGTTTTCTTCTTACATGCTTTTAAAGGTAAAAATGGTAGCATTGAAGTATAACTTGTTGTGGGACGGAATTATTACCCATGGTAGCATTGTTAGATAGTTTGTTGTGGGACAGCTATACGTTATGACGTCTCCATTTCCTCCATGTTGTAGGGTAGACCAATGCATCGCTCAAATTGTAGGGTACTGGCGTCCAGGTAATAAATTTCTCATGAACGGCTCTTCAAAATCGTAGCTTAACTTCCAACTTTTGTCCTTACTCGGTGTATCTCAACAACGGCTCACCAGAATTTCGCGATCAATATGTTAAATGAAAGCCTGAACCCTTGCCTAAAACTTTCTCGCTTTGAGTTGGTAGGTCGTCACTTTAAATTTCGAGAAAAAATCTCATTTAGGTCAAAAAACGTGAATATATTTTGCGTCACCCATCTGTCCGTGTGCATTTATTGAAACGAAAGTAATGTTGAGTTTTATTATTCTTCATTGAATCATAGGATGTTATTTGAGTGTGTATTTGCTAATGATTTTTTAAAGGAAAATAATAAAATGGAAAAAGCGTGAAATCATCGTTTACAACGGTTCAAAAAAAAAAAAACTCAATCCACAGAAGAGGGGAGAATACTGTGGCTTATAGAGGGAGAACACTGTGGATTAGAAAAAAAGCGTGAAATCATCGTTTACAACGGTTCAAATAAAAAAAACTCAATCCACAGAAGAGGGGAGAATGCTGTGGTTTATAAAGCGGATTAGTGTAAAATTTCCCGCTTCTCATAAGAAGTAAAGTCCTTTTTCCAACGCGGCTGGTGCCGCAGTTAGAATATAATAAAATCCTTTCTTATTGCACATATGCACATCTACAATATAAAATCAACTTACACATAAATTTTTAGCCACCAGAAATTTACCGGTACACAGAGAAACAGTGATAAAAAGATGAAAAGAGAAACAAACACACACACACACACAAAACAATTAGAGAGAGAGAGAGAATGTGTCGAAAACCTTGAAAATTTTGTCCTCAGACCCTTGACTACAACTTTCTCACTCTGAGTTGATAGGTCTCACTTCAAATTTCGAGAAAAAATGTCATTTAGGTTAAAAAACGTGAATATTTTACGTGTTACCCATCCATTCTTTTACCTTACCCGGCGTAGCTCAAGAACGGCTCATCAGAAATTCGCAATCGATATGTCAATTGAAAGCTCAAACCCTTGCCTAAAACTTTCTCGCTTTGAGTTGACAGGTCGTCGCGACAAATTTCGAGAAAAAATGTCATTTTTGTCAAAAAACGTTAATATATTTTGCGTCACCCATCTATTTTTTATCCTTACTCATTGTAGCTTAACCTCAGGGAGATATAATCTAGCCTAGAAGAATTTCCTGATCCAAGCGGACCTATGTGCAAAATTTCAGGTTTCTCGGTCAAACGGTGTGGATTTGTATAAAGAACATACATACATACACACACACACACATACATACAGACAGCTTTCTTTTATAGATATAGATTCGTAATGAGACGCAAAAATAGATTGTGTTTCACAAAAGCGCGAGGTTCCTACGTATAGTTAAAGTCGTTTTCTGGCCACGCGTAAAATCTTGAATTTCATGAAATTATTCATACGGGTTTTTTTTTCAGACCAATTTTCTGTCAAGGGTACAGCAACGTGTGCTTATCGTGGAAAGACGTGAGCTACGTTTTTGGATAGGGAATTTTTATTTCTGCATACCTTTTATAGTTTCAAGTATTTATTTTTTATAGGATAGGAGATATAGCCTTCTAAAATAAAACCGAAAAGTTGCACAGAGCCGCCCCTGGTTATCTTGGAGCTGCGATTGTAGTATTTTTTGAAAGGCCTTATCATAGGAAAAAATATAAAAATATAACCAAAGTATTACACTAAACCAAACTTGAGTTATAGCCTTTGAAAGGCATACTTATTATGGAGCCCAGAGCCGTCTATTGTTATCCTAGAGATGTATTTTTGGTGTTTTTAGAAAGGTCTAGTCAAAGGGAATAAGATCACTTAATTTCAGATGGTTGAAACAAGTAGGAAACTATTTAAAGCTCTCTAAAGGAATATCTATAATGAACCCTGGAGCCACGCCTAATTATCCCACGTGGATGACTGAAAGTTCTTACTAAAGGTCTAATTACGCAAAATTATACTACGATGTAAATAAAATTTTAGAAAAATCAGCGACAGTGTGAGACATAAAAAGAAAAAACTGATTTATATTTATGAGAGTAACAAAAAAAACTTCGCCTCACATAGAACTTAAAATAAGGGTGAGATGCAATCGTCTTTGCTTCAGCCAAGCTGCCAACAGTCCGGTTAAGCAGGAAGAGAATAATAACATTTTATAGCTTCATTCAAAGATTTCTACATCAAGAGGTAAACTAGGTCTATATTATTATGAGAAGTGTATAAAATATCCCCCAAAAAACACTTCGTGTAAAAATAGTCGTCAAGTGTTGGAATAGTTAAAAAGAACTGATATCAAAAACGTCAATTTTCTATGTTTCAAGGAATTATTTTTCACGTAATTAGTCACACAACAAAATAATACTCTTGAAAGAACCATGTTGTATAGTTACAGAACCACGTCCTTGACTACTGCACACTGTTTTGTTCTGAAATTTATGTGTAGTAATCTGCTAACAAAACAGTGTGCAGTAGTCAAGGACGTGGTTCTGTAAGTATACAACATGGTTCTTTCAAGAGTATTATTTTGTTGTGTGACTAATTACGTGAAAAATAATTCCTTGAAACATAGAAAATTGACGTTTTTGATATCAGTTCTTTTTAACTATTCCAACACTTGACGACTATTTTTACACGAAGTGTTTTTTGGGGGATATCACTACTTTTTGATTTAATTGATTTTCCTCAATCGGTGATGCAAAAAGGGCGTAAATCGACTTACGCCCTTTTTCCATCAAGCCCCGCAAACAAAAAACAAACTTTAGAAAGATGCTGAGAGAAAATTTAAAGTACTTTCGGAAGAGAGGAGAAATCTTGAGATAACAAGTGTGATCCTTTCAGTGACACTAAATAGCGCTGAGCAATTTTCTGGATCTTTTCAAATTTTGAAACCCACTGCTAGATTCACTAACAGAATTTTTACCCCGTTTCAGTATTGTTGGCAATAATTAGAGATGGGTAATACCGAGTATTTCATAGAACCGGTACTTCAGTAATCGATTACATAAAAGTACCGAGTATTTACCCAGGTTCTTTTGTACTTGGTTTTTGAGATTCTGAGAGCGGATGTAAATGGAATAGTGGATTCGAGTAATTACGAGTCCTAAAACTTGGAAGGGCGACACATTTTTTTTTACGTTTTTAGACCTAAATGACATTTTTTCTTGAAATTTGTCGCAACGACCTATCAATTCAAAGCCAGAAAGTTTTAAGCAAGGGTTTGAGCTTTCAATTGACATATCGATCGCGAATTTCTGATGAGCCGTTCTTGAGCTACGCCAGGTAAGGTAAAAAAATGGATGGGTAACACGTAAAATATTGCGACCTAAATGACATTTTTTTTTAATTTGAAGTGACATATCAAGTCAAAGTGAGAAAGTTTTAGGCAAGGGTCTGAGCTTTCTTTTGACATATCGATCTCAAAATTCTGATGAGCTCTTCTTGAGCTATGCCGGGTAAGGACAAAAAGTGGATTGTGACACAATTTTTTTCTCACATTTTTACTTTTCTGTGCGGTGTGGTGTGAATGTGGTATGTGTGTGTGTTGTGTGTGTGTGTGGTGTGGTATGTGTGGTGTGGTATGTGTGGTGTGTGTTTTTGTGTGATGTGAGTGTATGATGTGTGTGTGTGTGTGTTGTGTGTGGTGGTGTGGTGTGGTGTGGTGTGTGTGTGTGTGTGTGTGTGTGTGTGTGTGTGTGTGTGTGTGTGGTGTGAGTGTGAGTGTGAGTGTGAGTGTGTGGTGTGAGTGTATGGTGTGAGTGTGTGGTGTGAGTGTGTGGTGTGAGTGTGTGGTGTGAGTGTGTGGTGTGAGTGTGTGGTGTGATTGTGTGGTGTGGTGTGTGTGTGTGGTGTGTGTTTTTGTGTGATGTGAGTGTATGATGTGTGTGGTGGTGTGGTGTGGTGTTGTTGTGTGTGTGTGATGGGCTGGCGAAGCGGTGGGTGTAAACCGCTAGTGTTTCAATAAATTAGGGGTTTCCAATGAAACCCTTACAATTAACACTGCGACCAAATTAGATTTATTGTGACCAGTTGATTCTATTTGGTTTTAACGTCCTGACTGAGATAGTCAGGACGGGGCTTTTACCCTCCATTCGCTGGGAATCGTACCAGCTACCCACATTAACCTCACTAAGAGTGGGTAGGGCCGGAAATGCGAGCCTCACGTGTTTGGATGAAACAGAATTTTCGTCGAAAAGTCTGCCCCAACCGAGAGTTGAACTCGGGAACTCTGGACTTCGGGCAGTAGTCACAATCATTAAGCCACGGAGGCTGGCTAGATATAAATTTAATAATTATTAATTAATAGGCAAACATGTATCCATGAAACATACCCTGAAAATTTCAGCTCGATTGGACAAAATATGCAACTTATATCACGTTACATACATAGTATAGGTAGACCGATAGTTAGATTGTGACATATCAATGTTGATCGAGTTAAACCATACTCAGTTACTCACTTCATTCGAAGTTAAACCGTCATAGGAGGTTGACTCAAACTAGTAACTACTGTTTTTTTTCTCACGAGATATAAAAGAAAACCGGCCATCCAAAGTACAGAGTAAAAATTCTACCTAGCCGGGATTCGAACCCAGGTCACCTTGCAAAGTTTGTGTTTTACCTGCACCAGTCGACGATCACAGAGACTACTCTGTGATCGTCGACTAATATTTTATTATAGTTATCATTATTTTGATCTACATTAATCAATATTCTGCCTCTTACTGGCCAATATTTATACTTTTCTAATAATATCAGAGGCACGCTTCCTCTCAGTAGTGAGTTTGAAGAAATGTTTTACCTCTGAAATATAATTATGATTGTTATGATAATATTATCGTGATGTAGAAATCTTTGAACGAATTTAGAGGACGTTATTATTCCTTTTCTGATAAAACAGTCTGCTGGCAGCTTGGATGAAGCAAAGACGATTATATTCCACCCATATTTTAAGTTGTATGTGAGGCGAAGATTTTTTGTTACTCTCATAAATCTAAATTCAGTTTTTTTCTTTTTATGTCTCACACTGTCGCTGATTTTTCTAAAATTTTATTTACATCGTATTATAATTCTGCGTAATTAGATCTGTAGAAAGAACCTTCAGTCATCAACTTGGGATAACTAGGCGTGGCTCCAGGGTTCATTATAGATATTCCTTTAGAGGGCTTTAAAGACTTTTCTACTTGTTTCAACCATCTGAAATGAAGTGATCTTATTCCCTTTGACTAGACCTTTCTAAAAACACCAGAAATACATCTCTAGGATAACAATAGACGGCTCTGGGCTCCAAAATAAGTATACCTTTCAAAGGCCCTAACTCAAGTTTAGTCCAGTGTAATACTTAGGTTATATTTTTATATTTTTTCCTATGGTAAGGCCTTTCGAAAAATACCAGAATCGCAGCTCCAAGATAACTAGGGGTGGCTCTGTGCAACTTTCCGGTTTTATTTTAGAAGGCTATATCTCCTATCCTATAAAAAATAAATACTTGAAACTATAAAAGGTATGCAGAAATAAAAATTCCCTATCCAAAAACGTAGCTCACGTCTTTCCACGACAAGCACACATTGCTGTACCCTTGACAGAAAATTGGTCTGAAGAAAAAAAAAACCTGTATGAATATTTTCATGAAACTCAAGATTTTCGGCGTGGCCAGAAAACGACTTTAACTGTACGTAGGAACCTCGCGCTTTCGTGAAACACGATCTATTTTCGCGTCTCATTACGAATTTGAAATAAAAAGTGATAAAAGTTAGCGGGAAGTGGGCGAAAACAATAAAACAAAATACATATAAACTCTGTTTCGTGTTAATATAGGCCGGTGGGCTGGCGCTACTTGACGAGCGCTCGCCTCCCGGCGAGCTTGATTGGCTAGTAAGAGGCAAAAATATTGATTAATATTTAATGATAAATTAATACCTATAATAAAATATTATGTATTGAGCAGTCTCTGGGGTCGTCGACTGTTGTAGGTAAAACACAAAGTTTGCAAGGTGACCTGGGTTCGAATCCCGGCTAGGTAGATTTTTTTTTACTCTGTACTTTGGATGTCCGGTATTCTCGTGAGAAAAAAAACAGTAGTTGCTTGTTTGAGTCAACCTCCTATGACCGTTTAATTTCGAACGAAGTGAGTATGGTTTAACTCGATCAACTTTGTATGTAACGTGATATAAGTTGCATTTTTTGTCCAACTGAGCTGAAATTTTCAGGGTATTTTCAGGATATATGCTTGCCTATTAATTTATAATTATTAAATGTATCTATATCTAGTATAATTTCTCGCTTCTTCTGTTTATATCTACTGATTACGCTGAAATGACACCATGTTTAGCAACTCGAAGCTAGGCAAATATATGGGTCAACATTTCTGAGAGCCATAGTAAGAGGCAATTTCGGAACATACAATAATACTTGGCACTTTCATTTCCCTCTTTATTTTACCAAGATCAAATTTCCATCTACCTACCATGTATGTACGTATTGTACGTATAGGTACAACAGGTACATAATATAATTAAAATTGTATTGTAAACAAAACCACGAAACAGAGTTGTCCGTTTTTTAACGAGTTCATTACTAATTTTTCAATACAAGGTTAAAACACTAGTTGATTATTAATTAATTTTTGGTAATAGATTTTATGATTAAATCGGTATGTTTTTTTCTTCATTATTATATCCTAGTTGAAGTTCCACAAAATAAGCACCAATTATCACACCAAACCAACGATGGTGACCAGGTGATTGTATTTGGTTTTAACGTCCTGATTTTTGAACTAGTGAGGACGGAGGGTTTTACCCTCCATTCGCTGGGAATCGTTCCAGCTACCTAAATTTACCTCACCCAGCCTGGGTAGGGCTGTGATTCCAGACTGATGTGTTTAGAGAGAAAAAAAAAACAAATGCCAAAATAAATAAGTAAAAAGAAATAACACATGTCCTACCTAAAGGGCGGGGTTATTGCCTGTGGCAATCTCTTCCACCCAATCTCTTAAAAAAATATATGGACATTAGGACGTCCGACCCTCTATCTCATGAACGGCAAATTGTATAATTCACTGAAATTTATTGTAATGAAATTCTCTCAATGAGACCTTTAAAACAATATGTCACAAGACATATCATTTTATTTAAGATTTTAAAGTTGGTCCATGTCCAGTCTGACTGGAGCCGTGTAGGCAAATTTTATTTTTGGCTGAAAATTAATCCTATTAAAAATAAAGGAATACGGGTTTTTGCGTTTTTTGATATTTTGAATCGTTTTCGAGAAACCCAGGCCTGGGTGACACTTTATGTATGCCCTGTATAATATAAATATAAATAAAAAAATAGCCCTCAGGCGAGAGTCGATCATTACCTAATGTACTTATTGTAGAGATGGGTACGAGTAATTACTTTACTCAAAAAAGTACCGGTTCTTGAGAGTAATTAGTATGTACTGGTTCTTATTTATAGAGTAATCAATTACATGAAAAAAATAATTGTATTCTCGAAAGCTTTGTTTTTCATTAATGCGTAGTGCGTGATTCTTATCATAATGGTACAATCACTTACAATGGTGCAAGAACCGATTATTATACTCGTATATCGAGTACCGGAACCGGGTACCGATTCTATGAAATACTGAGTAGTCGGTATAACACACCGGATCCGCGTACCGTACTTGGTACCGGTTTTATGAAATACTCGGTATTATACACCGGGACCGAGTACCGACGTATCGTACGTAGTAGCCGGGTACCGGTTCTATTAAATACTTGGTATTACACACTGAGGCCGGGTACGATACCGGGTACCGGTTCCATGAAATACTCGGTATTACAATTACAATATTACCCAAATACCCATCTCTAGAACTGGGTACAGCAGAGAGAGGTACTTAATTGTTTCGATATTATCTGTTGATTAGATTTTCTTTCATCTACCAGAGGAAAATCAATTAAATCAAAAAGTAGTGATATCCCCCAAAAAACACTACGTGTAAAAATAGTCGTCAAGTGTTGGAATGATTAAAAAGAACTGATATCAAAAACGTCAATTTTCTATGTTTGAAGGAATTATTTTAATTCCTTGATAATTCAACCAAAATAATAGCCTCACAACAACAATACACCTTTGAGCAAACTTCGATTTGGTATTTTGAGAATTTAACCAAAAAATAGCCACACAACAAAACAATGCTCTTGTAAGAATAATGTTGCATAATTACAGAACCATTGTTCTTACAAGAGCATTGTTTTGTTGTGTGGCTATTTTTTGGTTAAATTCTCAAAATACCAAATCGAAGTTTGCTCAAAGGTGTATTGTTGTTGTGAGGCTATTATTTTGGTTGAATTATCAAGGAATTAAAATAATTCCTTCAAACATAGAAAATTGACGTTTTTGATATCAGTTCTTTTTAATCATTCCAACACTTGACGACTATTTTTACACGTAGTGTTTTTTGGGGGATATTAGTAGTCACCGTGGCAGAGTGAGTTAGCGTGCTAGGCGTTGCACGCATGGTGACCTGGGTTCGATCCCCAGCGGGACAGGAGTTTTTCTGCTCTGTACTTGGATGTTCGGGGTCCACTCATACCTCGTGAGGAAAAATGAGTAGTTACTTGTATGAGTAACGACCAGTGGCGGCTTTACCAGAGTAAAAAGAAATTAATGTAATAGAATAATTCGAAAAGTAAAGGAGGCTCTTAGTAATGCTGCGCTACCCACAAAAAATGTGAAGAGGCCTTGTGCTTCACCACAAATAAAACCATACATACATACTAAAATATTAAGGTCAATTAATCACGATCGTGGTGTCACAATAGCTCAAACTCGTCTTACTAAATATTTACCATACTTGAGACTCGAACCAGTGACCTCCAAGTTAAGAGTCCGCAGCCTTATCAATGAATCGACTGAGGCTAACTTTTTGGGCCGTTGGAAAGTAAATGACAACCATAATTTGTCAAATTGAAGAAAAAAATTAGTTCCCTAGGTAAAAGTAGGATGGTAGCCTAGTAGGTACAGTTAGTAGTACTGACTGACTTTTTTTTAGTTTCTCTTAGTTTCAATAAAAAATGAAAGTTTTATATCAAATGTGTCATATTTTCTGAAAGATAATACTTCAAGCAAGTTTTTACATAAATGAAACCAATACTTTATGAGGGCAGTATTTTGAGAAAATGGCGGCTGAAGTTTCAGGTGGATTTCAAGTTCGCGATAAATTTTCCGCTGCTGCCGATTTTTTTCAGTACGTGTGCATTTTTTAAGAATAAATCTAGTCTAAATAATAGTGAAATATTGTTTTCTTATGGAAAAAGTTAAATCTATTGCTTCATCTACTGTGTTTACGAAGTTAGATGCCATTCTTTGTCGAGCGGCAGGGGACTTGTAAAAATAATTCAAAAAAATAATATCTCTAGAACCACTGAGTTAAATCAAAAGTGTTATAGAACATTAATGGTTGGAAATGATCTATACTACCACCTCTTAAGAGATTTTACATTTAGTCTGTTACACCCTGTATAGTCCCCCAGCCAGACTTCCATTCAACTATAAAGAATTTCAAATGTCTTCCATTCAAGTAATAAATTTCAAATGTATTCCATTCAACTAAAGTCGTATTTTTCTTTCTAACCAAAAAAAAATTTCCTGGTTAGGTTTCTTCCAAATATTTCCATTTTATTCCAAGGTCATTCGTAAAAGAAAAATGCGTTTGGTTACTTTTAAAGATAAACAATGGACTTAACCAATAAAAGAACTGGAAGCAAGAATTTTCTACTTCCACTTTGGTTAACTTTGGAAGTGGAAATTTTTCCTCTTCCAAAAGAAAAATGACTTGATTCCAGTTAGGTTCATTTTATTCCCGTTTGGTTAACTTTGGTTAGAAAGAAAAATACGGCATAACAGAATTTCAAATGTCTTTCCGAATTCTCAGGTGGCAGGCGTCGTCTGCAGAATCCCCGGCATGAAGTGCAAGGCCCACTTCTGGCAATGTCTGGACGGCGAGGAGTGCATACCTGAGGCCTTCCTGTGTGACGGGCTCAAGGATTGCAATGACCAGAGCGACGAAGATGTCAAGGTGTGCGACAAGCTCACCACGCCCGCGCCGCCCAAAAAGAGTGTGCAGAAGATAGCAAAGAAGAAACCCTGAGAATGTATAGAGGATAGCCAAGAAGAAACCCTAGCAGTGTACAAAATATAGCGAAGAAGAAATCCTAGGAGTGTACAGAAGAAACCCTAGGAGTGTAATGAAATAGCCAAACCCTAGGAGTGTCCAGAGGATAGACAAGAAGAGTGTGGAGTGTGCAAAAGATAGCCAAGAATAAACCCTAGCACTCTACAAAAGATAGCGAAGAAGAAACCCTAAGAGTGTACAGAAGAAACCCTAGGAGTGTGAAAAAGATAGGCAAGAAGAAACCCTAGGAGTGTCCAGAGGACAGCGAAGAAGAGTGTGGAGTGTGCAAAAGATAGCCAAGAGTAAACCCTAGCACTCTGCAAAAGATAGCGAAGAAGAAATCCTAGGAGTGTACAGAAAAAACCCTAGGAGTGTACAGAAAAACCCTAGGAGTGTACAGAAAAAACCCTAGGAGTGTGCAAAAGATAGGCAAGAAGAAACCCTATCAGTGTGCAGGCAGTAACCAAGAAGAAACAATAGGAAGCAAGGCGAAGGGGTTAGGGTGGAGAATGCCTAGGAGACAAAGAGCCTAAGGAGTTTACTATTTTCTTTGTATGCCAATATTACAATTCAGTGAATTTCAGTGAAACCTGGATATAAGAAAATTCAAGTGACCGGAAATTTCTGCTCTTGGACTGGGTTTCTCTTATAAAGAGGATATTTTCCAGAGGTAAATTAGGATTTTTTTATTTCCAGATCTTATACAGGCAAGTAACTGTATTTGCTTACTGAGTAAAGACATTACTCCTAAATTTCGAAGTGAACAACATAAAATGAAAGCATGGACCAATAAAAAAACCGTTCCAAGAGATTACCCTGATAGAAAAGAGAATTCACATTAATTTAATATTAAATTTTTGAACTATTAATGTATGGAGCAAAATATTTTCACCCACTTGTAGGTAAATGCTAAAATAAGTTCATGCTTACACGGTCCAATAAAAAATAAAATGCATTTCTTCCATTTCCTCCATAACTTTGGATTTTAGTTTTGTTGTTAGAATTCTTATAATGAGGTTGTAAAAATAAATTAAACTCATTGCAAAAACATAAAAATAGAATATATTTAACGGATTTTAACGTTATTAAAGTAAGTAGGTACAATTTTTTTTTCTAAAAAAAAAAAAATGCTTCTTTTTGGCCTGATTTCATGCAATTAATGGTTTTTCCTTTGTGAAAGTGGATGAAGGTTAAATTGGCACTTTGGCAGAAATAGTATTCCTGTAATAATATTTACTATTTTCCTTTAATAATACCTTTAATAATATTTTCGTATTCCATACGAACATATTATTAAAGGAATCAAGACCCGTCGTGATATGATAATACTTTCGTATGATAGTGTCAAAAAAATTACCTAAGGTTTGCCATAAATACAAATCCAAACAAAATCCACAAGTAGATTGGAAGTTAGGAAACACCTTACAATTTATTTATCTAAATTCGTAATTATTTTACTATCACAAGGTAGGTATATTTTTTATTTCTTTTTAATTCTTTATTGATTTTTTAATTGTTAAACAATTTGTACATAAACAGAACTGCTTTATATTTACGACTCTGTTCTAACGTGGCCATGTCATACATTTTTAACGATTCACAATTATGTAAAGAGTGTTCCAATAGTTTATAAGTGAACTTTCAAAATAATAATCTTTGTCCATCAATTTTGTCACAGTTGGCTGTTGGTGATACCTAGATCTCCCCATACCTCACATCAATATTCGATTTTAAAACGGGCTAAAGAATTGTAATATTATACAACTGCGCGGTATAGGAAGCCCCGTGTAACCCAACTAATGACAGAGGATGTTTTCTTGGCTTTAGTATTTATTATTATCTGACCTGGTTACAGGGTTTTCAGTCAAACCCTTACAATTAACACTGCGACCTAAATACCAGTTGATTCTATTTGGTTTTAAACGTCCTGACTGAGATAGATAGTCAGGACGGGGGTTTTACCCTTGATTCGCTCGGAATCGTACCAGCTACCCACATTAACCTCACCCAGCCTGGGTAGGGCCGGAAATACCAGCCTCACGTGTTTGGATAGAACAGAATCTTCGTCGAGAGTCTGCCCCAACGGGAGTTGAACTCGGGAACTCTGGACTACGGGCAGTAGTCACAATCATTACGCCACGGAGGCTGGCTTTAGTAACAATGGTATCAACATGATTATTAAAATAAGCTTACTATCAAAGCAGATCGAAGCAGAATAAGTAACCTGCATTTTTTTACGAGTGTACGAAACAGCAGAAATCTTGTCTTTATTATATTACATACCGTTTTAGAAATCAAATTTTTATCCCTTTCCAACAAAACAGCGTCAATTACAGAGTTAGTTTACCTGCAATTTTAAGGTCACCAGCAAAAAGACCAAAATGTTTATTCATGCTATTTTCAATATCATCAAAAAATAAAATAAATAAAAAGGGCCAAAATTAGACCCTTGAGGTACACCTCAAGGCGAAGAGAAAGTCTTTGAATAAAATTTACACAATTTAAATCGAAAATATCTTAATAACACTCAATAAATTGGAAGTATCGGGGGAAAGACCAATTTTAGTGAGTTTTTGTATAAACAAGCTATGTTTTACCATATCAAAAGCAGATTACATGTCCAAGTACATGAAATATACTTGCCTTCTATTAACTCTGGGTGCAACAAACTGAATAAAGGATATTAGATTAGTAATTACAGTCGATCGACCGGAACGGAATTCATGTTGATCAGAGCTTGATATTCACTTCACATAAAATGTAAGATGTTTCACAATTGTTTTATCGAATATTTTCGAAAATACACATTGAAAAGAAAAAGGTCTACAGTTAGTAACAAAACATAAGTTACCTTTTCTAGATACAGAAACAGTTTTGGTCATTTTCCAAAACTTGGGAAATGACCGTTTGAAAGCTAGAGTTCAAATAGTTTACACAGTACTGGTGCAATAATATTAGATACCAGATAGAATGAGTCGGTCTTCAGCTCCCTGGATATTCCCCTTGCTCAGCGGCTCCTGTACGTAGAGGAGACTTTTGCTTGAACATCAACTCAATCTCATTGAACGTCTTGCCCTTGGTCTCCAGCAGGAAGTAGTACAGGTACACGGTGCACACCAAGCCACTCACACCACCGAACACAAAGTTGCTGTACAAACCAATGTGCTGGTTGAGAAGATAGAACAGTTTGTAGTGAATCAGTCCCAGTGTTGTGCACCACATGCTGATTATGCTGATGCACAGAGCCTTCATGTTTGAGGAGAAGTACTCACTCATTAGGGGTGTGAACAGTGGCCCATGGCCGAGGTTGAAGAAGAATCCCACCAGAGACACGCTCATGAAAGGTACCCAACTCGAGTAGGGAATCTCATGATGGAGCTCTATGGTGAGATAGTAGTAGACCCCTGCAAGGAGACTGAACACGGCACAGCCCGCACTGGATATGAGGAACAAGAAACGCCTCCCCGACTTGTCTATGAAGTAGGTAGAGGGAAGATGCTGACTAGCAGGATTATTGCGAAGAGAATGGAGATGTACTCGGAGGGAAGGAAGGTGTTTGAGGAGGTGAAGATTGTATTGGCGTAGGCGATGATGGACTGAACGCCGGTGAAGGATCGGAATACCGCCAGGAAAAACATAAAGAGGAAGGCCTTCATGTTGGATCTGCCCATAAATTCCCGGAAGTGCGTCCGCTTGACATTCTTCCTCGTGTTCTGCTTAATCACTTGCAGCTCCTCCTGTACTTGTACCGTCGTCTTGCTCCGCAGCCACTTGAGTGATTCAATTGCTTTTTCTTCTTGATTTTTAATGACATAATAGTAAGGAGATTCTGGCATGAAGACAAACGTAACAACAAAAGCAATGGGAACAACGAGAGAGGCTATTAAGTAGTTCATGTAGGAGAGGCTAGAGCCCAAGACATAGGTGTAGAGGATGCCCAAATGGGTGCTAATCTGGAACAGCGTACCGATGGTTCCGCGTATGCTTACGTCGGATATCTCACCCAGGTACATGGGGGAGATGACGCAAATAGCAGCCATGGAGAAGCCTTGCATGATCCTCATGACGTAGAGGCCTAGCACACTCCGGGAATACATTGCTATCAGCCAGCTTGCTATTGTGATGGGACCTGGAACACAAAGCGCAAGATTAATATTCATGCAGTTGACTGAGTCAAACAATAATCATTGACGACATACAAAAATCTAATTTTTTTTCTATTTTTTTTTAAAATGAAATTGCGTTTCGACGGTTGATTTAGATTTTGTCTTACTTTCCAATGAGATAAGCGGTGTTACTCAGTGGTAACACAGAAAATTTCACAAGAAGTGGATTTTATTTTCAACTCAACTTAAGACGTTATTTTTCTCATCAAATCTATGATGTTACCCCAACAGTCAGACTTTTGGTTAACTCCCTATTTTGAGTACAATTGAAGTGAATGAATTTCGTTTACTTTTATTTCAGCTTTGATTTATTCATTTCCATAACTGAAAAAGCCTTTTCAATTACTAGAGAAAAACTTTTTAGTATCACTACTCGTCCGTATAGACATTAGACGTATTTCTTTTCCAACCAAAGTGGATTCAACTGGAATAAAATGAACGAACTGGAAGACAGTAATTTTTCTTTTTGAAGAGGAAAAATCTTCTTCCAGTTTGGTTAGCCAAAATGGATTTATAAAATTCTTGCTTCCATTTCTTTTAGAGGTCCATTGTTTATCTTTAAAAGTACCGAAACGTATATTTCTTTCACGAATAGTGGGTAAGCTAAATTAATATTTGGAATAAAATGGAAATATTTGGAACCACCGAACCTGGAAAAAATTTTATCCAAAAGAAAAATACACCTAATGTGTTCTATTCTAATTCCTTCCATCGCTTGAAGGTACCTGTTAGTAAGAGACTCCACTTTCTTCCAATGCGGTTGACCAGATAGCCGACAGGGATTGGACTCAGGTAGTTGCCTAGCTCTATAATAGCCACCATCCAGGACCCTTCATCCGGCGTCATGGGGATTGGACTGTCTGGGGATAGCAGTGTCTCCAGTACCGGCGCCGACCAGGCGAATGTCATGCCTGTGGTGAACGCGGCGATACAGGCTGGAATACGACAAACCAATCATAAAATCAAGAAGTGGAATTAGGGCTGGATGATGATAAAACATAATTAAATTTAAGAAAAGCCAGATTGCCCCTCAAGTCAGTTTCGTTGAAACTGCGATTCGGAATTTCAATTTTTTTTCTAATTCGTTCACTCATTTTATTAACAAAAGGAAGTTTTTATTATTAAACATGTTGGATCAAGTTTATTTACGAATAACATAGAATAATATACATATATAGAAATTAAAATTAACAAAACAAAACTTGATCAAGGTCGGTGCTAATGCCAACGGCATTCTCTTCCGCACCACCCTTGATAAAAAAAAGTTTTGCTAGCAGTACACTCTCGCCGAGGCAAGGCCAGGGCGAGAGTGAATTTGTGCACCTCACCTACGCTCGGCTAGCACTCGTGTGCAAGACACGGGTACGTCTCGCGGTCCCTCGCTTCGGGTGGTCTCGATGACGAGTGCCTCGGCGAGAGTTTACTGTACTGCTAGCATAAAATCTAGTTCTAACTAGACGAGTTGGCAGATAGTTTGGGTTTTTTAGTCTATTTTTGAAGAGAAGAAACGAGATTACAAGAAAAGACCCAACTCAATATAATTAGCAGGAAACAAGACTCAACTCAACATCTTCCTTAATATAAGTGTTTTGTTTACTTATACTTTGAATTTGAACACATCTGACCACATGTTGTGTGGTCTGAAGTGCCTCTAATTGAAGCTGTCAAAATATTCAGGTTGTCAATTTAAAAATTTGCTAAATACCTAGGCTGTGTAACAGTAACTCAAAAAACGTGTAACTAGATGATATTATGAACTGTCCCTTAAATAGGTTAGACAGAGCTCCATTGAATAAGTTCTGGCTTAGGTACTTTACGAAAGGTTTACTTAGAAATTGAGCTCATATGTTTTTAGAACAATAACAGAACTAGTTTTCTGATTCACTGAGAGAAAAAAAGAGTTAAGGAAAAGGTAAAGTTAACTTTTCAGGAGTAAAGGGACTTATCAGTGTTACCTCGGCATTATAGACAGTATCTACCTTCCAAAGTGAGCTCAGGTCAATTAAACCATTGTCTATTAGTATTAAATAATATCCTGCATCATTTTGTGCTTACCTGAGCTAGCCGCCAAAATCTGGCGGTTGGTTCCACTGATCATGATTGACTTCAGTTTTGGATTTTACCGACCGAGATATTACTATATGGTTTCCATTCTGAAACATAAAAAAACCATCGTATTTTTGTTGAGAATAATAAGAGCACTGATTACTGAACATCCTCTCCAAAAAGATAAATCAAGTCGACAGATAAGAAAAAAATACCAGAAATGTTACTCTAGCTCAAGTCAAGATAATACGTTAGACATTCTACAGTCCGAAATTGAACTACCCATTAAGAAATGTAAACCATCTAAAGCACTAGGACCAGATGGTATCTCAACTATCGTTAAGCATTTGAGCCTAAAGGACTATTTACCTGACAACAATTTTCAACTTATCATTGTCAACACTCACTATTCCTAACATCTGGAAGACAAGGATTATACCTTTCCTTAAGCCCAACAGAGACCCTAATGATGGCAAATCATTTCGCCCAATAACTCTTATATTGCCAGTAGTGAAAATTTTGGAAGATATAATATTACCTTGTATTACTGAAAATATTGAACTAGCGAATCACCAACATCCGTTTTCGTAAATGTTTTAGCACAACAACTGCTCTACACACAATTCAAAACCAACTAAAATAAAATATGCCATGCTTAAGATCAATGACTTATCAAAGGCATTTGATTCTATTTCAATAGAAACAACTTCTTCAAGATCTGTACGAGACTGATATTCTACAAACCAGTTTTAATCTTTTGTGCATAGATTTGACAGTTATTTCTTGTGCCTTCATTGTTCAGTCTTACACGATAGAGGGTTTCCTGGTTGGTGGTTCCCGAAACAATACTTTTTAGAGAATTGGGGTGAGAAATAGTGAGTGTGAGGATGGTGCAGGCTTGCTCAGATATCAGACTTGAAGATTTTATTAAATCTTAATAGTGAATATTATTAAAAGTAGGAAAATGTAAATTAAGTAAATAATTCAAAATATCATTTTCACACACATAATTAATTATTTTACATAATTTAACCCATGGACTTTTCAAAGTTCAATTTTCAATTATTTACAAAATTTTCAAAAATGTCAGTAATTGACATTCAAAATGTAAAAAATCAACATTACCATAAAAGAAAAATTTAAGTTGTAATTTTGATAAAAATCACTTTTTTTAAAAAAAGAGCCTAATTTAAAATAGTACTTTCTAAATCTTACAGGAATATAATGTAAAAGGTGGACGGATAAATAGGTATGTGGTTCGTCATGAAACACCGAAGACCAATCGTTCATGGACGAAGAACTGGAACATGTGCCATTTTTGCTTCCACTAATTAATCCATACTCCATACCCTCCTTTGCACTCCCTTGACCATAAAACGATTAAAAATTACACGGTTTGCGTGAAATCACGCAAAACTGCTTATAAATACTTTATAGTTAAATATAGTTTGTTTGAATAACACATCAAAAAATTAAAATATAAGAGAAAAAAAAATTAAGGCGAGTCCCTAGTTTCTTATCAAAAACGTAAAAAACAATGAAAAACGGGTCTTACCTTGACAAGGTTTGGAATTTCATTTTACGAATACGAAATTGTTTATTTTTAATACAAACGTGATCATCCCTTCAGTCTATTAAACGAAAGCAAACTAAACAAAATCATTGTAGATCATTCCACATGACCTTCATCGCGCTATCTTTTCTACTTACCCCCAATAACACCACTTCGTGGTTACAAAAAGAAGAACGCCCCACTCAATAGAATGAGTACAATTAGCTAAAAATAAGTGATATCAAATTGAGAACACCTTTCTTTATCCCCTCTCTTTTATTTCTCTGCACTCCTCTCTGAATTTATTTATTTAATTTGAGAGAGAAAGATAAACATAAGAGGAATAAATTCAGAGAGGAGTGCAAAGAAATAAAAGAGAGGGTATAAAGGTGTTCTCAATTTGATATCACTTATTTTTAGCTAATTGTACTCATTCTATTGAGTGGGGCGTTCTTCTTTTTGTAACTACAGTAAGAGTCATTTCTGCAATAAAAATCGCAATTTTCGAAATTCATGTTAAATTTTTCGCTGTCTGAAAGTACATGAAATGCAAGGAACTTTTTTTCCATTACAGGCGTTTCTTCACACCTCGGCCGAGGTGTTTGATCTTTCTGCCTTTGATCTGAAGTGGAAGAATAAGTGACACACTTTCTCAGACGAATAAGTGGTACATTCACACTACCTACTTTAAACTGATATGTAAAATTTAATTATCACAAAGAAATTAGACCTGGCAGTCCTAGGACTCGAGAAGAGTAGCTCTCTTAAATATGTTTGTGTAAAAGTCTTCAATATTATAAATAGGAAAGGTAAAATGTGCACTAAGCTCGTAAAAGTAATGGCTCTATGAACTTAGTAGACCTCCATAAATATTGAATCGGATTTTATAATTTATATAGCTTGAAAAAAAAGAAAAGAAAAAGTTATCATATTTGTGTTAATCACTTTTGATGTCACAACTACTCCATCTCGCTTTACTAAATCTTTGCTGAACTTGGGACTTAAGAACCACCGACCTCCAGGTACAAGCCCGCGCCTTATCGATCAAGCTACTGAGGTCGGTATAATAATGATGTAGTGAATGAAAATATCGGTCTTCCAGCCCACAGTCCCACAACTCTGCCATGATGTACTCTTCTGCAAGCTCCAAGGTCTCCGAGGGTATTGTTTCAATGTCCGCTGGGAAAGTTTACCACTGCAACATTTCTCCATCACTTTAAATTGCACATTGGAATTTTGGTTGACTATCTTCTAAATGCTTGTTTATACGCGGAATATGAAATAAGTTAATGTATTGAAAAAACTTGAAGTTTCAGAAAACAGCTTAAGATAGTTTTAACTTCTCTCTTAAAAGAGAAAAGTTACGTTTGAAAGCATTCAATGAATGGTTATTTTGCCAGTTACACACGAGTCAACTCTTTAGTTTTGACAAAAAAACAGCTATCATCGTCTTAGTGGGTACAGTCAATTAAAATAGACTTTAAATATGCTAATCTCACCGGTGCAGTGTTACAGGCGATAAAGTAGGAAACCGTATGTCCAACCTTTGTCAGCGTTGCCACAAATTAGAAAAAATTTTTTTAAGTCATGCAATGGGTAGCTGTCCCCACGCTATGGTCATGCTACGTCACAACAAAGTGAAGAACATGAGTACAAAAGACTTGGATGGGTGACGACTATTCAAATTCAAACCCTTGTGATGCTGACTATTCAACGGGGCCTCTAAGACTGGGTGGAAGTTAACTTGAGTAGCTGCGTTTGTGAGTTTCCAGTAAATGAAATGTAAAACACCTGTCACGATGTGAACATGCAGTTGAAAGCAACGTTAAAACTAAATTAAAGTACAGAGCAGAAAAATTACTACCCCGCGGGGGATTGAACCCAGGTCACCATGCGTGCAATGTCTAGCGCGCTAACTCTCTCTACTCCAGATTTAAATTTATAAAAGGTTGGGTGGAAGAGATTATCAAAGGAAATAACCTCGCCCTTTAATTAGGACATCTGAATAATATGTATATTGTATGCATGTTTTTTTCTGTGTTTTCTTTTTGTAATGTTTAATTTGGTAATTTCATAGATTATCTTTTAATTTTATTTTTTTAATTGGACCTTTTTCTTTTTCTCTCGATTGATAGGGTTTCAGATGTCTTCCATTCCCTTCTCTATTTTAACTGATAAAATTTTGATAAAATGTTTCTCGTCGCCTCTCCAGCTGATACACTTTAAAAAATATTCTTACTGATCCCATAATGTTGACCTGTCTCTGAGTTTTATTTTTCTTTGGAACATTCCTCCTGTCGAGTATATGAATCAATTCAATATTATGTTTTTTTCACAGCAATGTCGAGATACTCTATCCAAGTTAAAGTCAATGTAATAAATTGTACTATTAATGTATGGGGTAACTATATGTGTTTGACCATGCCAAAAAGGATTTCAATACAGCTGTAAATGATAAAATAATATTATATGATACTTAAAATACTGTAAAGACAATATTTTTCATTTTCTCCATAACTTTGATTTTTTGTTTTTGTCTATGGAATCCTTAAAATGAATGAGAGAAAATAAATTTTACTCATGTCGACATGAAAATAGAATACATCTAACGTTATTTATTGTAAGTACAAATTGTTTTCACAAAACGACCTGTCTGTTCAGTCTATTCATGTACATCTAGTACAACTTCTCACTTTTCTGTTATACTGATTAAAATAGAGAGGTTAGTTGATGAAATGGATATTCAAACTATTACCCGCTGATGAGAGCAAAATAAGCTCGAAACAGCTGTCCAGGTATTTCTGATATTCAGTACATCTAGTACAACTTCTCACATTTCTGTTCAGTATATGATTACATCTCTATGTTTCTCCAAAGTATTGTGTGTTTTTTAATGGCCTTGTTTCATACAATAAATGGTTTTTTCTCTTGAAAGTGAAATAAAGTTTAACATTTCGACAGAAATGATATTATTTCACACGAATACATTATTAAAGGGTTCAAAAAACAAATAATAAAATACCTTCTAATGTATAATAGTTTTGCTTGCTTCCTCTCAACAGGTACTATTCTGAACAAAGTAGTTGCTTAAAAATTCACAAGGAATAAATGTAAGTTAAGAAAAATCGTAAAATTTATACACCTAAATTCGTAACTATTTCACTATCACATGGTAGGTATATTAGATACCAGATACAATGAGACGGTCCTCAGCGCCCTGGATATTCCCCTTGCTCAGGGGTCTTGCACGTAGAGAAGACTCCTGTTACTGTAGTCCTTCTTTCCATGCTTGAACATCAGCTGGATCTCATTGAACGTCTTGCCCTTGGTCTCCAGCAGGAAGTAGTACAGGTACACGGTGCACACCAAGCCACTCACACCACCAAACACAAAGTTGCTGTACAACCAATGTGCTTGTTGAGAAGGTAGAACAGTTTGTAGCCGATCAGTCCCAGCGTGGTGGACCATATGTTGATGATGCTGCTGGACACAGCCTTCATGTTGGCGGAGAAGTACTCACCCATTAGGGGTGTAAACAGTGGTCCATAACCGAGATTGAAGAAGAATCCCACCAGAGAAACGCTCACGAAAGGTACCCAACTCGTGTAGGGAATCTCATGATGGAGCTCTATGGTGAGATAGTAGTAGACCCCTGCAAGGAGACTGAACACGGCACAGCCCGCACTGGATATGAGGAACAAGACCCGCCTCCCCGACTTGTCTATGAAGTAGGTAGAGGGGAAGATGCTGACTAGCAGGATTATTGCGAAGAGAATGGAGATGTACTCGGAAGGGAGGAAGGTGTTGGAGGAGGAGAAGATGGTGTTGGCGTAGGCGATGATGGACTGAACGCCGGTGAAGGATCGAAACACCACCAAGAAGGCCATGAAGAGAAAGGCCTTCATGTTGGATCTGCCCATGAACTCCCGGAAGTGCGTCCGCTCGACATTCTTTCCTCGTATTCTGCTTGATCACCCGCAGCTCCTCTTGTACTTCATCTGCCGTCTTGTTCCGCAGCCACTTGAGTGATTCGATTGCTTTTTCTTCTTGGTTTTTAATGACATAATAGTAAGGAGATTCTGGCATGAAGACAAACGTAACAACAAAAGCGATGGGAACAACGAGAGAGGCTATTAAGTAGTTCATGTAGGAGAGGCTAGAGCCCAGGACGTATGTGTAGAGGATGCCCAGGTGGCAGCTGATCTGGAACAGCGTGCCGATGGTGCCGCGTATGCTTACGTCGGATATCTCACCGAGGTACATGGGGGAGATGACGAAGATAGCGGCCATGGAGAAGCCTTGCAAGGACCTCATGATGTAGAGGCCTAGCACACTTCGGGAGTACATTGCTATCAGCCAGCTGGCTACTGTGATGGGACCTGCAACACATAACGCGAAATTTTACATTAAATATTTATGCAGGTGACTGAGTTAAACACAAAAAGTAAACATTGGTAACACACAAAAATTCTCATTCAAGGTTTGTTACGAGCGCGAATTTTTCGACAAACCAAGAATCTTCTCTGTTTCAACAGTTGATTTTGATTTCGCCCAAACTTCCGAAGAGATGAGCGTGTTGTTTAGTGGTACAAATTTAGTATCAAACAGAAATTTAACAAGTCGATGCCTTTCAACTAAACTCAAGGTTCTAAAAATCGATATTTTATTTTACTGATCAAATCCCTGTTATGCTCCCTAAAGTGAGACTACTGATTAACTCCCTGTTTGTGTATTTTGGAATTTTTTTGATTTTTTTTTTTTTTTTTAACTTAGGTTTATTCTTTTCCCTAACTAAAAAAAAGACCTTTATAAACTTTTGGAGAAAACTTTCGAGTCTCACCGGGAGTAGGAGTTTCTCCTCATCGACCTTTTTTTAACCCAGTTCCTCCCCGGTGATGGTTTTGCTACCAACCTTGCTCCCCGTTCAGTTTCTCCCGATGTCAGCCAAAATTGAGCCAGTGGAACCGGCACTTCCACTTCAACAAAACATAGTTTGTAAATTACAAATACGCCATCAGGCACTTGTGAATACCTATCCTCAAATATCTACAATATAATAGTTTCCAGGAGTTAAAAAAAAGTCGGAGGAGGAAACTTGTTATTGTATGTCTCACCACCCTCCATACCTCTCTGTAGAGAAGATGTTCTTTTCTAATTTCTCCCATCGCATCGCATGAAGATCCTCGCAATCTTAATGTACCTGTTAGCAAGAGACTCCACTTTCGTCCTATGCGGTTGACCAGGTATCCGGCGGGGATTGGACTCAGGTAGTTGCCTAGCTCTATGATAGCCACCATCCAGGACCCTTCATCCGGCGTCATGGGGATTGGACTGTCTGGGGATAGCAGTGTCTCCTAGCACCGGCGCCGACCAGGCGAATGTCATGCCTGTGGTGAACGCGGCGATACAGGCTGGAATACGACAAACCAATCATAAACATGACTATAGCTGAAATAGCAGATGACAACAGAGCTGTCACATTCTTCCTGTCAAAGAAATTACAGAAAATAGGTTAAGTAATAAGAATGACTGAACTCTACCAGCGAAGTGGACTCACTTATGACTTTTCTGAGAAGTATCAACCTCCTTCACCTTATCTAGACCTTGAGAGGATCGGCACGAACGACCATACATTAAATGGTTAAAGTGCCTAATAATAGGAAAAATAATAATAATAATAAGAATGACCATCCAGACAGGCAATGCAGCAGCAGTTGTTAGCTGTGTTCCTTTCCTTAGAATGATGATTATCTAGGATTTGTTTTGCACTAAGGTACTAAATAATAAATAAAAGAAGTGATGAATAACATTAATATTATTGAATAAACGAACTTGGTCAATAAAATCGAGTTCTAGCAAGACGAGTTTGCAGATAGGTCCTTGTTCAGGTTTATATTTTTGTTCGTGAATCGAAAATTGTTGAAATGATGTTATCAGCCTTAATTGTTTGACCTGCACATTCACTTAGATTTGATTAGAAACATGGATGAATTAGAAAAACTCAGTATACATTATATAAAACTATTGTTTCAATTTCTCATTAGTGCAGTTGTTCCAAACGTTTGTAACCAATATCTGTAATCTCTAACATCTACCTACTAATTTACTAACTGAGAGGATATGACTAGGAGCATTGGCCTTAAATCACAGACTGTGATAGCCACACTTATTTTAATTACCATGCTAGCTTTAATTGTTTTAGGGTTCATGAAATAATTAATCGTTCTGTTTGAATGATACATGTTACTATTGTAAAGATAAATAGTTAAATCAACTGTTTCACTGTTTGTGTAGAGTGTGAGGGATAGTAGGTAAAAATAAATGACTCGGATGAACATGGATCTGAATTCTCCCCTCCCTTCTTCTTCATTCACTTTTCTCAACCTAATTGGGGTTGTCATTGGTCAACCTCTTTCTCTTGGTTGAGGTGGGATGCTTCTGGCACTCTCACTTCCACATTTTCGGCTGGATGTCCTTTTTATCGTCAACCTCGTTAAGGGCGCCAATAATTTGTGATATTTTCTCTGGTCTGACAAAACTGGCACCATATCTATTTTACGTCCCCCAGCGAGACTAATTGTTTTTCATTTTCTACGTTACATTTTTGAATTGAAATTTGACAGGCTTGAAGCATGTTTAAATCAAAACAACGAGTTTCGTATTGAGATAGTTATCAACTGAAGTATCGTTTGACAGCTAAGGCCACTGGAAGACGATGAAAAGTGATAAAGACAATAACGGACAAGTATTTGGTGCTATCTGCACTGCATCACATTCAATTATGTAGATGTTCATCTTCAATGTTATAAGTATTTTTGTTTTATCTAAGATACTTTGAGTTTAGAACGTAAGGTTCCAGTTCCTAATTAGAATCTGTGTCAAAATCAAGTCTGGAGTGCAAAACAGGGAGGCAAGGTACGAAATTTCATTTTTGATTATAATGTATGATTCACTATCACACAGAAGTTTTAAGTCTAATTTGTTCATCGATTTTGTCACCTAGAAAAATATCTGAGCACGTGTTGTGTGGTCTGAAGTGCTTACTGTTTATTGCTCTACTCTAATGAACCATCATCAAGGCTCTGCTGTTACGCTATTGAAGCTGTCAAATATTCAGACTGTCAATTCCAGCATTCTTCAGTGTGAATGATTAATTTCAATATGTAAATCATGACAATTACTCAAAAACTGTAACTAAAAGATGATAAGTAATAACTGTCCGTTAAATAGGTTGGCATAGTTTTTTTTTTTTTTTATGGTAAAACTGCATGCATTCACGATTTTCCCTCATTGCAAAACAAATGCTACTCACATTGACTACCCACTGAGCAAAAGAGCGTCACGAAATTGATTTGAATGGTAATAATCTTAACCTCGTGATGCCTAATTCGTTTCTAAAAATAACGCTGTGGCGCATAGGTTTAAATAGGTTCATTAAAATGCAATTTGAGGCTGTCTAATAGCCATATTTATGAACAGAAAACGCCGTCCGAGCAATGCCTCAAGCATGATTTCCTTTAATATTATTGGCTAATACCTGTCTTTTTTTAATTTGGGCATTCAACTGCATCGTCATATTACCATCCATTCGCAGGAAACTCACGAACCTGCTATCCAAATTAACCTCACCCAGCCTGGGTTGGGCCGAAATTCCAGCATCAAGAAGTCTTCACATCGCTAGACGTTGCTTAACTTCGATGATCCTACCAGAATCGGTGCATTCAACGAACCATCGACGCTGATTAATAGACCTTTCTTTACGATTGTTAAACTATGCGTAAGGTCTTGATTTGCTTTCTGAAGTGAGCTCATATTTTTAATAGAGTTTTTTATTGGCTGTATAAAAACAGTAAAGTTAAGTTCTTTTCAATCTTACCTTGGCAGCATATAAATAATACTTAAAACTCAAACTATATTGATAACTACAAACATAATTAATAAATATCCTGCATCATTTTATGCTCACCTGAGCTAGCCGCCAAAATTTGGCGGTTGGTTCCACTGATCATGATTGACTTCAGTTCTGGATTGTACGACTGAGCTATCACCACATGGCTTGCTACCTGAAACAGAGAATATCGTGTTTTGTTGAGAATAATATGAGCACTGATTACATAGATAGGCACTAGGTAGGAAATGGATACACCGTAAATGGTATAGTTCAATTTATGTTTACTGTTTAAAATACATCTACGTTTAACTGGTGAAACTGTATCCATTATGAGAATTCAACATTCGCACACATTCATATTTAACAAATACATAATATACTCATTGGAGTCATGGGTGGTTTGAAAATATTGACAGTATCATATAGCTAGACACTATGTTGTTCATAATTTGATATGATAATATTCACTTCGCTAGGGACGTCTACGTCAAATAGATACGGTTCCAGCTTTGTCAGGCCAAAAGACAATAATACAAATCACTGCCTCCCTTAACAAAGTTGGCGTTAGGGAGGGAATCTAGTCGTAAACAGTGGAGTAAGAGTACCAAAAACAACCGACAGCAACCAGAAGAAGAGTTGGACAATATCGACTATCGAGCACAATTAGATTTGGGAAAAGGCAAAGTGAAAGAAGAAGAGTACATCACAATTTATTTAGTCCCACACCATATTGAAGAAGAATATAGAGCTTGTTAAAATGTTGATCATTCTGGTAATGCAGTAGTTCATGATAAATAATTAAACATGTATTATCAATATCATAGAAGAGAAATAAGACAGGAGTTCGTTTATACATTGAAGCATTTCCCACATAAGTTGTAAGTACCTATCTACGTAAAAATCAGGGACTTAAATTTCTTGCAGGATGTCTATGGTTCAAACTAAATCTCAAAATATGTAGAACTTCTTGTGCCTACGATAAAACTTACAGAATCAACATTAGAACCATAGAAATCAACTTATCAGTTGATTTAAAAAAATGCCACTACTTGTAATCCAGAGAAGAAATTGCTCAAATATTCTGAGTACTTTGCGATCTGGATTACAAATGACAGAAATATATCATCTGTAAATAAATAAAGAATTCATTATGGTATACATATTATTAGAAGTGTATATAAAAAAACTTATTAGTACTGATCCTGAAGATATTTCTATTGTGTACCTACAACTTCGTATAGAATCCGGCAAACACAAAACCTGCAAGAAGAAAGGTGTCTGGCCTTGTACTTGATACTAGAACCAATATACTGATTCGCAACTCAAGATGTGCCAAACTGGTTTGGAATTATGATTGCTAAGAGGCTGATGTCTTGCAGGTGAGAGTTTAGGATTAATGAACTTGAAATTCAAATTGAACAAACCGAATGACAAAATGGATTGCAGACCCATTCAGAATACAAATGGTTCATCATGTTGTCTCGGGCTGTGGCAGAAAACCATTTGTTTCTTCTGAGGTGCGTGACATCAGCCTGTATACTTTCTAGTCAGTAGGAGGTCTGTTTCTGCAGAGGATTTGCTGTGTTTGGAGGAGTGGTGCCAGTTTTCGTCAATATGTATGGGTTTACAATCCAGCTGGGCATAGGATATGCTTGTGAATTTTAATGATTTTTTTCTTCTTTTGCAACTTTCTCTTTAACACGTAGGTAATTTGAGGTTATTTTTAACTTTTTATTAATATCAAGCATGCATATTCAGTTCGAATGTTGGCTGTCATAACGCCTCTCCTAACTTCATTAGATGTTATTTAAAAGAGTAAGTTGGAATGAGTAGAAAGCATTGAATTCGGTCAATTTTATTTTATCTCTTAGTAGACGACCACAACGAGGGCCCTGGCCTATACCCTACACCCTTGACCCTAGACCCTGGTGCTTACAGCTTGATATAGACGATTTTCGGCACTCCCTTGTGGCCGCTTACATTCAATAGGATGGTTGGATAATTTTACGAGGTACTGGCTTTACCCCAGGGTCCAGGGTATAGGCCTCCGTTGTGTCCGCGCACTTACAGAGATACAAAATTGTTGTATCAGAATTATTGTTCTATGGAAGCTGCCTCTAGTTTAAGCCATATAGGTATACACTTTACAGTAGGTACTCTAGATGTCTAGATAACCTAACCCTTTGTCTTAGTACTCTTTGGTAGGTACTCTAGAATAAATCTAATCCTTTGTCTTAGTATGTCTTTAGTAGGTACTCTACATAACCTAATCCTTTGTCTTAGTACTCTTTAGTAGGTACTCTAGATAACCTAATCCTTTATCTTAGTATTCTTTAGTAGGTACTCTAGATAACCTAATCCTTTGTCTTAGTATATTTAGTAGTACTCTAGATAACCTAATCCTTGTTGAGTATTTTATTAGGTACTCTAGATAACCTTAGCCTTTGTCTAGTACTCTTTATAGTACTCTAGATAACTAATCCTTTGTCTAGTATTCTTATAGGTATTCTAGATAACGAACCTTGACTTAGTACTCTTTGTAGACGCTAGATAACATACCTTTTCTTAGAATTTGTAGAGGTACTCTAGATAATCTAATCCTTTGTCTTAGTATTCTTTAGTAGGTACTCTAGATAACTAATCTTTGTCATACTTTGGTAGTCTTAGATAACCTAACTTTGTCTTAGTATCTTTAGTAGGTACTCTAGATAACCTAATCCTTTGTCTTAGTATTCCTAGTAGGTACTCAAGATAACTAAACCTTTTCTTTGTAAGTACTCTAGATAGTCTGACCAAGCCATATTCTTGGCGTTGCAAAATATATTCTTTGCTACATAGCGAGATTTCCGTTGCAAGAAATCAGACTGAAAACATTTACTTTCTTCGAAACTTTATTAATGATATTTATGTGGGATTGGGTAGCTTGAAAATCACGATAAGGTCATGCGTTATTGTAGTTTAAATGAGCACAATGGATTAAAAAATAAAAATATTTTTCAGTATTCGATTCAGTTATTGCGGGAAAAGTTCAATCGACAAAACTAACTTACTGTTACTATTTGGTTGACAAAAAATAATTTACTTACCTATGACGTATAAACCAGAAGGAGAGATGAACCACAAAATTTATTAGTACATTATACAGAACTAATAATACAGTCCGTTGTTACGGTTAGCTTCACTCAATTAAAAGTTAGGTATGGAATAAAATCATGTATTGTGTGACTTTAATTTAAAAAAAAAAAACGAAAAAAAAACTATGCTGAAATGGTAGTTAAAATTCGAGTGTGGAAAATCATGTATTTTATAGAACTGTTGACGTTAATTATAATGCAAAAAAAAAAACTATAAGGGCAAGCCTTTGATTGTTATAGAAATATAGACCTCTCTTTAAAAAAACTATGCTCAAATGGTAAAAGTAACTCTCTTCGAGAAAAGTCTAAAGGCAACATATGAAAACTATGTTAAAAGTAACACTATCGAAGACTTTAATCTGATAAAAACGGCATGAGCGACTATATATTATTGGTTAAAGTGCCTAATTGAAAAAAATCCAGACCACTTGTGTGAAACACTACTGGAAAATCAAGGCACATGCAGCTAGAGTTGGTCGATTGGCACATGAATAAATTTCGCGAACTACTCTCCTCAGTTACATCTATTGTACTGATGCTAGGTCGTTACTTTCGCATTGCCAACTTTATGATTTGCACATGTTCTAGACTGGTTAACCCTCTCTTCTACAGCAGGTGGTCGCTAACAGTCAGGAAAATTAAAAAAGAAGGTAAAAGTGCTGATTTGGTGAAGCACAAGGCCTCTTCACAATTTCGCACCAGGGCCCAATTATGAAAGAGGAATAAAATTAAGATAAGCCAGATACGCCCTCATGTCGGAGTTTCAACCAATCACAGTGCTCTCTAGTCTCATTTTGGGGAACAGTACTGGCTTATCTTAACTCTAAGCCTGTTTTATAATATGGCCCTCAGTATCTACATACTGGACCCAGGCTCAGGAGGTTTACCAACCAAATTATAAAATAGGATTGCAACAAAGATAAGGAAAAAACGTCCCTAATATGAGATATTTGTAATTTTGATTCAGGGAAACAATAATAGATAAAGGAAATTTTCCGAGATATTCGAACGTTCGACTTAGAAACGGTTTTTCCTAAAGTAAAAATCATAAAAATTAACATTATATTTTTATTTATAAATAAAGCAATATTTTTTTCTAATGGGAATGCTCACAACAAACTGATTCTTTCAGTAAGGTATCTCTCTGATCTTGGATCCCCTGATTTATTCAATAATTGTTTTCAAATTAGTAGCTTATTTCAACATTTTTAATAAGGTATCTATTTGATGTTAGGTCCCCTGTTTTTTTTCAACACATTGTATCCTAATTGTATGTTGTACATTAATTTCCTTACTTACACCAAACGCCATCGTCTCAACAGCCATCACAACCAAATCTGTGTTCAATACTTTGACTTTGATTATTTTCTCTGGACAGCCATTTTAGCAGCGGCACCAGAACCTATACCTCGCAGTTTGATTCAAATGAAGATGGTACAAAAGTATCACTACATGTAAATTCCTAGACGATGTTCATCCATTCGCCAAGGAATAATCGGTGGTACCATCTCGTCTTTTTCCATTATTTCGGTCTAGACCAGTTGGTTCAATTTGTGAGGGGACAACAATACTACACAAAGATTTCTTCAATAATTATGTTGTTCTTTTCGGAATGTCTATAATATAGTCCTGAGTCCTTTTTTGTCAACTGTTTCCACTCTTACAACTAAATTTTCTTCGAATAATCAAACAACATAATTATACAACACTAAACAAAACACAACATGAAGTATCACTACATGTAAATTCCTAGACTGATGTTCTATGCATTCGCCAAGAAATAATCGTGGCACCATCAGGTCTTTTTCCATCATTTCGGTCTAGACCAATTGGTTCAATTTGTGAGGGGACAACAATACTACACAAACCTCTCTTCAATATTTATATTGTTATTTTGTCTATAATAATGTCTATAATAGAGGTCGGTGTGAGAATTGGGGCTTCTCTTGTGGGACCTCAACCAGTTTATAATAATAATAATGTCTATAATATCTTTCTGAACTTTTCTCGACAGTGTATGAAGTGCTTTTTCGTCAACTGTTTCCACACTTGTAACAAAATTTTCTGCAAATAATCACACAACATAAATGCTGATACATATCGCAAGGGTTAATGCCAGTGTCTGATCTGGACAATCACTGTGCGATCATTTTGCAATAATCAGTGCCGCAGCATCAGCCACTGAGGATTTCATTTACAGATTCTCGTCTGACTTTCATGAAAAAAAATAGATGAACTTTGAGCTTTGTTTTACATGTCTCATCTAATAAACTTATCCGGAGAGAATATTGACAAATTTTCATGTGAGCTTATGTATCTCAGACAGGAAATAAATAAAAATTGCAGGAAGAAGAGCTCTCATCAACAGTCGCTCAATAAATCTGTGCCATACCTCAAAAAGTTCTGTCTCAATTTGATACAAAACCTAAACACCGTAAATGGGTGGGCCAAAATCTTCGCACATTCAGCGGGGGCATCTTTAGCTACAGGGTGTTCCAACTACCGTGACCTTGTCTAAGACAATGTTGTCAACACAGTAAATTGTGTATTAATACGAGTACATAATTATGCAAGTCTCTTTACAATAAATGCATTTCATGTTTTGTAGATCCATAGGAGACTGAAGTGACTGAACAATACATTGGTAATTCAGATCATTACTAACTTGTCGTAATTATATTGATTGACATTCCAGTGATGAGATTCAAGTTTTGCAATTAAGGATTTTTGATTGGACCAGGACAGATTTTATACTTGAATGAAGGAGTAGGTGTCTGCACTGGTAGTCAAGTGGTAAACGCGCTAGTCTGGTAATCCAGGTATCCGTTGGTTCAAATCCCACCCAGTGCATGAATTTTTCGTCATTAATTTGAGTTTGTGACCATAAAATAATAAGACTCTGAGGGTTAGGTGGTAGAAAATGCTTTGAGCATTAACCTCGCCTGGTGGTTACCTTCCGCTAAATAATGTTGTTATTATTAGGTTTTTTTTTTCATTTTCAACAGAGAGGGACTTGATAATGATGCCTGCTGGAAACAAAAGTAGGTAGCTTTTTGTCAGCACAAATTGCCACCCAAACTTGAATCAAACTAATGACTTCCCAGTTCTGAAACAGAGAAGTCTTCACTCTTCATAGCTTAATAAGATGGCAAAGAAGCATTTAACTAGACAGGTACCACAGGAATTTTAATGGCAAAAAAGCTATTCATGAAGCAATAACTGAAAAATATGCTAGCGACAAAATGGAAATTTATTATTAAAGTACATACCTAATGGTCTTACTCGGTACTATGCAAGAATTTCTAATTAAGAGTTTCCTATATTTTCTTAAATTGAAATTTTTAATTTTGAGTTGTACAATTTTATTATACTCGCTCATGACTCTAGGACACAGAAGATACCTGACACACGTTGAAAAATGTGGATGTCACAAATGAGGGAACATTTTTCCTTACTGAGAAATGTTGAAAAAATACTTTTATACATTAAAATTCAAGTATTTGACGCATAACTGACTGAAACGTGATACAGAGTAAAATTCCTATGAAATATTGCAATAAATTATATTATAATCATGAATAAATTCATATTTTGTGTTAATAACTTTCGTGATTTCACAATTTTTACTCAAACTCACTCTGCTAATTTTTTACCGAACAAGGGACTCGAACCAACGACCTCCAGGTTACAAGTCAGCCGCGTTATCGATCAAGCTACTGAGGTCGCTCCGTAAAATAATACATCAGACATGATCAGTATCTGTTCTAAATGATGTGTATAGGTTCATAGAAAGATTTATTTCTCAATAAAACCATTTTGATAAAATATGGACATGACCCTTTCTGAATTTCAGAGGTTCACATTATGTTCGTATTGTTCGTGCTTGTGGTCTGTCTTGTAGCTTGCTCATTCAGTAGTATGCCTCCCTTCTGAATCTTCTGATGGGCGAGAAGTGACACAATAGTACTCATTCTAGGAGCTAGATCAACACGAGAAAGAGCTGGGTGAACACCAGTACACCTTAGGATATCCCTTACAAACTCCGAATTATTATTATACAAAAAAATTTAGTCTTTGAGTGCTCTGGGGAGTCTGGGGTTCAAACCCGGAACTTTCCGCATGGCAATCGAGTATCACTGAGTATCACCACTGAGCTGATTGTGTGCTATTTGCTCTCATCAGCAGGTAATAGTTCTGATTATCCATGCCAATAACTAACCTCTCCATTTTAATCAATCTTCTTCTTCTTTACTCTGTCTTATCCCGCTTAAGCAGGGTTGACGTTGTTTAACCTCATGGTTGAGGTTGGTTGGTTTTGGCATGTTTTTTACGGCTGGATGCCCTTCCTAACGCAAACGATTCTATTTGATTGAATGTCTTGAATTAGGACGGGGGTTTCACCCTGGAATCGTTCCAGCTACCCACATTAACCTCACCCAGCCTGGGTAGGGCCGGAAATACCAGCCTCATATGTACGGAAGGAACAGAATTTTCTGTGTGAAAAATCTCTGCTCCGACCCGGGATCGAAATCAGGATGGACTACGGGACTACGGGCAGTAGTCACAACCGTTACGCCACGGAGTCTATTTTATCTATTTTAATCAATATAAACCAGCATTGACTTGGTTCTGGGGGCCCTTATCAATTATTAGCCTCCTTGTAAAAACAGTGGTAGAAGTGCTGAGTCACTCCTCCACTGTCTGGCTACCATCGTTCAAGATGACGCCACCCTATGATGATGAAACAGTCATTTGAGTCCTTCCTCTTTGGAACCAAACAAAAACGCCCCTGAGGGCCCCGAGCCTTCACTTGAATGAATACTGAAAATCATTTCTTAATGAATTGGCGTGAAGTATTCACTCAACTCAAGTGCCGTATCTGCGTCTCAGATCTCAGATTCAAGATTTTCAAATTAGATCAGATGACAAATATCATTCGAATGTAGATTACAACAAAAATAATCATTAATAAATACAAAACAATAGTGTTCTTGGCATATTGACCTACTCAATGTGTGTGCGGATATCAAACAGTCAAAAAGGAATACATGACATACTATAATATATTATATTATTATCTGGGTCATAAGTGGCCCAACGCGATGCAGAGAAGAAGCAAAAAGAGCTCAGCTATAAATTTTCATTAGTTTTAAATCTGTTCCCTTGGAACACGTGAAGCTAGCATTCCGACCTAACCCAAGCTGAGTAAGATTAATTTGGGTAGCTAATAAAATCTGCAGCGAATAGAGTGTAAAATTCCAGTCCTGAATAGCTAAAATCAGGAAGTAAAATAAAGCCCAACACCAGCATTATGCTGAAAGGGCTATAATAACTTTCATATTTTTCATTTAATTTCATTTGTATATATTTATATATGTATTATATTGTTATATCAAATTGTATTTTGAATTAATAAAAAAAGAAAGTACTAAAAAAAAAAAAAATATACAAAAAGATCAACTGGTCATAATAAAACTCACTACATCGCAGTATTAATTGAATGGAGTTTTCACCGAGAACCTGAAACCAGGTAGGATAATATCAAACACTGACCTATCGTATCATCTGATCTTCTAAAACTACTCTGACTTGGCGTTTCCAGAACCACCGCTATCGAAATAAAATGACAGTAATAACACTCTTTAGTGAAAGGTAACCACCAGGCGAGGTTAATCCTTAAAGCATTTTCTACCACCTAACCCTCAGAGTATTATTAGTATGTGGTCACAAACTCACACTAATGAAAAAAACTCCATGCACTGGGTGATATTCGAACCAAGCTAACTGGATTACCAGACTATCGTGTAAACCACTTCACTACCAGTGCACTTGTATCTTGTAGCCTTCACATTTTCTTCTTTCCATCATAAGAAAATCTTCGGTATTCTCCTGCCACAGTGTACAACCAGATATTTACCAACCTGATTCCAGCACCTTATCATGCAACCGGTTATCTGGCTACTTGGTTCTGCCTAATAGGATCTGGTGCCCTGAGGCGGATTCTGGGTCTGTTATCTCGCTTGGCTGAGCGGTTTGTGTAAATCACCTTTTAATTGCTGTGTCTGAAGACCGGTCAATAGATAACTTCTCGTTCAACAGAATGATATAGTGAATAAAATAAAAGATAGTTATGTATTAATGTGGTTAAGCACTCGCTTGCCATGCGGAAGGTCCCGGGTTCGATCCCCCGTGCCGACATAAATTTGTATTCTTAATTTGCTTACAATTGTTTGTAAGGGATACCTTCCGGTGCGCTCGTGTTGACCCAGCACCTAAATGGGAAGTATTGTGTCACTTCTCGCCCATCAGAAGGGAGGCATACTACGGGATGGACAGGCTACAACATAGACCACAAACGTCTACAGTAGCTCCTGTTTCATGGCTACGAAGTAAAAAAGGCTGTGAAACACTCATCTTAAAAAAAATATGTATGTTTACAATGCTTAAATGTTCAGTTTTGCTAACGTTGCTTTCAATATTGGTCATATCACGAAGAAGATTTTACCTTCTTCGCGATATTCGCTTGATTCTCACAAACCACCTACGCAAACTAAACTGAACCAGCCTGAGCTGGGACAAGAATAGCGGGCATCACAAGGACGGTTCGCATTTAAATGATCACCCATCTAATTCCTGATCTCGCTGGACGTTGCCTAACACACGTAACAGAACGAGAACTGCTGTACTCAACGTGCTGTGTACAGAATCAAGTATTGAATTGACTACCACACAAAAATAAACAAAGGAAAGCAACCTGGAGTATTTTCCATACTATAAACAATCGTTTTCAAAATAAACACTTCAAAACTTGAGTCATTCAGGAGTGAATGAAATGTTTTGTTTTGCATCCGACTCACTTTGCTTTGTTTACATGTGAGTGATCTGAGTCATTTTTTATGATTCGAATCATAGAAAACTACCTGTGGGTCAGTCACTTGTCACAATAAAATAGTGAACAAACAAAATTGTCAATCTCTTAATACTTACCTACTTATAGCACGAAGCAAGGATTTCCTTATACGACTATCTACATAATATATACCGTATAGGTATTCATTATACATAGATTGATGATACATACTATCAAGTATACAGTGTACATACCTATTGTACTTACATCGAAGTCATGGGGCAAATCTAAGTAAACAAAATACTAAGGTTTGCTGATAAATGTAGATCGACTTCTGATATATTGACATCGACTTCTCAGATCTCCTCTTTAATCTTCACACAATTTGAACAAAATAACCAGAGAGCGTTGTGCGACGGTTGAAAGGGAGAGTTGGGGATTATGAGAGTGAGAGTGCTGTCTGTAACGAGGGCCGGATATAAAAAACAATGAAAATTAATCGAAAGTGAACTTTCATCATGGTTCAGATGGTGAGACATTTTGAAACATGAAATACCAATACGTCCCAGTAGCTCAGTGGTTCAGAAGTCGCGGATTCGAAACCCAGCCGAGACATGACAAGTTATTCCTACGTATGGAATTTTTACCTCATAATAACAATGGGACCATTTGTCCTAGGTAAAGTTATCATATTTGTGTTAATCACTTTCGTGATATCACAACTACACAAACTCGCTTTACTAAATCTACGCTGAAACCGGGACTTGAACCACCGACCTCCAGGTTCAAAGTCCGCTGCCTTATCGATCAAGCTACTGAGGTTGGTTATTAGTCCTAGGTAGACAGAGTAATTAAGCTATTGTTCTTATAGACATAATTAACAAATTCCATAAGCAGGTGTGATAAAATTGACTCGAAACTACCATTTATAAAATAAACACCACTGAAAAGACCGAGTTCCGTATGTTCTACCTAGTTCAGTGGACACAGTCGAATAACAGGTCTTTCACAATAGAAAAAACTGTCAGTTATTACACAGACACACATCTCTTAAAAGTGGATGGAACAGTGCCAAATGTACGAGTAAGTCATTGAGGCTCTACTTCTTTTACTCTGTCTTATCCCGCTCAAGCAGGGTCGACGTTGTTCGACTTCATGGTTAAGGTGGGTTGGTTTAGGCACATTTTGTTCGGGGGGATGCCCTTCCTAACGCCAACGATTCCATTTGATTGAACGTCCTGAATTAGGACGAGGGTTTTAACCTCCATTTGCTGGGAATCGTTCCAGCTACCCACATTAACACTTTCAGCGCCAGGTGATACATGGAAGTATCACCTGGCTCTGCGCTATTATGCGCTAGTATGAACATGGTGATACTTCAAAGTATCACCCACAGATTCTTCTATAAGACGCTGGTGATACTTGTGAGTAACACTTTCTATATGTTTAACATGAGGAATGTGTTGCTCTGGCCTAGCAGTATCTAAGAACATGTCAAATTTTTTGAAGGATTTCATGTCTACGCCAAGTGATACTTAAAAGTATCACTTGGCGTAGACATGGCGTATCAAAAATCTCTTCCCCAGGCCAGTGATACTTTGAAGTATCACCACATCAAAATCACGCCTGGCCTATGAATGAAAATAGTCGAAAATACAGTTGGCGGTGAAAGTGTTAACCTCACCCAGCCTGGGTAGGACCGGAAATGTCAGCCTCACATGTTATGCCTTTATGCCACGGAGGCTCGTTACGCCATTGAGGCTCATGGGTTAATATTGGTATGGTTTTTACCTCCTTACCTAAGTCGTCAACACTTCAACTCCCTATCTACCTTTATTTATTTTACGGCACTGCCCACATCAATATCAAGTGTTTACAGATTTTTTTTTTATTTAAAATCATTGCAAATGTACTTGTGGGATATTTCTTGTGGTTAACGTCTTTGGACAATTCAGAAAACACCTCATCAGACTGGGTATCTCCAGGGATGTATTGGCTTTCTTTTCTATGGCAGGATTCTCCTTAGAGAAGCTCTTCCATTCAACCATGTACCGGTTGATTATAGACTTTGTGAGCTGCATGAACAAGCAGCAACTCACTTTTTTTCTTCTTCTTTTTTTTTTTCTTAAAAAAAAAAAAAAAGATGAGTGTTTCATAGCCTTTTTTATTTCGTAGCCATGAAACAGGAGCTACTGTAGACGCTTGTGGTCTGTGTTGTAGCCTGCCCATCCCGTAGTATGGCTCCCCTCTGATGGGCGAGAAGTGACACAATACTTCCCATTTAGGTGCTGGGTCAACACAAGCGCACCGGATTTGTGTTGTTGTTCCAATTCCGAAATCAACAATTCCAATGTGAGTTGCTGGAGCCAAATAGATTAAAAAAATATTCAACAGTATTCAACAGTAAAATTGAAAGTTTACTAAACTTGGAACCAGGGCCTTGTTCCAGAAAGCGCATTCAAAGTTCCGAAATATTCCATTCAACAGTCAAATTTTGTTTAAGCATTCAGAGTTTCAGAGAGTGAGTTTTCTGAAAGAAATTTGACGGCTGAAAGGAGATTTAGAGGTTCCGAGAGTGGCAGTCCCTTCTGGAATGATTTCCCGAAGTCTGATCCTGGCAATTCAGGAAACAAGAATCTGGACTTAGTAAACCAAGATAACCACTTCACACTGAACAGCAATGGTCGGCTAGTCTGAGGAAGTCAAACTGGTTACAATAGATCTTTTAGAGGTTGGAGAGATAATTGGGGCTCTTCTTGTGGACTTGAACCAGTATTATAATAGTAAATTTGGTTTAACATGCGAGTTGTGTGACATGAAGTTTTGGCAGTTAATGTCTGTTTTATATCGAGGTTGTTCAAGTTTTGTCACATTTATGGTACACGTTTCTTCACTATCTGGTTTCTCTAGGCCCAGCAAATCAAAATATTATATTTGTAATTTATTTGCATTCATAATTGTACATAATAGGTAACATATATTTAATGCGACTATCCCACACTAAGGGGATACAGTCCTCTTATTTTGTGGCGTAGTTTCATTTCTTAAAATAGTTTTCTTTTATTTCTAACTCATATGAAATACAATCTTTGACATTGATGTTTTAAACTGAAATTGCAAAGATAATATAGCCCCTTGACTATTTGAGCGTATCACATGAAATATGACATAGGCAGTTAAAGTGTTAATACATAACATTATAATACCCACATAATAATTATGCCAGTGATAGTATAGTGGTAACCTGACAACATTATTATACCAATCATAGTAGGTACTTTCCCTAACTATCTCTATATCCCTCACTAACTCTCTCTCTCTCTCTCTCTCTCTCTCTCTCACTCACTCTCGGATATATCAATAAGGCTAATTTACACACAATCACGTGACTAGCCTCCATATGACACCTTGAAGGACGAAGGACCTTTTTCTTGTCTAATCCTGATTCAACTACTTCTTGTTAACATTGAGTTCAGTCCGAATCCAGTTGTTGATCAGAGACCATTCTGAGAATCGGTCCGTAAAAGTTTTATTGCACTTTTTTTGTTCAAAATATACAACCAATTCAACTTTTACGTTTAAAGCTTGTACCGGCTGAATAATAGAAAGTAAAAAGTGGATTTCAGTGCGAATTTTGCTCGTGTTATGCTTGGGTAGTGTGGTTGTGTAGACTGATGGTTGTTGTGGCTTCGCAATGAGAACCAGGTAAGACATTTTCGATTATTTTTTCAAATAAATTTTTATTTGCACCTGCTAAAAATTGAGTATTAGATATCTGGTATACCTAATTATAGGTATTACGTAGGCAAAATATTGAGAATAGCAAAGGTAAATTATCTTCACAAGGTGAAAATTATTCACGTAAGCGCCATTGGCGTGCGGTAGTCTAATATGGCACACTAACCCAGAGCCCTGTGAATATAACTATCAAATAAATTTATAAATTGTTATTTTTTCCAACTAAAATTTAAGTATCTCTAAATATTTCGCAATAATTATTACACCCAACTAGGTAATTTAAATTTTCTTTGGTCTTAGTGATATTTTTAATCTCGTAAAACTTTTAGTAATAAATAATTTACATATTTTGTAAAGTTTGTATTTATTAAAGTTTGTAAATTCACAATAAATACAAATACACTAATATAAAGTAGTATCATTATCATAGACAATAAGTTTAAATGTCACATTAAAATTATCTTTTAAATTGTGAAAGAAATTAAAGTTAAATAATTTTTCTAATCTAAAAATTGTATGCACGCCGTGTAATTATTACCTACCTTAAGTTATGCAATGTGCAAGGTTTTATAATGAACCCGAATTGCCTGTGTCTTGAGATAAAAATTACTGCTTTAAACAACAAACTCACCCTGCTTGGCTTGGGCACAAAAAAAATCGTTACATTTTTACTCTGAAATACTAATTGTTGAAACAGTTAAATTAATATTCACGAAATTTACTTATATATTCATAACTTATAGCCAAAATCTAATTATTTATAATAATTTACTATGTAATAAAAAAAATCTATGTCACTAATAAATCTAGTAACAATTATACTATATTTCATGTAGGTACCAAGGTATATTTTTTTATATAATAATTTATTATGTAATAAAAAAATCTATGTCACTCATAAATCTAGTAACAATTATACTTTCATGTAGGTACCACCAAGTTATGAAAATTTTAATCGGTCACGTTTATCGAAATAATTTTAGCTCAATTGATCCTCTCCAAACACGCTACGTGTCGCGTGGGCACATAGGTTTCTACTTACTCAGGTCTCGTCAGGGGATGACAGGTCGCGGCGTATGACGGGCCGACACAGTGGCACAGGTCCGGCGAGAGTGTCACGCCACACTGATCTTGTCACTTCCCATCAGCCCGGCGCTGATCTGCGCTCTCGAAAAAAAGTCCGGGTTATGAGGGCAAAAAAATGTACCTTGTTTTTTGTTGTAGTTGTCATTCAATTTTTTTTTTATTTTTTTTTTTTTATTTTTTTTTTTTATTAAGAACATAACATTGTTTCAAAAATAATTCTTATAACTATAAATTGAAACAACAATACCAATGTTCACATTAAAATTAAATAATTAATTAAGAACTTATAACTATAGCGAACTAAAAACTAATTGTCTTACATTTGCTTTAAAAGCTTCCTTAGACAGTAAAAAGTCGTCTGTGCTTAAGTGTACTTCATTACATAGAGTCATTGCTCTGTTCAGTGGCGATTCATGAAGTTTAGTAAGTCCAGGATGAGGGACTGTGAAGGTTTCAATATTTGTATTTCTTAAAATGGGGTTTGGTGTTTTTTCCACTATTTTTTCTTTGATCAAAAAATCTAAAAAAAGGTATTCTTTTTAAGAGCAAACTCACAGACATTGCAGCGAATGCAGGAAATGCTGATCCAGAGTCGAAATGATTCCTTTGCTGAATGGTAGCTCTAATTTTTGGATCTCTGGGAAACAAAGGGTTGTTTTCACCCCCGTACACAGTGACTAGATACTCGTTGATGGCGTGGCTGAAAATCGACCATACCAATTGAAGAATTAGTTTAATTTTTGATAGTTTGTTGCTATTGATCACACACCACCTCGGGAACCAGACAAATAACAGCCAGTAGGGTACGCCGCTTGTACTCCTACTGGCTATTATTAATCGACTTTTGCCTCGAGAGACAAAAAGTTTAGGTTCGGCCCTGGTACTATGACGGTAAAGGAAGAAGTGTGTCGATTTTTAGCTCGAGTCGTTATGCATAAAAACAGCTACTCATTTTTTTCTCACAAGGTATGGTGGACCTTGGGCATCCAAGTACAGAAGGTGATCAAATTTCTACGCTGGAAGGATTGAACGCAGGTCGCCGTGCGTGTAAGCTAGTGTGCTACACAACTGGGCGACCGTGACTAGTGAAAATTGAACAGTCACTAGTGCAACTATACACTACAGGGTGTCCCGTATACAGATGCAAATATTTTGAGGGTAGGTTCAGCCCACCGTGGACTATCATATGAGCGAAACTTGCAGTGGGGCATTTTGCTTCGTTAAAGAGTTATGGCCAAATCCCTGTTTTTCCCACAGGTCTAGAGGTCACTTGGATCGATGCACGTTTTTAAAGAAATGATAGCCAGTAAGTAATTTTTGACTTCATGTATGGATAGTCATGCATATTTCCCTTGAAATGCAGTTGGTTACATAAAAAAATATTGAAAGACCAGAGAGATATTTAATCATAAGTTCAATACTTTTCTAAAATTTGATTTTTCCCTTTTTTCCCTTTCGTGAATTTAAAGTACTTCTGCAATTGCAATTCTGCGTATCACTAGTTAAAAAAATACCCTATTATGTTTAGTTTTATAAAAAAGAAAGCTCATTTATATTACTTTAAAGATCATGGAACGCAGTACACACAAAGCTCAAGAAACACTTCTGAATCATGATGGAAAATTCAAAGTTGGCTGAATTTTAACAGAATTGGCGCGTAATTTGAGGTATAAATACACTGCTCTGGGATGTTTAACAGAGGGAAATTGATCATTCACAGTGGTCGGTCGGTGTGAACTTTTATGTGAATGGGGTTACGGAATCACAGGGTTATCATGAGGAAAAATGAGAGAGGCTGCAACGAAAGCAGCAACCAGTGGTGTAATTATGGAAAAAGAATACACATGGAGAAAGACTCTGCGCTACCAACAAAAATTATGATTTTATTTTTAGAAGTAAAATTAAAAATATCATTTTTGTGTTTATCACAATCATGATATTAAAAACATAACAAATAGTGCCGAAAATTAACCTTGGGTAAAACTCGAACATCCAACCTTAAGGTTACTATTATTATTAATACTTTATTTTTATTTTATAAACAATTGGACCAAGCTTTATTTACATTTTTTTTTTTTACAATGAACATGGTAACAATTTGTGAAATAAATATAAACAAAGACTGACCAAGGGTGGTGATACAGTGATACATGTTTGTAGTTTATTGATAAACTACAAACATGATACATTCTGCAACACAGGACATGAAATGAAAAGAACCCAAAAGAATATGTAGCGAACCAAGGGCGAGGTTTAAAGCTTGTGGCTTTCTCTTCCACCGAACAAATTGATCGCCTTGTTATTTTAACTATTAGATTTGATTGATATAGTTGGTTAATAGAACTAATTGTACTCAGAAAATTTTCATTTATAACTTGCAGTTGGCACAAAAATTGTCACACAGACCGCTTCAGGCATCGAGTGTTCTTCAAAATAGCGCCCAGATTCAAAATTTGAAAGATGTGTTTCTCTCCTTCTGGTGCCGTTTGATAAGGCGTATCTCATTCGTTCCTTAACGCGTCTGAAAGAACTTTGTATTTATTGAAACAAAATAGCAAAGGGTATTTTCTTACCTAGTGATACGCAGAATTGCAATTGTAGAAGTACTCTAAATTCACGAAAGGGAAAACAGGGAAAAATCGAATTTTAGAAAAATATTGAACTTATGATTAAATATTTCTCTGGTCTTTCAATATTTTTTCATGCAACCAACTGCATTTCAAGGGAAATATGCATGACTATCCATACATGAAGTCAAAAATTACTTACTGGCTACCATTTCTTTAAAAACGTGCATCGATCTAAGTGACCTCTAGACCTGTGGGAAAAACAGGGATTTGGCCATAACTCTTTAACGAAGCAAAATGCCCCACTGCAAGTTTCGCTCATATGATAGTCCACGGTGGGCTGAACCTACCCTCAAAATATTTGCATCTGTATACGGGACACCCTGTATAACCATGAATCTTACCTGTCCCAAAGGATGAATCCATTGTCATCTAAAACGGGAAACTGTGTGCGTTGGATTGATCTGAAAGATAATAATGGACAATTTCTATAGCAGACTAATCTACACGAATAATGGGTTTAAAAGCTGTAATAAATGCAATATTATAAAGCTGCGTTCTTACCGGTGTTGAAAGTGTTGGTGAACATGTTGTTTATCAATTTTCCTGCAGTGTGAGTGTGTTGAAAAATTAGGGGGGGACGCGGCTTTATTGGGAACTACCTCGAAAAATAACACTAGATTTTTCTAGATTCTACGTACACACATTGTAATTTTCTACAGAGGGAATTTTAAACAACTGCTCTTGAAACTTATATATTGCTCTTGAAACTTCTTGGTAAAGACTGTAGTACACAAAGGGCAGATGCTTGACAAATGGACATACAGTAGACATCGTCGTTGATAGAAGAAGCTCTCGAAACTTCTTGCTTAAGACTAGGTATAGTGTTTATAGTACACAAAGGCTGAACGCTTGACAAACGGACACAACTTCAGATAGTCTGGCTACCAGTTTTCTTTCCTAAAGAGGTTGACGGACTGATTGTTAGTTGATCCCAGATAGAAAAATCTCTAGAAACTTCTTGCGAAGGACTAAAAGTACACAAAGGTCAGACGCTTGACAAACAAACATATGGACTGACCTTGAGAAAGTCAGGCTGCAGGTTTTCTTTCCTGAAGAGGTTGACGAACTGATAGTTGACCTTCTCATGGAGGCCCAGGGCTCGGATGCAGAGGAGGGTGGAGCGGACAGGCGGACTACCGTCGATGTAGTACAGAGTGAGACCCATGCTTTTCTCAACAGAGGACGAGTTAGGGAAACTCTGAAATTAAAAGTGTTGGACGACTTGATTGTCCACCTTCTTTCATCCGTGGCCATTCCCCCGTGGGCTCATCATTAATCTAGTGGGAAAACACTTTTGAGACTTGGAACAGTTCAAAAAAGCCACTTTGGCACATAGAGAGCTGTGCCAACAGGCGTGAGAGAGGGTGTTTCTCTCTGTTCCTCTTGACAGCCCTAAGTTGCTTTTTACGAGCATTCTATTATCCTCCCCCTACTCACAAGGGATTACAAAATGCCGCCTCACGGTATACACATGACTAGAATGATGTTAATAATAACAGACAGCAAAGTTTCTCAAGGGCCGAAAAAATTCATTTTACACAAATTGGAATACTATCCGTTTTGGTGTAGAAAATCAAAGCAAATGTTAAAGCAAATCAAATTTCTTCGTTGTGATTTTTTTCTTTTCTAATTTTTACCAAAATGAAGGAAGTCTTTTGATGAGTATTCAGTTTATTTTGTAAATAAATAGTAAAATAGTTTCTATCTCTGTCCATTGATGTAACCATAAAAGAAATGTAAAAGGCAACCAGCAATATTATATCCGAATCCTGAGTAAAACTCACCTGAGCAGAACGTAAGGAACAACGAATATTTTTTAATAAATTGACAAACATTAATAAATTTATTTATTCTTTGTAACGATAATTTAGGAGGGCATATAATAACAACAAAAAAAGACAGTAAAAAATTAAAAGATGAAGTTTGACACAAATTTGCTTAAAACTTCAGTTGTTATTTTGAATTATTACAATGAACAACACATATATTATGACACAACTTGTTCCTTATACACCTGAACGGTTTCGTTGAACTTTAAGAACTAAATTACTTTAACATAACTCATTACTGAGGCCTGAGTTCCTAATACGATAGGTTGGTAACTGATGTGAGCAGCAAATTAACAAGAAATAGGTAACTCCGTATGAGACGTGTGGTCTGAATGAAGCCACACATATGAGAAGAGAAAGGGGGATCTAAGAATGCTAGTAGATTGATAACGAGTAATCAGCTGATGAGGAATCTACGTCATAATCCGTCAAGGACTCTGGCGTCATAAGTCATGTGACGTGACGAATTGATTACGTCATTTATTATAATGTTTACAAGTTTTACGGGCCTCGTTCAGAAAAGCACCTCAAAATCCCCAAATCTCCCTTTCAACCATCAAATTTTGATTGTTGCACTCTCGGAAAGCATCATTCAAAGGAAATTTGATGTTTGAAAGGGATATTTTGAGAGTAGCTTCTGGAATAAGGCCCAGAGCTAAGACTTTGAACGGAGATAACAGATATTTTTCAAGTGATTCTAGTCACTTGTGATTGTGAGTCTCTTGGGCTTGCATCTCGTGACAATGCATGCACTATTTCACAGGAAAAATGAGTCCCCTGATTGAATGCAGACTTACAGCCGTATTTATAAACAGAAGCCGTCCGAGCAATGTCTCAAGCACGATTTCCTTTAATATTATTGACCAATGCCTCATTTATTTTTCTCTCTTGAAGCACTTTAACTAGGCTTTAAACCTGCTGTTCGTATAATCATAATACATTATTTTAATTCGATATTTTTATCAAATAATAAATTAAAATGAGTTACAGGATCTTAAGAATTAAGAAGTTCTAAAGCCCTATTAAATGATTTTTACCAGAAGAAGCTACAAGAGACATCCTACGTGACATAAATACATTTGATATTGCTATTTTAAACTAGAAACTTTGGGCACTAAAAAATAGTTGAAAAAAAATCTTCTAGGAAAACTTATGTTGATCAGTTGCTTAGCCTTTATGTTTGCATGTTGCTAAGGATACAAAATTAGAATACAAAACTCGCTTCAATTGAAGAAATGTTCTGATGAGATTACGACTATGCTTGCCATGTGCAACGGTCCTGAGTCTGCTGGTACTGAATACGAGATGATTAGATTAATTTGAAATGATTACCCGTACTTCTGTATGTCTCTTTACATTCCAAGTGAAGTGCATACACTTCTTTACTATGCATTATGCTTCTCTCTTTTTCAATATCCTGGTAAAATAATTTTGCATTAATATTTTCTAGTGATTTAACCATGCAAGTTGAAAGCGACGTTAAACCAAAAGGAAAAAAAAAACATTTTCTACAGCAATATTAAGCAAAATCAAAATAAATGTTCAATTTAACAGCTCTCCCTCTCAGCAGCAGTAAACAGTCATAGTGTTCGGACGTGTTTTCCTAGTTCGCTCCGTGCGTGTTATTTATTTCTAGAAGCTAGAAGTGTAAACAGTGTAACCAGGGAAGTCAATAGGGGGTCTTCCCCTCTGACTCCCGAGAACAGTGCTAAGTTCTGGTGAACGTTCAACATGTTGAATGGGACCCAGAACAACCCCCCTCCCCCTGTAGCCATGGAATCAACAAGCCAGGTAATAGAAAATCCATACCTGGAGCCACAAAACCATCTTCAAAGAATGTTGGATCTAAATGCCACAAGTCAAAGCGACCATCAAGATTTAGAAGATGCAAAAAATCATTTAAAAAATTGCCAAGTTCCTAAGGCATTGCAACGAGTAATAACTATGCTTGTCTACAAGCTGGAAGCAGCTCTAAAAGAGAGAGATTTACTTGTCATGGCAGAAAACTCAAAAAGTGCTCTGCAGATGAGAAAAGACCACGAGCAATCCTCAAATGCTCAGTCAACCTACGAGACGGACGAGGAAACTCTGGATCAAGAAACCTGGACTACCCAAGAGTCAAGGAAGAAGAAGAAGAAAAGGAAGAATCGTTCTCAGCCAACAAGACAGGAAGGTGCTGGACCCAAGAAGCCGCCTCCGATCAAAATTGAAACGCAAGACATCAAATCCATCACCAACATTGCAAGTGTAGCCTCAGGAGAGGGTACATTTTCTGTAAAAACCATGTCCAACAAATTGGTCAAAGTAAATTGTGATAACGAGAACGGATACCGCAAGATGGTATCGGCTCTCAAAGAAAAACAAGTATCGTACTATACCTACGAAAATAAGCAGACTCGGCCCCTACGGGTGGTTGCCAAGGGACTTCATCATACGTGGAGTGAACAGGAGATCCATGATGATCTTAAGTCAAAAGGTTACAAAGTTGTACAAGTAAGTAAACAACTTTCAACCAAAGATAAACGCCCCTTAAACATGTTTATACTTTCATTTGAGTCAGATGAAAATATTGACAGCATTTATAAAATAGATAGAATTTTGTACAATGTTGTCGAAATCTGTGCACTGAAGGGCAGTAAACTCGTCCCTCAGTGCAAAAATTGTCAAGATTTTGGTCATACAAGAAATCATTGCAATAAAACTGCTAAATGTGTTAAGTGCGGTAAAGGTCACCTCACTGTCACATGTACAAAACCTAAAACAGTTCGCGCAACTTGTGCTAATTGTAACGGTGATCACCCGGCCAATTTCAGGGGTGCACCGTTGCTAAAGAAGCACAAGCCATGCGCAATAAACAACGCAAGGCAGCAAATTTTGTCAAGACACCCTTTTCAAACCAAATTAAAATACCTCCTAAAACCCCAAATATAACTTTGCCAAAAGGGACCCACCCACCAACACAAAAATCTTGGGCTCAGATAGCCCATCCAAATTACAAATCTCAACCCTCTAAACCTCAGGATATAGGAGATATCTTATCTCTTATACTGAATGAGGTACAATCTGTTAAACACAGTGTATCAGAATTATCTTCTCGAGTTGATAGAATAGAAACACAGCGGACTTTGAATAGTCGTAAACAAAACAAATAAATGACGATAACAATTTTACTTTGGAATGCCAATGGTATTGTGTCACGAAGACACGAGCTAGAGTTATTATTAAGTCAGCATAAATATGACATTGTCCTAGTCACTGAGACTCATTGTACTCGAGAAACTGTTCTCAATTTTAATGTAAACACATGCTCATATAAATTTTACCACAGTCCTCATCCTTCAAATAATGCTAGGGGCGGATCTGGAATTTTAATAAAACAAAATATTAAACACTTTGAGGATATTAAAATCCAAACAGAAAAGGCGCAAATTACAATTATTAATGTTCAAACAAAAACGTACCCTTTAAAAATAATATCCATGTATTGTCCACCACGCTACACTTTATCTCAGGATGAATACTCTGAATTATTCAGCTCTATGGGTAGAGGCCGATGGTTGATCGGTGCTGACTGGAATGCTAAACATGTAAATTTTGGCTCAAGAATCACTAATACCAAAGGTAGAAATTTAGTAAACGCTATGACGGAACATAGAACAGAAGTCATAAGTACATGTGCTCCTACATACTGGCCAAGTGACCCAGAAAAAATACCAGATCTCTTAGATTTTTTCGTTTTCAAAAATATCTCTGCTAACTATATGACCATAGAAGACACTAATTACTTATCTTCCGATCATTCGGCTATATTACTTACACTAAGTGAACACATTATATTAAAAGAATCCAACCCTGCTCTCACCAACAAGAGAACGGATTGGACTAGTTTTAAAATTTCACTGGCACAAAAAATAAACATAACCATTCCGCTGCAGACTCAGGAAGATATCGACCATGAACTTGAGAAACTCGTTGTGGATATCCAAGCAGCTGCATGGGAAAATACACCTGACATTGTCACAAAGTCGACGGGAGTAAATTACCCTGTTGAAATTTTAGATATGGTAGCTGAAAAACGACGCGCTAGGAAGCAATGGCAACGCTCCCGCGCTCGTACTGATAAAACCAAGTTTAATCGATTAGTCCGGAATCTTAGGGAAAAAATACAAGATCTGAAAAAGGAGCCTATCAGTAAGTACCTTAGTGAACTTACTGCTGATCAATCAACAGACTATAGTCTGTGGAGAGCTACCAAGTCTTTTAAGAGACCGATTGTACAAGACCCACCCATAAGACATAGTGATGGAACATGGATGAAGGATAGTAAATCTAAAGCCACTGCATTCGCTACTTATCTAGCTAGCACTTTTACACCAAACGATCCAGTAGGTAATACACAACCGCTTGATGACATACAATACATAAACACAGAATATGAAATCTCACCTTCTACCGTGCGCGAGGTACAGCGCACAATAAAAAATGAAATAAACCCTAAAAAAGCACCTGGATATGATTTGATCACAGGTATTTTGTTAAAAAATATTCCGCGCATTGCTGCTGTTAAAATAACACAGATCATAAATGCTGCGTTTAAATTGAAATATGTACCTCTGGCATGGAAAATCAGTGAAATAAAAATGATTCTGAAACCTGGAAAGCCAGAAAGTGAACTTACATCATACCGGCCAATATCTCTTTTACCGGTTCTGTCAAAATTATTCGAAAAAATACTGAACAAATACTTATTAGTTTTAAGAACTAGATTGTATTAATAAATTTAGTCCCTATGGACTCTGTTTAATAAAAAAAAAAAAAAAAAAAAAAAAATTTAACAGCAAACAAATTACCATTTCTCTTACTCAATAACTCAACATTGATGAGGAACTGCGAGTACTAGTTAGAGTAGGTGGTCCATGTCGAAGTCCTACATTTTTCGGTATAAGCTTTCCCCTCAAAAAGAAAAATCTAATCAAAGGGTTCTAGAAATCGCGCGGGCTAAGAACTTCTTCAAAAAAACTATTCTACTCTTCTTGATTTTGCTCTACTTCAATCTAGGCTTGAGTTCTATCCGGGTTTCTTCTCTGGTTGAATTCCTTGGTCTTCCTCAACTTCCTTAATAGTACAGGTTCAATGTATTTTTGAAGTTGAATAGTCTATTTTCTGACGCCCAATATTTGTTCATATAAAACTCTTAACTCTTATCATTACCAACGATACTCAACCCTAGTGATCTGTTACTCAACAAAGATGTATTTTTCAGAAATTACACAACCAGATTGTTTGCAAGTGACGTTGGATTTAATGTAAGAGTTAACCTTCCTCTTACAAAAAACTCTTGTAAAAAGCCAAGTCAAAGTCTTCGGTTTCTCCAACACTTTAGATCCGCCAGTCCTCATCAATCAGGTTTGCTAATGGACCGGTTGTTCTCTAGAGCTCCCTGGTAGAAAGCGTTGAACCTGGCGGTATGCACAGCATGGTCGTCATGGCAACCAGGCATAGTGTCCATACAGGTGAGCAGGTAGCGGGTTAGGTTAGGATAGTCATCCAACTCCGGGAGGAACACCTGGAAGATGACGACATTTTGATTAGTGTAGTTGTCATGGCAACAAGACATTGTGTACATAGATGCAGGTGAGCAAGTGTGGTTGTTAATTTACCAACTTCCAAGCATTTTTAATTGAAGTGATGGTATTAATTTAAGCTTGTGACCACATAATAATAACACTCTGAGGGTTAGATTGTAGAAAATGCTTAAAGCATTAACCTCATCTGGTGGTTACTTTCCACTAAAGAGTGTTATTATTATTATTATATGCTTACTATGCAAATGCTTATTAATATCTACTGCCCTATTAGGATTGAAGAGTCCCTTAATTTCAACAGTTTTTTTTTTCTGTGAGATTAATTCTCACAGAAATTCTCGAATATATGAAAAATTTTTGGGTGGAATCTGAAACTACAGATCCCCACGCTTCCTGAATTACAGAACTAGCGCCTTAACCACTTCAACCACCAATGTATGTCACGGTTACGTTCGAAGTGGTTATGAAGCTACACTTTTAAACAAGCTTGCCCAATACGCATGGATCCATGCGAAAATTATTTGAGAATTAACCTCACCTGATAGCTAAATTTCCATTAAATCACTAAAGGGTCCCTTACCTCTAGCGTAGTAAGAGCTGTGACGTAAGAGAAATCCGCTATACTTATGACGTCACTGGCAATGTATTTTCTTCCCATTAGGAACTCTTCACACGTTGCATATATTGAGCGAATTTTCTGCCTAGTTCCTTCATCTAGAGCTGTTTCTTTCTTGAAGAATATACTGACCTAGAAAATCCCCAAAAAGAAAATGAATATTACTTGATGTATTTCATTTTACAAACAATAAAACAATCATAGTAGGTGACGATATTTCGGCTTACACTTCACTATCACAATATAGCAGATATCTGTATGTATTTTGTGTATGTGTGTTAGAATTTGGTCTGCCGTACACGATGGCGTAAAATATATAATGTTTAAAAATCATTGATTGTTATTGAATAATTTTCTATAGGTAACACCAAAAATACGTAGGATTTGACATACCATTCCCTGGATTATGGTGTTCATGTAAGTAGAATAGAAAGAAGTTATCATATATGTGTTAATCTCTTTCGTGATATCACAATTACTCAAACTCGCTTCATTAAATCTACGCTGAAACCGGGACTTGAACCACCGACCTCCAGGTTACAACAAGTCCACCGCCTTATCGATCAGGCTACTGTCGATCAGGTCGGTTGTGTTTATGTAAGTACATTTAGTACAAAATTTTCTTTTTCTAATCTAACTAACTGACTGAAGAATTTGCAAGGGTTCCAACTCACCGCAATCTGTTTTGTGACGGGGAACATAACGCCGGCATCATAGTACATTCTCTGGTCAATCAGGGCTCGAACCCTCGTATCCCTGGGATACAGGGCGTCAGTCTTGGCGTAGGTTGACACCAGATAGGAGTTGATGGCGTGGCTGTCCCAGATGATGAAGTCGCCGTCTTGTAGTGCCGGCACAATGCGACGAGGGTTTTGCTGAAAAATATTCGAGAATTGGGTTCATACTCAACTATTATGTTTCTTGTCCAATGTGGGTAGCAAGTTTGTGAGTTTCTTGTAAATGGAGGGTAACACCCCCGTCTCGAGATGACCTAGCTGTTGAATGGGACGTAAAATCCCAGTTAATAATGATAGTTTCTTGTCGCTCTTGCCCCTGACTAGTATTCTAGTCTCGCTAGAGGACTAGAAGTATCTCGCTAGATGACTATAAACAGAGAACAGACTAGCCAACTATTACAAGCCAGGCTAGCTTGTAGTTTCCTAAGGGTTTAATGGCTTATAAATAAAAGTCCAAGTCCTCATGATGGTTGATCGCACATAGAAGTATGTAGTTCAGGACGAGCCAACTTTGAAATAAAGTTGGCTGGAGACCATCACTCACCCCTCCAGCTGTAGCCAACCTGGCTACTAAATGAAAAGAAAACCAGCCGGGCGTTGTCCGATGTCGCCAGATCCTCCTCAATTCCGCCAGTTAAAAAAACTCCGCCAACTACCGATTCTACCATCTCAATCTCAAAATAGTCTGATTTCGCAATCACAAAACATATTCCGATTCTGCCAATGAGATAAATATATGAGAATACTAAGAAAGCAGATAGCTTTTTATCATTATTGGTTAAATAACCTTCTTCAAAAGTCAGGTTGTATTTTTCTTCACGCCTGTTAGGCATTATTTGTTTGTTTTTTTTTGATTTCTTGTTTTTGTATCCAATTTTTTTTTTAATTAATGTAAAACCTTTGGTTTAGACTACTTTTAAAACATGAATTGTATGTTGATGATAGTTCAATACACAAAGAATCAAATCATATGAATTGTCTAGATTCCTGACTTTTTACCTTGAGGAAGGTCGAGTCAAGGTCACATGTGGGAGAGAAGGACACTTGTTTGACCTTGACAGTAAGGTCCAGACTCTGAAGGCATAGCTTAACGCTGCGCACCGGAGGACTGTCGTTCTTGTAGTATAACACCAGGCCCACCATACTGATCCTGAAAGAATATTATTGAAAAGTAAGACTGGTAAGAGGTTGACGTCACTTTTATGAGTCCATCGATTAAAATACTCGATTGTGTTTAGCTTTCTCTTGAAAATGTTTGTTCATAACTTTTGAGTTCCGCCATTGTTTTACATGTTTTGCCACACACAGAACATTGGAGGCAGGTGTGGGCTTTGTTGCCATTTTGGAGCTATTTTGAATGGCATGCCATTTCTGATTCATCAATAGGCCCCTAATAAAACTTTTTGCTGTGTCAACACGAGTTTTCCGGAAGGTATCCCTTTCAAACAACTGTAACCAATTTTAAATACAATACAAATTAAGAATTCTAAACAAGAGTACTATTGTCTACCGTGCGGAGTCTGTGAAGGGTCGAGGCTTCAGTGCCAGGAACATCCCGTAAGGAAAGCTCCACACGCTAAAGTGTCTTTTCCCTAGAGGCCTTCCAGTTTTGAACTAAAGGAAATGAGGCTAAAAAACACTTACATGGGAATATCTGAGCACTCACAGGATGATTTATATCGAAGACAAGAATATTGAAACTGTTGGAACTCATTCATATAGAATAGGGTACGTTTGCTAATACGATCGATTGAAACTAAGTAAACACTAATCACGGGTGAATATTCAATTACTGATGCATTTTCAAATGCTTATCAACTTCAGTTATTAATTGATAAAAAGCGTTACCTACTAATGAATTAAGCTATGCTGTTCACAGCGTGTCTTGAATTTTCCTAAACGGGAAACCCAATCTAATATCAACATAGTTCATAGAAGCATGTGTAAATAAGATAAAATTGTTTACAATTGCGCGTTCGATACCCTTTCTTTAGATTCCTCAATAAATTTTTCATTGATTAGGATAGTAACATGATAATACACGATAATTGTATATAAATAAAGGAGATAAAACATATTCAAAAGGTGCATTTGAGTTCTATTCCAGTTTTGAGTTGATTTTTTCATGGGATTGAAATTTGAAATACTCCAACCGAAAAAGATCTTGACATTGTCTTTTCATTTTTGTCTGATTGATGTGAGGAATGATATCATGTTTGTGGAGAGCGATGTTGAACATGACATCTGAAGAGTAACGAAATATTATTTACGACTATGAAATTTTACACTCACCTTGTTGAAAGAGGAATCTCGCCCATATAATCTCAAAAAACCACAGAAAAGAAATTTGTATGTCAACAAATTAGTAATCTTCACATGACCAGGAAAATGTAAGCATTTCTTTAGGTACCTACTACCTACAGGTATGGATTGATTTTTTTTCGTAGATCATCAAAAAAAACTAAGAAAAAATTGACGTTTGAAATTTGAATATTTATGCAAATTTGTTTCTTTACTGGCACAACGAAATAGCAACAGATTCTAGTGAAAACACAGAGGTATTTGAATGGTTTCCAAACCAAACAGTGACTGGTGCATAGAGATATTCTTATCGCTTGAAAGAATGCTAGACACATCAAACTTATTATTGTAGACAGGTAGACCTGTAGATCCTCTGGGCCTGTGCTATCTCATATCAGGAACTCGGTAATGCCTCCAGGGCAATTTCCGTTCCATTTACAAACATCAACTGGTTTACAGATTTCTGGCTCGGTATTATCACATTTGATTTACCGATAGTAATAGAAGGTCTCATTGTTATCCCAAAAGAGACTTCTATTAAAAATAATTAATAGAAGGTCTCATTAACAAAGCATTTCAAGTTAATTTCCTGAGTAGTTTCTATGCTATGTTTAGGTAATTGTTCAATTTCAAGGATCCTGTGATTTGGTTGGGATTTGAACCCGGGGTCTAGTAAATAGTTTACCATCATTTTATTCGAAGCCTCAAAATTTTCTTTGATTGAATAGGAGATCACTTAGGTAAATGTTACTCTATCGGTAATAAAAGGCAAATTATTTTTAATTAATTCGAGGTACTTTTAATAGTCACATTTATTGGTATCATTGATTGTTCAGACAAAGTGAACTTATATTATTAATAATATTTCTTTTCTTGGTCTTTTTTCACTTCATCTTTTCTCAAACCTACTTAGAGTTGGAATTCTTCTAACGCGTTCACTTCCTTTTCTGTCTATCCAAAATAAAAAGGAAACAAAATAAAAATTGGTTTTTTTTTTTCAGGTGTTATTGAAAATCTCAGATTTATTTATCATTTTATAAAAAGGTAGTAGTGGAAAATTTCATAACGATAATTGGAAAGGTTGATCCAAACATAAAATCATTGTGACGACGTCCGTCGGTAACGGACATTGACCGACGGACATTGTATGAGTTGATGGTTTGATCAAAAAAATATAACGCAAGCTTCGTATTATGTGCATTGATCAGTTCCAGAATTTGGTTTTCAGCAATATCTCCTACAGCCTTTGAATTTGAGAACAGCGCAACTCTCACTTCTTGCCCTTGCAGGATCCTGAAACAGATATACCAGATAGTATGCCTGTTGTACGCTTGACAATGAAAAGTCCTGGCTTCAGCCCCGAGCTGACATAATAGCACAACTTATGTACCAATAACAATTAGTATTTTTATAGACACCACTTATTGCTGGTCATTGCTGAATGAATTCTCACCAAAACAATGATCAATGTAGAAAAAAAAGATCAATGTAGATAGATGTCTATAATAGATAAAGAAAAAAGTTGAAGAGATACCAATGATTGATAATAGAGATTAATTTTCCGATGTCAATAGCTAAATGCTATAAAACAGGCTAATGAACGACCTCAATCAATTCACCTCAATCAGAGGTAGGGCTAAAATTGAATTCCCCATTTTTAGCACAAAGTATCTTTTGAAGGAGGGCATACTTCTCCGATTTGCTAATTGAAGTTGTTTTTATTTAAATGAAAAAAAAAAAAAATGTTAACCACAAACGAATTCGTTCCTTAGGGTCACAAGATTCGGTGATCAAATTCAGTGTTCTTAGGGAACTGGTGTATACAACGTGTGATCTTCTCACCCATTTTATTTTTATTTTTTATGATTAAACGATTATATACTACATTTTTTTGTATGTTATTCATTTATTACTTCTTTTTTCATCTAGTCCATTTCTTGAAAATTTTACTGTGATAATTTTGACTTTTGAATTTTTGAATTACTTCTAAGCTTTTATTTTACTGTTTTTCACTTGTCTATTAATTGTAACTATGTATAAAGGGCTCGACCCGTAATTATACGTCCGTTCTGCGGATTATTATTATTATTATTATTAATTGTTAAATACATGATTCAGCTGATTGTGTAATATTCATCTTACCATCAGGGCAGCACTTGCACTCATTCTTGCACTTGCAGTCAGTGCAGCAGCCGTTAGCTCCTGGAACCGAATCATGGAAATAATTAAAATATCTAACTACAATACTATTTAGTAGAAGGTAACCACCAGGTTGATGCCCAAAGCATTTTCAACCGCCTAACCCTTAGAGTTTATTTGGTTAAAAACTCAAATAAATGAGAGGAATCCGATCCACGAGTCCATGTGGTATATTGTTGACATCGACTTAATGTCAACAAAGTCTAGCACCATACCTTAGGTTTTTATTTGTAGAGTCTCTAGACTTGAGGTAACTGGTAACTGCTGCTCTTTACATACAAAACAAAAAATATAAACAATTATTATATATACTGAGAAAAAAAAAAAAAAAACAATTAAAACTGAGTGAACTCTGAACATTACAATGAGTGCAACTTCTGGTGGCCGCCCACTCCTTCCCATGACAAAGGTTGGGGATACCCAAACCCCAGACAAAGAGTCGAAGAAGAGGAAATGGGACCAGCTCTCTCCAATGAAAGGGGTTGATATCCATGAAATAGCTGACAAACAAATGAAGTTAAAGGAAGAAATCGAAAGAGCTATTTCCATAATGGATAAACTCAACGCCTCACTCGGCCCAAAGTGCAAAACTGACACTAGGGGTTACGTGGAGGACTTGACGGTGACCATGGGAATGATAAAGGAGAACAACCTACTCGACTATCTAGGACATGTCACGGGAAAATCAAATGCTGCTGAGGAGGAAGCCGACGTGGTCGAGGTTATGGAAATTTCCAATACAAGTGCACAGGACGCCACGTTCTGTACAAGGTGCAAGAAGGAGATCATGGACGAGAAGCAAAAAATAGAAATCCTGAGGAACTTCATTGAGGAGTGCCACATTACTGAGTGCGACGATTTTAATGAAGCCGACACTACATCACTGAACAAAAAGTGGCCGGAGGAAACCTTTCTTAAATCAGTCGTCAGAACTGGAAACCCTCTACAAGAAGCAGAAGGCGACGTTCTCCTGGCGTTAAAAACTAAAGAAGACAGCCCATTCATCCTAAGCAAATTCGAAGAAAGACACGTTGGATTGAAAGGTATCATCAAAGATGACCTGATAGATGGACACATTGAATTCCTGGAGAACACCACAAAAACAAAAAATGGTACATCTAAAAGAAGAGTCTACGTCATGAGCGGCGATACCTGGCGCTCACAACGTGCCGCCCTGAAAGAGCTAGAGACAGAACTAAAAAACGATGGTCAAAAAAAGATTTCCATTATTGCTGCAGATGAAAAAGTGAGGACCAGTATCAGGAAACTCATAGAAATAGTCTTCTTTCAATCAAACATTGATTTTGATATCTACGTGCCAAAGAGAGACAACAAAGGCAAACCCTATGAAAACAAATTTGGAACAATTGTGGTAAACACTTTGGTTAACGGGAAATCCTATTCTGATATGCTAAAAGATGTAAGGGATAATATAGACCCTGAAAATCTGGGTATCAATATCAAGAGTATAAAAAAAAGAAAGGATGACTCTCTCCTGATAGTGACAGAGAAGAACGCAATAGAAGCTTTAAAGAAGGAAATTACAGAAAATGAAAACCTGAAAGATATACATATTGTCGAGAAGAAAATAGACCTCCTAATCACTGGTATGGATGCTATAACAACAGAGCAAGAAGTGATAAAAGCCCTAGCACAAGCAGGCGCCCTAAATACTCAGGAGGAGAACGAACTCAAAGTCAAGAACATGTACACTAACAGATCTGGTGAGCAAATCGCTACTGTCATAGCAAACCAAAATGCCGCCAATAAAGTGCTTGCAGTTGGACATGTCAAAATCGGCTGGCAGACCCGTTGTAGGGTGAAAGAAAAAATAATTATAGCCCGTTGTTCTAACTGTCTGAGAATTGGGCATACAAGCAGGAACTGCAAAACAAAGACAACTCTAGGCAAAAAATGCCTCAATTGCACCCAACCGAATCATGAAGCAAAAGAGTGCACAAATTCCAGCTACTGCAACTCGTGCGCCAAAGAAGGACACCGAGCTGACGGGATGAGCTGCCCGCACTACAGAAGGAAAGTATACGAAAAGGAAAGATCATTAATATCATGATTCTCTTGCAAGTAAACCTGCAGAGATCAAGGACGGGTTTTGATATGATAACGAAAGCCGCTGAAGACCATAATGCCTGTGTCATTCTTGCATCAGAGCCAAATAAGATTAAAGCTACTAGAGCCCAGTGGTACACAAACCCCTCCTGTAACTGTGCTATTAAAGTTATGAAAAACAACCCCTTTAAAACCCAAATGGTGACCTCGGGCGACTGCTTTGTAAGACTTGACACCGAAAGTATCACCCTCTACAGCGTCTACCTATCCTTTAATGACCCAAGAGAAACCTTTGAGAGAGAACTGCATCAACTGCACAATGATATAAACGCTTTGGTAAACCAAGACCCCAATAGACCTATCCTAATTGGAGGTGATTTCAACTCGAAATCTTCCATGTGGAATTCCCCAAAGGAAGATGCAAGAGGACGTATCCTAGCTGAGTGGTTTGCATCCCTCGACTTAAACATTCTTAACAGAGGAAACACTCCAACTTACATCAATGGTATTCAAAAATCTTTCATTGGCATAACTAGCTGCACTCAAAGTCTGCTGTCATCTGTTAAACATTGGGAAGTTCTTGAAGAGGAAAATCTGTCCGACCATAACACTATTATTGTCAAAATCGATAGCCACAGAAAAATAAACTCCATAACCAACTCATACAAGCCCAAGTCATGGAAACTAAAGGAAGACAAAATAGACACCCTTCAAAACAAAATACTGGAAAAAATCGCATCCACACCAGAAACACCAACTGACGCTGTGAAAATGATGCAAACTATCTGTGATGAAGTCCTACCAAGGCGCAGTCCCCCAGCAAATCGCAGAACAGTGTACTGGTGGAACGATGAAATCAGTAATATCAGAAAACAATGCTTTGCTCTTAGAAGAAAAATAGTAAGAAGGAATGCAGCTAGGAACAGAAACTCTGAGGAGATGGATACACTAAATAGAGAATACCACACTCGGAAAAGACATCTTAGAAACGCTATCCTCCACTCCCAATCCGCATCATGGAAAAAACTTTGTGAAGACTTGAACGAAAACGTCTGGGGAGCTGGTTACAATATTGTTTGTAAGAAAATTAAAGCCCTTACCACAGATAATTTAAACACCGAAGAAAAAATGATAGTTGCAGACAAGCTCTTCCCTCAACATCCACTGATTAATTGGCAGCTGTACCGCGTGCAGCCGGAGGACATCCCTCTCTTCACCTTGGACGAGCTCCTTGAAGTTTGTTTAGGAATTCCAAGCGGCAAAGCTCCTGGTCCAGACGGGATAAGCCCAGAAATAACAAAAACGCTCATCAAAACTGCCCCTGATTTCTGCTTGAACCTAATAAACGAACAACTTAAACAAGGCAAATTCCCAAATATCTGGAAGACAGCCAGACTCGTTCTTATCGAGAAAGAAAAAAAACCAGGCGAAAGAGAAAAATCATACAGACCTATCTGCCTGTTAGACATCTTAGGCAAGACGTATGAAAAACTCATTAAGATCAGACTGGAACAGGAAATTAGCAGGTCAGGGGGGCTATCCCCATATCAATACGGATTTGTAGCGGGTAAATCAACCATTGATGCAATGCTAGAAGTTAAAAAGAAAGCTGCTGTCGCCAAAAGGCACAAAAAACTATGCGTTCTATCAATGGTTGATGTCAAAAACGCCTTCAATTCAACGCCCTGGGAAGGAATAATCGAAGAACTAAAAGCCCGAAACATATCCCCATACCTTATAAATGTTCTCTGCAGTTATTTCCAAGATAGGACTATTATTATAGATGACACAAAGAAAAACACATCATGCGGAGTTCCGCAAGGATCCGTCCTCGCCGCGGTGCTGTGGAACATCTATTACGACCAGGTGTTGAGGCTGGAACTGCCACAAAACACATCCCCAATTGCGTACGCCGATGATCTCGCCCTCCTCACCACAGGATCTGAAAAAGAAAAAATAGAGAGGGAAATTAATTTAGCCATGATCCAAGTTAACAACTGGATGTCTAGAAAAAAACTACAGCTAGCCCCTCACAAAACCGAGGTAGTCATGCTGGTGAGTTCAAGAGCAGTACCTGAAATTACAATAGATGTTGCTGGCGTCAAAACAAAATCCAAAGACTCAGCAAAATATCTTGGAGTCCTTTTTGACAGAAACATGAGAATGACTGCCCATATCCGAAACGTCGCAGAAAAAGCCGAGAAAACAGCTACAAATCTGAGCAGGCTTATGCCAAACATAAACGGACCAAAAAATGACAAAAGAAAACTACTTGGAGCTGTAGTATACTCAACTTTGTTCTATGGCATTCCCGCCTGGGTTGATGTCCTACGTTTCAATAAGTACAGAAATAGACTTGAAAAAGTCCAACGCAAAGTTATGGTAAGGCAATGTCGGTCCTATCGAACAGCTTCGACAGTCGCTCTACAAGTGGTTTCCGGCACCCTACCTATTGAGCTTATGGCAGAAGAAAGAACTGAACTATACAAAGCCAGGAAAACCACCATAGATATGAACGAATTCAAACATACACTAAAAGAAGAACTCATGAGAAAATGGCAACAAAAATGGAACCAAGAAACTGTAAAAGGCCAGTGGACAAAGCAACTTATACCAACCATTGAGCCATGGGTCACAAGAAGCTACGGCGCTGTGACTTATGAGTTGTGCCAGTTCTTAACTAGCCATGGAAACTTCGAGGAATATCTAAACCGTATGAGGATCAGCCCAAACAACCTCTGCAGGTACTGTGGAGACCTTGACAATGCTGAACACATGATCTTCCTATGTCCAAGATGGAGCCTTGAAAGAACAGCATGCTGGACCGAGCTTGGGGAAACTCAGACACCAAGCAGCATCATTGGAAAAATGATGGACAACCCGAGAAATTGGGACTTAGTCTGTCAGTTCATCACCACCACCATAAAAACCAAAAACATCGACATGCAAGGGACAAGAAATCAGCAATCCAACAGCTCTGCAACTGGCCAAACAGCCTAAAGTTCTCCCTTCAAGTATCCTGTTAGGGTAGGTAGGTAGGGTGGGACGCAGAGACCCTGGGCTCTGCCAATGATAATATATGTTACTCTGTATATACTTTCAGAGCATCAGATTCTTTCTATCTTATTTGATATTTATGTAGTTTATAATATAAGAGAAAGAAATAAAGAAAGAAAGGAAAAAAAAAAAAAAAAAAAACTGTATATAGGGGGGAAAAAATACATAAAAAAAAAACAAAAAAGGCCAAAAAAAATATGTATATACTATCACAAAAGAGCCAAAAAAAAAAAACAAAACAAAACAAAAAAATACAAAAAAAAAAAAAAAAAAAAAAATGTACCTATACAAAATAATTTCTGTAACGGACAGACAAAGTCTATTAAATGCATATACTTACCCTTTTTTCTGCTGGTAATAATCGTTATTATTAGTAGTATTTATAAAAAATACGACAGACGCAGCATCTTGGTTCTGTACACTTAATTGTACAGCTAATTAAAGATCATACTGTTTGTCTGTCCGAACTACTCTTATGTAACTATGTAAAATACCCATCCTGCGCATGCTTAGAGGGGCTTACAAGGTAACAAAATGGCACATTTGAAAGGGAGAGACACAGAACCTTGTTCCTGTACATGATGTGTACAGCTGATCAAAAGCGATTTCTCTTGTCTGCCCTTCTACGTGTGTATCATCACTGCTTTTTCTATATTATAACTTGCTATTGCTTGATTAGTAAATTGTATACATGTATGTTCAAACCCCCGTCGCTGCGAAACGCTCGAAAGCTGTGCCCGTACAGCCGTCAAAGTATCGCGCGGTATCGGTACGTGTCTCGCGGCGTGTCGGGACGGGCTGCTGTTACACAAAGTAAAATGTCTACTTAATACAAAATCTTTTCAATGTAATGTATTAAACCTCAAATCTAATTTTCTCACTCCCCAAAAGTTCAGGGAGTTTAAAATAGAAAATCAATGATCCACTCCCGTCACAAAAGTAACGTGAGTATAACATATGCCCTGGGCATGGAGAGGGCTGAGAATATCAGCCTAATCTATGTCTGGGGTGAAAAACAAGAAACCCATTCCCTAAGTCACGGGAATTTAATAAACTAAAATCAGCAGCCGCTCTGGGCGCGGCGAGGCTCCGGCTGAGCCGGCCCTTTGCCGCGTTCAGAGCGACTGCACCACCATCTGTATGTAAAGAGCGGTTACATCATCTGTGGCGAGGGGGAGCTGTGTAGCGGCGCCCCCTCCCCACAGATGACCAAGTTCGGGCGACTAATGTTATCGTTAATACATAAGGAAATGTTAAAGAAAATATGCATGCATGTGAAAGTGTGTATGAGAGTGTGTATTTGAAAATATATAATCATACATAAAGAACCTTTGTAGCTGTTATTACTATTGTTATTATTAAACAAATGAAAATAATGGCACAATATGAAAAGTATGTTAGGGGCACTACAGCGGTGCTGTTGGTAACAATAAGATTTAAAAATATATAAAAAAAAAAAATCTAAACTTTTAAATAAATAATTAAATAACTACATTGATCCCTTTACAAATTCACGCTATAATAGCATATGCTTTCTCTATGTTCGCGCCACATTTTAAATTGGCGCGAGTGTAGGAAAGATTACAGATTATTTATCAGCTGACTTTCCATAACGACAGTATTTGTTGATTTTGTGAATAAGAAAATTTAGCCAGAAGCTTTTCTCCCATTCGTGTGTTCTCAACTCTCTCAAAAAGTCACTAATTCTTAACCTTTATATTCGTAGTTTTTACCTCAATAATTTTTCCATAAAATCAATAATATATTTTGCTGTGTGAAACTTTAGAAACCTATTAAATAAAAAAACTGTTGATTTCAATAAACATATTTAATTTCTTTCTTTTTTGTAACCAGCCCTTTTGGCCTCTAGAGGCTATTCTTTTCATGGTCCTTCGGAATCCGGATACTTTCATGTTCCTTTTGTCGTTTATACCTTTATTCGTAGTGAATTCAACAATAAATCGTAGCAGTTTCATACCTATTCGTAGATCTTTCAAAAACTATTCGTAGAAGTGATTTTTCTCAACACCATTTAATTCGTAGTGTCTTCAAAATAAATTATTCGAACTTAAACCTATTCGTAGTAGTGTCTCATTCAGAATGTCAGAAAACGAACTAAAAGTGCTAAACAATAAAAAAGACTATCTCTTTTCTTTCTTTCAAGAACTTTATGATCTTAGTAAAAAACTTAAAAATCCTAATGATCAATCTTTATTCAAACGTAAAGTTTTATTAATCAATTCAAAGTTTGCTGAATATTCTAACTTATTGGATAAAATTAATCAGTTGGAATTAGATCTCAATGTTGATCGCCCAACTGGATATGGCGATTTGGAAACCGTGGATACTATGTGTGGCTGTATCAAGTACGCTGAGTCGGTCCTGAACAAACCCAGCCCCCCCTCACCATCATCTCAAAACGCATCATTTAGTAATCCAGCTGAAAACATTCGTCTCGAACCTCTTCAAATTTCTTCATTCTCTGGAAATATAAATGACTGGCCGCTGTTCTACAATTTATTCAAATCCAACATTCATGAGAGAACAGATTTGCCAAAAGCTCACAAACTGCAACACCTACTTTCAAAACTAAGCGGTAGAGCTCTCTCTGTCTGCGCCGGCATCCTCCCCACTGATAACAACTATGACGTCATTTGGAAAAGTCTCGTATCAAAATACGAAGATCAACGTCAACTTGCGACTCACTATATGGACATCTTATTTCAATTCAAACCTCATAAAAGTGAATCAAGTCACCACCTCAGTTTATTCGTCGATAAATTTGGATCCGCTGTCGCTGCACTTCAAGCTATGGATATTCCTGATCTTCAAGACTTCATATTATTTTACATCGGCAACCTGAAGCTTGATGATCAAACTCGTCGGCTGTTTGAAAGCTCACTGGATTCAAATGAAATTCCCACCTTCAAAAAACTTCTCAAATTCGTAGAAAATCAAAGCAAGATCCTGTCACGTATTCAGCCCGACCCATGTATTAGTAGTAGTCATTATAATAATAAATCTTCTGGGTTTCATTCTAACAGGTCAGCTATGAGTAAAAATAATAATATTAGTAGTAGCAACAAAGAATCACATACTTTTTTGGTAGACAATAATATTTCTTGTTTAATGTGCAAGTCAGATCATGCGCTATTCAAATGCGAAGACTTTCACAAGCTTATTCCCCAAGATAGGTACTCATTCGTTAAACAACACGCTCTTTGTGTTAATTGCCTAGGTGGTAAACATCGAGTGATCGATTGTAAATCAAAGCATGTTTGTACCAAATGTAGGTTAAAACATCATTCTCTATTACATTTCTCTCAAAATATTTCTGAGAAGTCTAGTTCAGAGCACAAAAGCTCACCTACTTACAGTGCTAATAATAACAGTCAAGCACCCCGGGTTCGAACCCGGAGAGTGAATCACAACCTCAAGTCTCACAGGATCACAACCTCAAATGCTATCAGAGCGTAGAGGACAATCATAATAATAATAATACTACTGTGTTGTTAGGTACTATTAAAATTAATGTATATAATGTATACGGTGTGTCCAAACAAATGAGATTTTTATTAGATAGTGGCTCTATGAGTAATATTCTCACTAAAGATGCTCTCGATTTTCTTCAATGTCCTCTTCTTCCGTCTAATGCTAATCTTACTGGCCTTGGTGCTAATTCAAGCCATGTCCATGGTCAAGTTAGATTTTCCTTTTCATCCAGATTTGATGACAGAATAAAATATTCTGTTCAAGCTCTAGTAGTCGATAATATTGTCGATAAATTACCTACTCTACCCATTGATAGTTCAAAGTTATCTTATCTTAATTCTCTCTCACTTTCAGATGATAGCTACATGTCACCTGGTCCTATAGCAGGTATTCTCGGCTCTTCTGTTTATCCTTACGTCATTCTTGGCAACTTGGTATCTGGCTGCAGTGACCAACCTGTAGCGCTTGACACAAAGCTCGGTTACGTTATTTTCGGAAACGCCCCAGTGCAGTATTCTGTTGGTAATCGTAACACTCGTAGTAAGAATTTTTGTATGTTTCAAAACTCTTCTTTCGATCACAAATTACAAAGATTTTGGGAATTAGAATCTTTACCTCCTCTCCTCAATGAGGAAAAATTCAGTCCCGATGATCAAGCTTGTGAGAAAATTTATTCCTCACAAGTATCTTGTAGTAGTGATGGTAAATATGTTGTCCCTTTACCTTTTAAAGAGGACCCTTCACAGCTGGGGGACTCATTCTTATCTGCTAAGAAAAGATTTTTTAGTCTAGAAAAGAAATTGAATTCTTCCCCTGACCTTCATTCGAAATATAGCCAAGCTATTACCGAACTTCTTGACAAAGATTTCATTAGTGAATGTTCTGATCAATCAGATATCTCAGGCTATTTCTTACCTCATAGATCAGTGGAAAAGCCCGATAGTATTTCTTCTAAAATTCGTATTGTCTATGACGCTGGTGCTAAAACTAGCAGCGGTAAGTCCCTCAATGACTTATTGTATTCTGGTCCTAAGCTATATACAAATATATTTCGTGTCCTTCTTAACTTCCGATTGTTTCCTTATGCCTTAAATGGAGATATCACAAAAATGTTTCTCCAGATCAAGGTAATGGAAAACTATTGGAAATTTCAGAAACTTATTTGGCGATTTTCTCCCAATGAACCTTTGAAATTTTACAATCTCAAGGTAGTAGTATTTGGTATAAAACCCTCTCCCTTCTTAGCGCTGCGCACAGTTCAGCAGTTGGTCTTAGATGAGGCAGAAAATTATCCTCTCGCTTCGAAGAATATTTTAAATAACCTTTTCATGGATGATTGTGTTGCTTCTTTTTTAACTAAAGATGAAACTATTTCTTTCTACAGGGAAGTTTCTGATATGTTTCAATCAGCCGGTTTCATTTTCACCAAGTGGACTTCAAAACCATCTGACGTCCTCGGAGTGATTCCTCCTTCTAATCAATTAGCGGAAATGATTTCCTGAGATAAAGATAATCTTACTCCTAAAGTGCTTCGTATGCATTATAATGCAACTTCCGATGAAATTTTCTTCAGAATAAATCCCTACGTAGGTGCATGTACTAAAAGTGATATGCTATCTTACTTTCTATCAATTTATGATCCCTTCTAATCGCTCCTGTCGTAGTTTTCGTTAAACTCCTAATAAAAGAGTTATGGCTTTCTAGTGTTGCCTTGATGAAAACATCTAAAGGTGAATTAAGACGTGCTGTATGTAACTTATGTCCTCTTCTTTACAATGAAAAATATGAAGTCTAAAAAAATATGTCTAAATTATTATTTCAACTTATTTCCCTATCTTGTAATTATTTATTTCAAATATGCAATTTGATTAGGATGTAACTGTTACTAATGTAAATTTTCTTACAGGAACATCTTAATATTTTTTTTCTTTCATTTTCGTCTGTTGTGTTGTTTGAAAATTAATTTTTTACAGCTATTTCTTTTATCCATGTAAATGAATTCTCTTCTAGTTGTCATATTTCATGTTTTCTTTAATATTTACGTGGCAACTGACCACATATCAAATTATTATTTTGTTGAAGGTTTAATCCCTTTAAATTTTCTGGTATTAACCCTTCAAAGCTGGGGGTATGTTCGCGCCACATTTTAAATTGGCGCGAGTGTAGGAAAGATTACAGATTATTTATCAGCTGACTTTCCATAACGACAGTATTTGTTGATTTTGTGAATAAGAAAATTTAGCCAGAAGCTTTTCTCCCATTCGTGTGTTCTCAACTCTCTCAAAAAGTCACTAATTCTTAACCTTTATATTCGTAGTTTTTACCTCAATAATTTTTCCATAAAATCAATAATATATTTTGCTGTGTGAAACTTTAGAAACCTATTAAATAAAAAACTGTTGATTTCAATAAACATATTTAATTTCTTTCTTTTTTGTAACCAGCCCTTTTGGCCTCTAGAGGCTATTCTTTTCACTCTACTTGCATCGGAACGAGCCAATCTCGAGCCCGATGCAGGATTTACAGGCATCCGAAAAAACTCTCCGGAGGAACAAAAACTTGACTCCAAGCAAAACCCAGTAGATCCCTCGAAAACAGCCGATCACTCAGAACCAGGATGAATAAGTATTCTATGTTCTTGGTGTCGGTATTAGTTCTATGTTCTATGTTAATGGGCTATGGTACTGAATATTGAATATTCTGATTGATAAATGTTATCTCTGTAAAAAAAAAAAAAAAAAAAAAAAAAAAAAAAACTGCAAACTTTTTTGATAAATAATTAAATTCTAAAAATCCACAAAAACAAAGAAAACCAAGTGAAATGAAGAAGGGAAAAACAGCTGTAAGCTGATTACTGGCCCCGAAGTTATGTTAATCGGTTCCGGGGCGCAAGGAAATAAATCACGTAAACCTGGGGGGTTTTTTAGAGGGTATAAAACCCTTTCACGGGCTCTAGAACAATGTACGCCTGTGTTTGACTTAGCAAATTTTTCCCTCCAAAAAAAAAAAAAAAAAAAAAAAAAAAAAAAAAAAGTCTAGCACCGTTACCCCATCGTCTACCAATGCTTGTTGTCGATAGATGCATTGATGCATTAGGGTGGCCCTTATTTTCGAAGGTCGGAAATCGAAGGTGCTCCCCCCCCAAAGTGGTTCCAATTCATGAGAAAAAAATTGCTAAAAAGTTTCAGCTCGATCAGAAAACGTTAACACGTGCCGCCAGGAGCTTAAAGTTTAGATGTCCTAATTGAAGGGGCTATATACGTTTTCCCGCACATTTTGTTGATTTTCTCTGTAATAGATCAACTTAGAATAAAAATTCAAAAAGTGATAGAATTGTAACAAAACTGTCTAACAAATTTATTCTCATCAAATTTCCTCTTAAACGAACAGTTTCTGGGCAAATCAATAACAAAGTCAGATTTTTGCTCTATCCCTCTGTATCTCGCTAGCAAAACTATAAAATGCGGCTGGATAATGAAAAAAATCCAAGATAATTAAAGAAAGCAAGTTGGTTCAATTATTTTATAGAAACAAATTCCGAGTACACCGATTTCCGTTTTTTTGCTGTCAGGAACTTGTTCTGTAGTCATTTACTACTTTCCAGCCTCTGTGGCGTAACGGTTATGACTACTTCCCGTAGTCCAGAGATCCCTTAGTTCGATCCCCGGTTTGGGCAGAATTTTCGCAGAGAAAATCCTGTTCCCTCCGAACACGAGAGGTTGGCATTTCCAGCCCTACCCAGGGTAAGTGAGGTTAATGTGGGTAGCTGGTACGATTCCCAGCGATAAAGGGTAAAACCCCCGTCCTGACTATCTCAAATCAGGACATACAAACCAAGTAGAATCAATGGACATGAAAGGAGCCTAGACATTGGATCTGGGCGTCCATATATTCCTCTCACCACCGTGATATAGGTATCTTTGCCTGTCGCACGGGGACGGAATTATTATTAGAATTTTTTTTTTTTTTTAGAATTTATAATTTATTGTTTGTTCGACATTTACAGAAATGTATAAAACATGGTCACCCTAAATTATATACATGCATAATTGTATATGTTACATACATAATATATACATTATACACACATACATGTACTTGCTTATGTACGCACACACACATGCGTATACATATTAATTTCGGTATTAATAATATAAATTGATATGGTGTTGGCTATCTTATTTTATTTGGTGCTCTCTAGATATTTATGTTGTTCAAATCTTCAAAGTTGTATGGTGCTAGTTGAGCTATTTCTGCTATTATTTTTTGTTTGAATGCTATGTAGCCAAGTGCTTTTGTTTCATCTTTCAGGTTATTAAAGTATTTTGTGCCGTTGTATTTTGATGTTTTTTCAAAGTATGATGTTCTATGTTTGGGTATTGTAAGGTTTTGTGCTTGGCGTGTGTTGTAAGTATGGTGATCAGAGTTATGTTGTAATGTGTCTTTGGTCATGTATATGTATAGTAGGGATTCGATGTAGTATAGTCCGTAGAATGTTTGTATGTTTTGTTTGATGAATGTATTTCTGACTGAGTAGTTGTATGGTTTTCTATATATTTTTCTAATAATTCTTTTTTGTAGTCTTTTTTGTATTACTTTAATAATGAACTGTTTTTGATTTTCATTTTTAGTTAGTATGTTATCAATACTCATCCATTAATTTTACTCCCCTTTCTGCTGTATCATTAACAACTTTGGGATGTTTCAAGAAGTTTTTTCCTACAAGGTAATCTTTATTCGTTGACCAGGATGTTGGCGGGTACTTTAAGAATGATGTATTTTGATCTAATCTTTTGAAGAAAGTTTTTGTTTCTCGTGAAACCAAAAAATCTAGATTTTTTTTCACTAAAGTTGCAAGTTCGGTTATTTTGCATTCATATTTTTTATTTGTATCCTTCTCATAATCAATAACCAACATTGTTTCATATTAGATGGTACCTCTTCATCAAAGAATGCTGGACCTACAGCTTCTTGGCCTAACTACCACAGGTGGTTAACAATCTTTTTAGGAGCAGCCATATCCTTATCTATGTTTTGGAAGCTGATGATTTTTTTATTATTTTTTATACAAGTTAAGTCTCCCTTTGGTGCTTTAATTACCTTGGTAGCTTTACACCAACCTTCAACATACGAGTATACTGCCACGATAAAAAGACATTTATTTTTGTGTTAGAAATAACGTTAGCACATATTCTTTTGTACAATTTTTTAAAAAGATGCTATTAAGGAATATAGAAAATAATATAAAAAAGTAATTATAGTTTAAAAAATAACACTTTCATTAGCGGTTGAAAAACGAACTCAAAAAAGAATTATCAACTAGAACGGATACTGGATTGATGATAAGAAAAGAGAAGGTAATTTAAAGAAAGCCAAGTGTTTCACAGCCTTGTTATTTGGTAGCCATGAAATAGGAGCTACCGTAGTCGTTTTGTGGTCTGTGTTGAAGCCTGTCCCGTAGTATGCCTCCCTTCCGATGGACGAGAAGTGACACAATACTTCTCATTTAGGTGTTGGGTCACACGAGTGCACCGAAAGGTATCCCTTACAAACAACTGTAACCAAATTTTTATTACAAATTTTAGTCGGCGTGGGAGTTCGAACCCAGGACCTTCCGCATGGCAAGCGAGTGCTTAACCACAAAAATTATAAAGGGGGTGAAATTATTGCATGAGTAATTGAGTTAATACGTAATAACATATATTACTAATAATGCAGATCAAAAACAGTTCATTATTCAAATAGGAAAAGACTACAGAACAAGGCATCTTGACAGGAAGAAACGGATATTGTTATATTAGTAAATATAACATTATTCAATATTATTTTGTTCTTATTATTGATTAAAAAAAAGAACTGTATTTTGTTTGTATAAAATAATTGGACTTACCTGCTTTCTTTAATTATCTTGGATATTTTTTTTTTTTTTTTTTTTCTAGACGTATTTTACAATTTTGCTAGCGAGATACAGAGGGATAGAGCAAAAATCTGCCTTTGTTATTGATTTGCCAAGGAACTGTTGGTTTAAGAGGAAATTTGATGAGAATAAATTTGTTAGATAATTTTGTTACAATTCTATCACTTTTTGAATTTTTATTCTAAGTTGATCTATTACAGAGAAAATTAACAAAAAGTGCGGAAAAACGTATATTGCCCCTTCAATTAGCATATCTAAACTTTAAGCTCCCGGCGGCACGTGTTAACAATTTCCGATCGAGCTAAAACTTTATAGGTATCATTTTTTTATGAATTGGAACCATTTGAGGGGGGGAGCTCAGAAAAATACTCGGATTTTTTTCTCACCCCTATAGCTAAGGGCCACCCTATTGATGCATCTATATCAACTACAAATACTTCAAGATGTATATGAATGTAGTTTGGAAAAACACTTAATTCAGGGTCCATTTCGCCAGCACCACCACCTTTAAAATGTAATGTTTTTTTTACATGGCTAATTTGTGCTTATTTTGTGCTTCTTTGTGCTTCAAACCCCGAATTTTGTGCTTCAACGATGAGGGCGCTACGCCCATTTCAATTTGGTGGTGCTGGGGAAACGGTAGAACCACCACTTTCGAAACGTAATGTTTTTTTTTACATGGCTAATTTGTGCTTATTTTGTGCTTCTTTGTGCTTCAAACCCCGAATTTTGTGCTTCAACGATAAGGGCGCTACGCCCATTTCAATTTGGTGGTGCTGGGGAAACGGTAGAACCACCACTTTCGAAACGTAATGTTTTTTTTACATGGCTAATTTGTGCTTATTTTGTGCTTCTTTGTGCTTCAAACCCCGAATTTTGTGCTTCAACGATAAGGGCGCTATTGCGATTTTTCGGAGACCCCCCTCCCCCACACCCATTTCCCCAGCACCACCACTTTTGATTGGTAATACTTTTTTGATGTCAAATTAATCCTTGAATTTTGTGCTAATTTGTGCTTCAAACCCCGAATTTTGTGCTTCAACGATAAGGGCGCTACGCCCATTCCACTTCGGGGGCCCCTGGGGAACCACCAGAACCACCACTTTCGAAACGTAATGTTTTTTTTACATGGCTAATTTGTGCTTATTTTGTGCTTCTTTGTGCTTCAAACCCCGAATTTTGTGCTTCAACGATAAGGGCGCTACGCCCATTTCAATTTGGTGGTGCTGGGGAAACGGTAGAACCACCACTTTCGAAACGTAATGTTTTTTTTACATGGCTAATTTGTGCTTATTTTGTGCTTCTTTGTGCTTCAAACCCCGAATTTTGTGCTTCAACGATAAGGGCGCTACGCCCATTTCAATTTGGTGGTGCTGGGGAAACGGTAGAACCACCACTTTCGAAACGTAATGTTTTTTTTTACATGGCTAATTTGTGCTTATTTTGTGCTTCTTTGTGCTTCAAACCCCGAATTTTGTGCTTCAACGATAAGGGCGCTATTGCGATTTTTCGGAGACCCCCCTCCCCCACACCCATTTCCCCAGCACCACCACTTTTGATTCGTAATACTTTTTTGATGTCAAATTAATCCTTGAATTTTGTGCTAATTTGTGCTTCAAACCCCGAATTTTGTGCTTCAACGATAAGGGCGCTACGCCCACATAAAGTTCTCAACAATTGTCTACAAATTCTCTCCCTAACCTTGTGAACTGCACAGTGTAGCCAGATGTTCAAACATCTCTGAGCATGCAGGGTACCATTCAATTTGCGCGTGGGATTTTTTCATTCCGTATGTATTCCGTACAATATACCTATTCATTAGTAAATAATATACAATATACTCTAAGAAAAAAAATGCTAACGAAAAACTTTAGGTAAGGGGTAGGTCGATACTAAGACATATTCCGTGGTTTAACGATTGTGACTATAGCCCGAGGTCTAGAAATCCTTAGTTCAATCTCGGGTTGTGCTAAAAGATTCTACCAATTTTTTTCCTCCCAACACGTGAGACCGCTATTTCGGGCCAACCTAGGCTGATAGAGATTAATTGATATTTATTTCGCAATCTTATTGCCTTTTTCACATATTTAAAACAATATTCTGCACTCCTTTTTGTACATACATCATTCTCGTCCAACATACATCCTGAGATCATTGAAATTGATTTCTTAGTGGTTGTGTAGATATCTTTGTGAAAAACTTGAATGACACTAAAATATATCAAAAAGATTGACATTAATGAAGTTTAAAATTAAAAATATTTGAAGAATTTTGAGAGAGAAAATTGAAAACTGCAGCCGTACAGGCGCCTGGCTAAAAGTATAGTAGATTAATATGAGTAGTTGGTACGATTTCCAGCGAATGGAGTGTAAAACCCCCGTCCTGACTACTTATTATACATCAGATCAATTATATTATACAAAAACCAAATATAGAATCAACTTGTCAAAATATTCTCATTCATTCGGTTGGAGAAGTAATTGGGTAGTTTCCACTTAATGCCTACGAGAATCAGGTCAGAAAATAATAGATAGGTACAATGATACATTGTACTTGTAAAGTATGTAGGTAGCTATTGTGTTAGCAAACATACCCTTCTTGGGCTAATTGTCGGAACCAGCTAGGCAGGTACCTACTCATGAATTCTGTTGTGTGAGACTTTTTTTTTGTTATACAGGGTGATATACCTACGTAATTATAAATTTAATTGGCATTCAATAAAAAAATCTGGTCTTTTTTTATTGATGGTATTACACTTATGGAGTGTACCTATCGGTATATTAGTGTGCATCTATATAGGTACAATAAATTGCGCTTTGCCAGCCTCCGTGGCGTAACGGTTATAACTACTGCCCATAGTCCAGAGGTCTCGAGTTCGACTCCCGGTTGGGGCAGACTTTTCGAATTCTGTCCCCTCCAAAGTCGTGAGGCTGGCATTTCCGGCCCTACCCAGGCTTGGTGAGGTTAATGTGGGTAGCTGGTACGATTCCCAGCGAATGGAGGGTAAAACCCCCGTCCTGACTATCTATCTCAAATCAGGACATTAAAACCGAATAGAATCAACTCGTCACAATAGATCTAATTAGGTCGCATCAGTGTTAATTGTAAGGGTTTTAATGAAAACCCTGCAACCAGGTTAGTTAATAATAATAATAATTGCGCTTTCAAAGTGTACATTTTTCAAAGGAACAATATATGAGTTCTTCAGTTCTGAATTTTTTTATTGTGTTTCAGTAAAATAATTTCTTATCTAAAAATTAATTTCATTGGGCTTATATCGTAGGTGGTATATCAAGAGCACAAATGAAACCTTGATAAGAATTGTAAATATTAAAATAAAATTTCAATTTTGTTGTTTATGTTACCGTGAATACCGTTAGTTAAGTCAGAGTTTTGAAGCTTATACCTACATAGTGATTAAATGGATAGAGCCAACAACTTTTTTAAAATTATAATTGATGAATGTCGCCTAATCGTATTACTCATAATGACTAAAACTTGTAATTTTCGTTGTTCATACAAACAGTAACCCTAATTTAAATATGTATGTGCTTGTCCGAATCCCAAAAGTGAGGATAAGTTTTCGGGTCCCGGCTGGGTTTCGAACTCGAAGCCTCTGGTTTACGAGACCGACGCTACTCCTTGACCACTGAGCAGCCGCGAGACTTGTTGAAAAGTCTATAATTTACGTGTCCTATATCATTTACATCACCCTGTAGTTTACGGTCGAATTGCTTTTACCTCAAGGGTTGCAAAGTTTAAAACTGACCTGTCTTCACACGCATTTCAACAAAAATATTGTTGGTTCAATATTCGGTATTGGTCCTAATTGATTCCCAGAAAAAAGGTCAACAATGAAAAAAATGTTTATGTAAAGTAATTCATGACTTTGGTTATACAGGGTGTAGCAGTCAGATTAACCATCAGATACCCCCTATTTAGATAATTCAAAATAATTGTTTTAAGAGACTACCCCTAGTCAATTAATCAATGTTATCATGCAATTTTATTATATTATTAATAATAAGAGATCGACAAATACGAATAATTATTATCTAATATAATTATTAGATAATAATTATGTAAATAATATAGGTAATTATTAATAATTATGTAAATGAATGCGCCGCAGACTCTAATTGTGACTAACATTTTCAATTTAATTATGCAAATACCTATGTATATCTGGTTTAGTGGTCTATCCACTAAACGTATATTTTTGCTCAGGAAAATTTTCTCGAAAATTAGTATTCTTAATTGGACCAGATAGAATTCCGCTTGATGCAGACTTTCAGAAAGATTGAATAAACTGTTGTGCCACCACATGGGTATAGTGCCAACACACGACACTGGTCACTCAACAGTAACAGTTAGCTAAAAATCTCAAAATCATTAGATTTGATCTAGAAAATGTATTGAGACTGATTTTTTTGTTGCTTACTGGGTTCTTAAAACAGTTAGGGTAGAATAATCTAAACATGAGATATATAGTATCATACATAATGATTCCTATACTGTCATTCTTAAATTTACGTGTTCACGTACCCTTTTTCTGTGCGTTTCTATATATTATATTGCGAAATCACAGTGTCCCCGTATTCATAATACAATCACCCTGTATTTACTCAGGGACGCATTGCAGTCATCTCAAGGATTAGATACCTGGTCTTTAGGTACTTACTCTGTGTAGTCCAAAGATTTTTTCCGCCCCGAATTTAACCTGTAGATAGCAATGGCTATTTTTAGAAATACCTGTAAGTGTAAAGGTTGACGAAGAGCTGAAAAGTCAACAAAAACGTCCACTTTGGTTCATTCCTCTTTAAAACTCAGACCCTCATTCACCACCACAGCTTTTAAGAAGAAGTAGGCGCGTAGCTCGGGGAGTGTTTCTGGGAGAACTCCAAAAATAGATAGGTATTAATTTTTTGTTGTTGTTCAAAAACCATAAAAAAAATCCTACCAAAAAGTACTATCATTCTGAAAATTCTTATACACCAACCCAGGCTGGGTAAGGTTAGCGTCACAAGGGTTGAACTTCGCTTAAAGTTTGCTTTATTTATGTTATGGTTATGACAAACGGAAAACGGTGTATTCAACGTGCCATGGACGTTGTATAACTAAAATAGACATATTATGTAAAAAAAATTCTGCCATTCAGAAAAATCCTTCTAGTATGACACAGGCTGGGTGAGGTTTACGTGGAAAATCCTCTTAACCTCACCTACCCTATGTTGAGCCGTGAAAAGCCTGCATCTCAAGAGTTTAAATTTGAATGGTCACCCTCTTCACTAGTGTATGTATGACTTTACTTGTGGTGAAGCACAAGGCCTCTTCACAATTTTTGTGGGTAGCGTAGAATTACTAAGAGCCTCTGCCATATAATGAACATGCCAAACCAACTTTTATAAGAATGGAAATTTTAACACTCCCATGCATGTTCATTATACAGTGTCTAAACCATTTAAAGAAGCATAGGGACCAATATACTTCATTTGAACATGTCCACTCTCATAATACGAGGCATAGAAATAACTTAGTCATTAATAATCATCGTGTTAATGCAGCTCGAAATGGTCCCAATTATCATGCTATTATATTGTTCAACAAATTGCCCCCACATATCAGGGACTTGCCACTAAAGTTATTTAAAACATGTATCACTAATTTTCTTAAAAAGCAGGCTTTTTATTCCTTAGAAGAATTTTTGAGTTGCAGCTTGAGTGATATGGTCTAACTCACAATTTACTTTAATTTACATAATTTACTATTTAGTTTGTTACTTCTTAAATTCTATTATGTCTTTTTCTTCCTCTACCCCATTTCTGTATCTGTATTTGACTTGTGTAAACAAATTTGTAAATTTGATGTACACCAATAAATAAATCTTATCTTATCTCCTGTACTTTTCGAATTCTATTACATTAATTTCTTTTTACTCTGGTAATACCGCCACTAGTCGTTACTCATACAAGTAACTACTCATTTTTCCTCACGAGGTATGAGTGAACCCCGAACATCCAAGTACAGAGCAGAAAAATTACTGCGCCGCTGGGAATCGAACCCAGGTCACCATGCGTGTAATGCCTAGCGCGCTAACTCACTCTGCCACGGTGACTACCCCTCTTCACTAGTGTTTGCTTAACAGTCGTGACAGAACGGTAACTGAAGTATTCAACAAGTCTATCATATTGGCATAAATTAATTTTGTAAAAAATACAAAGCTCTAACACCACAGTTCTGTTTCTATGGCTTGGCTGTCGAAACACTAGAACCATTTTCTCGGCAGTTTAAGTCTTTGGTAGACGTGATTTCAGATACGTTACAACGCACATGTGATGATACCAGGGCCGGGGCATTCTTAAGCCAACGACTGTCATTAGCAGTCCAGCGTGGAAATGCCTCGAGCCTGGTAGGCACCAGGTGTCGGGAGAAGATGTTTGTTGTATGAAAATACACTTAAATAAATGAACCTATCGAAACTTAACTAAAATCAACTTAATCTCAATATATTTTGACTAAAATAATGTCACGTCGATGCGATGGCACGTTCAAATCACCAGTACTTTTCCAGTTATAAAGGTTGAGTTCTCACATTTGTGTTAATCACTTTCGTGATATAACAGATATTCAAACTCGCTTTACTAAATCCGCGCTGAAACCGGGACTTGAACCACCGACCTCCAGGTTACAAGTCCGCCGCTTTATCGATCAAGCTACAGAGGTCGGTCACTTATTAAAGTTAAGCAATATCTAGCGAGGCCAGGAGTTGGATTGATGACCATTCCTCTTCAAACGATCATGATGCTGGCTATTCCCGGCCCCACTCAAGTTGGGTGAGGTTAATGTGAGTAGCGCGTTTGTGAGTTTCGAGAAAATAGAGGGTGATATGACTATGCAGTTGGAAAGCGATGTTAAACCAAAATAAACAAATATTGTTATGTCAGAATCGATGGCATGTTGAAAATACCATTCGGTCATGGCTCACTGATGTTAGGCAACGCCCAGTGAGGTTAGGACTCAGATGAGAGACCAGTCCGGCTATTCCCTGGCCCACTCAGGCTGTGTAATGTTCATATGAATAGCTTCTTAATGAGTTTCAAGCGAATGGAGGGTAAAACCTCCGTCCCGATGTGACTAGTTCACCGCCTAAGCGTTTAACTGGATACTAAGCTTGGCTCAATAAAATAATATATCATTCAGTAAGCTTCTCATGAAATTACCTATACACAATACATGGGTATTTTTATGCACCATAAATAACTATGACAATAAGTTTGGATCGAACTCATTCTTAGCTGTATTTCTGAGAAATCCCTTTAATAATATAATTGTAAAGGGAGAAATTTTAAAATATTCCTGGTACGGCAACACTGAAACTATCTCCGAGACAATGAGTCATCTATTGCAAGGTAGAACATTGGAGATAACAGCGATGTGATTTTTACTCAGTTCTTCCTCTCCTTACTTGTCTGTCTCCATGCGTATGGGAAATATACGGCAATTTGTATTGGCTATAGTAGCTTAAGTAATTGAGCACAAAATTCGGGGTTTGAAGCACAAATTAGCACAAAATACAAGGATTAATTTGACATCAAAAAAGTATTACGAATCAAAAGTGGTGGTGCTGGGGAAATGGGTGTGGGGGAGGGGGGTCTCCGAAAAATAGCAATAGCGCCCTTATCGTTGAAGCACAAAATTCGGGGTTTGAAGCACAAAGAAGCACAAAATAAGCACAAATTAGCCATGTAAAAAAAACATTACGTTTCGAAAGTGGTGGTTCTGGTGGTTCCCCAGGGGCCCCCGAAGTGGAATGGGCGTAGCGCCCTTATCGTTGAAGCACAAAATTCGGGGTTTGAAGCACAAATTAGCACAAAATTCAAGGATTAATTTGACATCAAAAAAGTATTACGAATCAAAAGTGGTGGTGCTGGGGAAATGGGTGTGGGGGAGGGGGGTCTCCGAAAAATCGCAATAGCGCCCTTATCGTTGAAGCACAAAATTCGGGGTTTGAAGCACAAAGAAGCACAAAATAAGCACAAATTAGCCATGTAAAAAAAACATTACGTTTCGAAAGTGGTGGTTCTACCGTTTCCCCAGCACCACCAAATTGAAATGGGCGTAGCGCCCTTATCGTTGAAGCACAAAATTCGGGGTTTGAAGCACAAAGAAGCACAAAATAAGCACAAATTAGCCATGTAAAAAAAAACATTACGTTTCGAAAGTGGTGGTTCTACCGTTTCCCCAGCACCACCAAATTGAAATGGGCGTAGCGCCCTCATCGTTGAAGCACAAAATTCGGGGTTTGAAGCACAAAGAAGCACAAAATAAGCACAAATTAGCCATGTAAAAAAAACATTACATTTTAAAGGTGGTGGTGCTGGCGAAATGGACCCCTTAATTCAACTTCTATCTGACACAAATAATTTTCTGCAGTTTCAAAAATGATTGGAATGAAATTGACAGTGAAATAGAGACAAAAATGCAACAAACTGATGCTAGAGAATGCTTTTTGTTGAATGTGAAGATAATTGAGATTATAAACAAGATAATTAATTATTTCTGTTATTATAAAAACAAGTAAGAGACGAGGAAGGAACAATTTAAAAAAATATATAACGAATCATTTTTGACTTTTGAAATTATTTCCTTACCTTCACTGCATTTGTTGTCACAGCATGGACCAGGCATGGTGAAAAGTTTTGGAAAATGAGTTAAAAGTTCACTTGATAAAATATTAGAACGTCAAAGTGTTCGCACTTGTTGTTTTGAGTCACTGATAAATTTTTTTCATGCTCTTCAGTCTTTTATACATTGATAGTACACCACCGGTATCGTGTGCAAATTTTATCTTTGAAAACTAAACTGACTGTTTACTAGTGTTGAGTCACTTAATGACACTTTTTGCAAGTGACATTATTAGTATTTTAATTAAATATTTGCAATTATTAAAAAAAATCAAAGTTTTATTTTGTATTGTGTAAGGCGTCATATCATTATAATCTGTTTTATTTTGCGCTTCAAATCAAATTATACAGAGTGTTGAGAGTGTCAATTGATTTGTGAGACACATTTTAATCTGCTTGTGAGACACAATAACTTGAAAACAAATGGCAATAAGAAAAAATACAAATTTTCTGTAACTCTTGGAGTTATAAGTAGGTAGTAGAAACTTACGATTCACCAAACATTGTTACAAAATGAGGTTGAAATTATTTTCATGAAAATTTGGCAGACTGTCGATGGTTTTGTCCTCCGGTGAAATAGTCAATTTAATGATATTTTAAGTTTTATCTTTAAAACCACTTTGTGACACTAGGATGTGTTGCTGGTATTCAGATTAGGAAATCAAACCCATATTCTGCGACCATTTTAAAAGATGGTAAATTCAAGTCAGGTCAGTTTTTGGTGTTGCTAGTAGGAAGTTTATGTTTCTCCTGTAGCTCACTGTGAACAAATTGACATTGCTATTAATGAATCCTATAATTAACGGTTGATTAGAACCAACTCCTCTTCATAAAATCTATTCCTTAGAAGAAATAATTCCACCAAACATCGGAAGAATTGTCACTACACATGTTGAAAAACTAACCGTTTAAATTTACTCCAACTAATATTTGAACCATAGAGCACTGAAACCAACAGATTTAACAAAATTGATCTTAAGAGCAGATCAAACTTGTGTTAACTGGAAGACCCTAAATCGTCTTAGATATTGATTATCATGCTGGAAGTACAATATGGAAAGGTGCTGATATGAAGAAACTGACAGATGTGAATATACGAGAGTCCAAATATATGAGCACTTGCTATTATGTCGTCACCTAAAGATCCCCTCTACACTGATTGATCTACTTCAGGCAGAAAAAGAGCTTTTAATGTTTTAAACTAAGTATTGGAAGTACAAAACTAGACCAAGGAAAGAAAAAGACACTGAAAGTAGGTAAGGACTAATGTTGTTTTTATAGGGGTTACTATGTACAATAGATTGTCTGAGTGAAGGACGTTAAAAAGATACAGTACCAGTAAGACCAAATGACAATAACACGAATTGTTTGTGGCCTTATCAGGGTTGGCTTTAAGAATGTCATCAAGTCGTAAAATGTGGAAGTATGAGTGCCAGAACCAAGCAACCTCAACAACGAAGAAGATGTTCACCAATGGCGAAACAAAGTAGGTTTGTGAAAAAAGCAAGGTGAAAGAAGACTGGTCATACAATAGGCTTGTTTATTTTTCATCAATATCAATAAACCTTTTACAAAACAGAACTTCAGTGATAGAGCTTGTTATTGATGGAATTCTCTATTTTTTAATCTGGAGTTGGTTTGTTTCTATGGTTTGATTTTCTTTTTGAATTAAAAAGGTTGTTTTTCTTCCTAAAAATCAATTTATTGATTAGATTTGGAGCATTATTAATCCATACGCCCGGCGCCCGTGCATATTTTTCTCGATTACCCTGTTGAATGAAGCAGGTGCTTATCGCATTCTGTAAAAGCCAATGCGTACATGACGTGTGCCACCAAATGATCAAGTTTGATACCGGGTGCAAATCTTGTCAATCTAATCTTTTCGGAACTCTTATCTAAAATTCTACGATATGTGTTCAGCTCAAGTGTTTTTACTGTAATTTCTCCAGAGCTGTTCAGATGGATAAGTGGTTGTAATGGAAACACGAGCTAACGAACCAGCGGTGATCTTCAATAAACAAGAAATCCATCCGACCATTCATGGTAAACAGCCTAACTCATATTCTGTCGGTATTGCTGACCTTCTCAAGTATCATTATTTTGATTAAATTGATGAAATCTTGAACAATCTTTTAAAAGCATGGAACAATCTCTTAAAAGTTTCCCAGTCCTGAGTCCTTTAAAGTTTAAAAGACCAACGATTTGAACTATCACAAATTTTAAAAATGCCTTACGAGCTCTTTACTCTTATTAACACAACAACACTGGGATACTGAATACTGAGATAACTTAGTACAAATAGAACACTTCTGGTATTTCCCAAAGCCTTGCATAGATAGAGCCAGTGACCTGCAGCTACTGGGAGAAAGTGTTGAGATGGGAGTGTAGGTGGAGGAATGGAATGTGAACGATTTTCTCATCAAGGCCCTTGCACACGAGGTCAGAATCTTTGAGTGAGACTAAGGCCGAAATTAATAGATAATATCAATAAAATAAGTAATTTTGCTTGGCATCGGTTTTCCCTATTTTGGACAATAGCAACGAAAAGGTTTGACTATTGGTACCATTGTTTATTATACCTAGCTGGTGAAATGGTATTCAATATCCTGCGTCGCGGTTGCTGCAGCCCCGTATGAAAGAGTCAGAGGTTCCACGTAATATCTCTGAGAGAAAAGCATGGAAACAATCATTTCTCTCTACGAGATGCAGTAAACTTCTCCAGTTTTCTCCTGATATTCTATTCACTAACACATTGCAATCTGTGTATCGAAAATAATTTGAAGAGTTAAACTCCGGATTACTGAAAGTTTGAAGAGTTCTTACCACCATGCCAGAACCTTGCTGTGGAAGTAGCTGTACCAAGTCTAGCGCAGGTAATTTTAGCTTTTATACCATTTTGGAATTGTATGATTGCCAAACTCTTTGGTGTAGTTGTTGCTGTTGTTTTAACCAGCATGGCTACAGCTGGGTGAGAAAGATGGTCTTCAGCCAACTTCAGTTGACTCGTCCTCAACCAAATATTGTTATATGCGATAACCATCGTGAAAACTTGGACTTTTTCTTTAAAAGCCATTAAACCCTTAGGAAGCCAGCGTCGATGGCATGTTGAATACACCGGTTCCCTTCAGAACACCGAAGTTAAGCGACATCCAGCGAGGTTAAGACTTGGATGGGTGAACATTCAAATTCTAATTCTCGTGACGCTGGCTTTTCCCGGCCCCACTCAGGCTGGGTGAGGTCAATGTGAGTAGCAGGTTTGTGAGTTTCCTGCGAATGGAGGGTAAAACCCCCGTCGTGATATGACCATGGCAGTTGAAAGCGACGTTAAACCCCACTTAAAAAAAAAAAAAAAAAAACCCTTAGGAAACTGCAAGTTAGCCTGACTTGTTAGAACTGTCTAGTCTATTTTCTGTTTATCGTCCTCTAGCGAGACATATTATAGTACTCTAGCTAACGAGACACATTGCCAAATTAATTATTAACTAAAAGGACAGGTTTTAAATAACATTATAAATATAATAAAAAGGGGCCCAACACATGCTATGCATTATGGGTCCCTTAAACTTGCCATATTTTTAATTTTTATTTGATTAACAAGTTATCTCCTTATAATTAAATTTATTGAAGAAGATGAAACGTATTTATTAAGTAAAGAAAAATCTTTTCAAAGTAAAAAAAATAATAATAATGCTGAAGAGGAGACTGTTACTATACTGTTGTTGTAAATATGGTAACAGCCAATCAAATAACTGAAATCCGATACTCTAGTAACAGTAGGCACCACAGCAGCATTAATTGAATGGGTGAGTAGAAGAACCAGGAATGTCAAAAATCGACTTTTCAGGAAAGCAAAAATAAGAGTGATATTATCATGCTAATGAGTATGCTTCCCCCACTTTAAAATCGAATTTTTTGTATACTTTTAAGGGATATTTCTCCTTCATATTCACAGAGATGATAGAAAAGAGTACATTCTTTCTTATTCTATGAAAAAAAAAAATTGATTTTTGACATTCCTGGTTCTTCTACTCATTCAATTATCTCGGGTCATACTCCTCTAGCGAGACAGCAGCATTTGGTGAAGTCTCTGTGTATAGCATCCGTGGCACAAATCCTGTATCAGCAGGTGAATTGGACCTTTCTAGCTGAACTGTACAAGGTTATTGAACAAATAGACGGTAAATTCCCAGCAAATTGGGTAAACCCCTTCCTCCTAGGCCTTGGGTAACTCCTTTCTCCTAGGCTTTTGGTTAACACCTTCCTCCTAGGCCTTGGGTAAAGACCTTTCTCCTAGGCCTTGGGTAACTCCTTTCTCCTAGGCTTTTGGTTAACACCTTTCTCCTAGGCCTTGGGTAAAGACCTTTCTCCTAGGCCTTGGGTAAACACTTTTCTAAAATTCTTCATGACGTTCAAACGTCTCGTCGCGTCGTAACCTAGGCCCTGGGTCTGGGCGTCCATTGCCAGCAATCTTTTAATTTCATATAGCCAAGTTCTCTCAGGTTTGGGTTGCCTAATGCCTATACACCTCGGCCACACTGAGCCTTTTATGTGTAGTAGATTCGTTATCTAATCAAGTTTAAGATTCTCAGATAATTTGATCAGCCTTTTAACTAGCTTATGTTGATTAAGTACTTTTCTTGGGTTCGGTGTCTAAACGGTACCTATTATCAAATCAACTATTGCATGTAATAGTTTCTTCGGGAATCTATTGTCATGACATAGAATATATCTGTCTCTTTCTCAAGGACATGGATCATCTGTCTCTCTCTCTCTCTCTCTCCTCTCTCTCTCTCTCTCTCTCTCTCTCTCTCTCTCTCTCTCTCTCTCTCTCTCTCTCTCTCTCTCTCTCTCTCTCTGACATAAATTCCTGAGAAGCCACCGTCGATAATAAATTATCGTCCAATATTGCTCTGGCATAAGTGATCCCAGCACAACATTTGTATACTACTACCTATCTACTTGGTATAATCCTTTACAAGAAAATTGTTTATCCATAATACTCTTGCAGTTCCAACAATGCACAATGCACATTGCACATACATAATTTATAACTTGCTATTTATGAGACAGTTGAACCTGGATATTATGGACTCGAATATAATAGAAAACTGTTAGTAAATATAACCAAACTCAGTAGCTTGATCGATAAGGTGGCAGACTTGTAACCTGGCGGTCGGTGGTTCAAGTCCCGGTTTCAGCGTAGATTTAGTAAAGCGAGTTTGAGTAGTTGTGATATCACGAAAGTGATCAACACAAATATGATAACTGTTAGAAAATATAGAGAAAATCACCGAAAGAAAATCACCGGTCCCTGCGTCACCTGTTCATGTGTGTTAGAAACCTGTTTATAATAGAATTTTTGCTCTGTTCCTTACGTTCTACCATATCAAGGTTCTATTCTAATTTGATCAGGATTTCTCATTCTGATTATTTTTCAGGAGAAGCAACGTCAGAGGAAAAAGGATGCAGCAAATGTAACTGTGGACCTAACTGCAAATGCTGTACTGACGGTGAGTAGGTGTTAAAGTTGTGATTATCTTTTGATACGTGTGTCTCCTTTCAAGTATAACCTTGGAGTTTGACATGGACCGCTATGAAATTATATAGATGTTATAAAGTCAGAGCCAACCAACCTCAATCATAAAAGTCAAAGTGTAAGAAGACTGTCAGGATAAACTGTTGTTCTTTTTTATGATCTCGAAGAATCACGCCTCTGATATGAATTATTACAATAACAACGGCACTTGAAAATAAATATACCTTCGTCTAGAATACACTTGATTTGTTCAGGGAATTTGACCGGAAAGCATAAATCTCATTTAAGGAAATAATTAGCTACTCGACACCGGCATAATACATAGTAATAAAATAATAATACATAATACCGGCATAATACTCGCATACCTTTAACAGTTTCACCTAACAACATAGGAATGAATGCTCTATTTATTCAAGGGAATTTCGAGATTGCCGTTGAATTTATAATGTAAAAAATCTAATCCATGTATCCGTGATCTTTGGATCGGATCCCACCCAATGCTTGGATTTTTCTGCGTCATATATTTGTTCCTCCTCATATAATTATTTGAGTATTATATGTATTGTGACCACATTGTAATAAGACTCTAATGTTATCATTTCTGTTAATCATTTTTGTGATATCACAACTACTCAAACTCGCTTTACTAAATCTACGCTGAAACCGGGACTTGAACCTCCAGGTTACAAGTCCGTTGCCTTATCGATCAAGCTACTAAGGTCGGTAATAAGACTCTAATGGTTAGGAGGTAGAAAATGCTTTCAACATGAACCTCGTCTGGTGATCATCTCCTATTTTTTTCACATTGTTTAATCTTTTCCTCATGGTTGTGGTTGCTTGGTTATGGCACTCCTACTTCAACATTTTACAACTGGATGTCCTTCTTAAAACCAACCCTGATAAAAACGATGTGTGTTATTGCATGTCCTTTGGCCTGACATCATGGCTGGTATTTGTTTAACGTCCCCCAGAGAAATTTCTTCCACTGTATTATTATTATTGAAATTGGATCTTTAATGGATTCTGCTATTTTATTATGTCTCATTTAATGTAATGAACCTCTCTCAGTTCTATCGATTTATCTCTAATTAGATTAGGTATAGTATTGCATGTCAATAATAATTATTGCCAATATGATACCGTCGATGGCGCGTTGAATGTACCGGTGCTCGTAGGATCACCGAAGTTAAGCAACGTCCAGCGAGGTGAAGACTTCGTGATACTGGCATTCCCGGCCCAACTCAGGCTGGGTGAGGTTAATGTGAGTTGTAGGTTTGAGAATTTCCTGCGAATGAAGGGTAACTAACACACTCGTCGTGATATGACCACGCAGTTGACAGCGATGTTAAACCCAAATTACAAAAAAAAATAGTCAACATCTATGTGATATAATTGTCTCAGTTTTACTCGTGCTATAACCATGATTACCATGATAAAATCTATTTGTTACAGATAAATGCTGCAGCCAAGGCGAGAAGAAATAACTCAAACTCAGAAGACAGAAACGACACTAAGGATGGGGTCAAAAATCTTTTACCTCATTTCATATTCATATTTTTTCACATTCATTTATGGGTAAACCCGCAATGACAACTATACGATAAAATATCCAGATAACATACGGTATCCACTCTGCCGCGCTGTCTCTTTCGTTGTATAGGTAGGTCATTCTTCACACCTCGGCCAAGGTGTTAGAATATTATGTACAAATTTACATATGGGTAATTCCCAAATGGCAACTATACTATAGAAAGTGCAGGTCTATATGACATAAGATACGGGTAAACCCCAACTCATGCGGTCATGTCTCAGTTCTTCAGTTCATGGAATTCACATCCACAGTATGATGATCAAGTCACCAATGTCTAGAATGCCTGGATACATCAAAGCAGTGGTTTTCAACTTCTTTCTCCATGATCGCCCCATATACTATGATCGGTACCCCTCCAATAAATATTAGTGTGAAAACTCCCAAAGAACGGTTAGGGGCGCTTATGCATAAGATTGAAAAACCGCGTGGCGCCATATAAGCACTCTGTTGCTTCTTGATTACAATTCCAATGCAGTATCTTACTTTTAACTTGTTTCCCACTACTCTGCTTCATGTGTACCTACCTGTAGCCATCCATAGCTTTGTTATCTGTGAGTAGGAGAAGAGTTTTGTGTGGGCTTGTCCAGACAAAAACTATTTTATTGTTCTTTGATAAATTGTCCATGTCTCGTTTTACAAATGCCTAACACCCCCTTTGCTCTGTCACCAACATGAAAATATCAAACTACTGATACAGAGGGTGGTTAAAATTTAATTGGAAACACACTGCACTTTTACGAAAATGTACCAATTTACCAACGTAGTGCCTCAGTATTACGTTTTGAAAAAAATCCACATTTTGAATAAAATGTAATTCCTTTTCATTTTGATCTTATGAAACAGTCATTTAAAGGCCTGCCTGCACCCTATGTTACAGTTCACCGCTACATGCTCGCTCTTATTAATGAGAAGATATTCCTTACAAATATCTGTCACAAAATTTTGTCTCTTGAGTCTCGAACTTGGGATCTTTGGTACGATAGCGTATTGATCCGTTAGTTCGAATCCCACCCAGTGCATGAATTTTTCCTTATTAATTTGAGTTTATGACCACATAATAATAAGACTCTGAGGGTTAGGTGGTAGAAAATGCTTTGAGCATTAACCTCGCCTGGTGGTAATCTTCCATTAAAGAGTATTGTTATTATGACGATACGTAGGCTAAACCAGACCTGACATTCCCCCTAACCCTTTAGGTGCCTCTTACTGAACCTCTGACCACAATTTTTTTCTAGAACAGCATGTTGAGTAGGAACCTACAGTGAATCTTTAAATAGATAGGACATTAGTCATATTACTGACATTCGTTACGCAATCCATGTTGCATTCATTTAGTTGCTCATCATTAGAGAGTTAGGTTTCTGTAGCTAATAATCACAGAACAATATATTCGCGTGACAGCACTGGGCTATGATTAAAGCTAAATGCTAATTATGTACTTACTAGTCACAGTACAGTAGTCGCTACTGTAGGTCCCTAACGAACTAAATGTGGTAATAATAGGTATGTATAATTGTATATGGACTCTTGCGGAAGTATAAGTATATAATTTTATCGAGGGAGAAATAAGTAAATAATACCTTGGTCATTATTACCAACTCAGACATTAATGCATACTAGAAAACGCAAAATCCACTGGCTGACTCATTCCTCATATCTATGCACTGGCATTATGTTAGAAGCTTGAATTTTAGATATTTTGCTATAAGACTATTTCTGAATTCTACTGAGGTTGTTGACGTTAGTAAGTTCCCGGTCGATTTCTTTGCGACGATAGAGTGTCGAGTTCAAAATAGACAGTCCAATGCCAATACCAACGCGCCATCTGCTTTGAGCTATTTTTTTTTCTTCTCCCTATCATAATTATGGTAGAAAGGTCTCTAAGGTAACCAAAAAAAGTAATAAAAAAAAAACTCATCAAAGGTATAACTGATAATAATAATTATAATTAAAAAAAATTGCTCGTACAAACAAATAAAAAAACATAAGTTCTAATACATAATAAATACGTGGATAATTATAGTAATAGGGAAGTATCCGCAGCCATATTACATAGTTACATCTATTACTAGTCAAGGACAAATACTTGCATACTTAGGATGTGCCTTTCCAAACATAAGTATGACAGCAATACATACAACATAAGTATAGGCCTGCCATACACACAACGATAAATCCGTCCAATTTATACGTGCGAATTAATTTCACAAAATTATCTTTGCGTGTATGGCACGAAATTGTACAGTTTTACTTTCGGTCCTATAGATCTAAACTAAATTGTACGGATTTTTCGTTTCGTGTAGGGCCGACTTTTAAGCTGAATAGTCTGAACTATGGGCTTTAATCAATACCTATGGCCTAGGTCTTCAATTCAATAAAAACTATCTTCTAGCTCCATTGGCATCAGCAGTTCTTCAGATATCTTCAAGAGGCTGAGTGAACGGTAGATCAGCAGAACATTACCACGGATAACGGATCTATCTCACACTAGTATGACATTGTTAATTGAAACATTGGCAATGAATTTGACTGCTACAAATAACAATGGAAAAATTCATAAATTGTTTTTGAAGGTTTGTAAAATTTCTCTGACATAACACAACAGCAAATATATTATAGAGTGATAGATGGAGGCGTTAAGAGTGACCAATATTTATCAGAGAAGATTTCAGAGTCCAGTTTCTTCAGGTAGAGTTAAGATTGATTAATATTTATCAGAGAAGATTTCAGTGTCCAGTTTCTTCTGGTAGAGTTAAGAGTGACTAATATTTATCAGAGAAGATTTCAGTGTCCAGTTTTTTCTGGTAGAGAGCTCTGAAGGCCTCAAATCCTGCCTCGTCCAAGCTAGCGCCTTTGAATGAGGCCTTGCAAGTCGCAATGTATTTGGTGATGTTTGGGTATTTCTCCCGTTCCTTAGCGATGACCTGGAAGTATGGAAAGAGAGGTGACATGAGGAATATTCTGTTACATTGAAATATTTGCACTTTATCGTCAATGTTGAGACTGTACTCCACTATGGTTAGAAGCCCAGGAATTGTTTCATGCTAATTCGGTTAATGATCCAACCCTCTTAATGGACCGCTACTCAAATGTTTGAAAAAAGGCTGCCCCCCGCTACAGTTAGAAGTCCATAAATTGGTTCATGCTAAGTCGGGTAATGGTCCAACCCTACTCAAATGTTTGAATTAAGGCTGTCCCCCAATATAGATAGAAGTCCATAAATTGGTTCATGCTAAGTCGGGTAATGGTCCAACCCCACTCAAATGTTTGAATTAAGGCTGTTCCCCGCTACAGTTAGAAGTCCATAAATTGGTTCATGCTAAGTCGGTTAATGGTCCAACCCACTTTATGGTCCGCAACGCAAATGTTTCAACTCACCAGTAAGGCTGTGGTGCTAGTGTACACTGAGAAGTCAGCAATGTTTCAACTCACCAGTAAGGCTGTGGTGCTAGTGTACACTGAGAAGTCAGCAATGCTGAGGCTGTTCCCGGCTATGAATCGTCTGCCCTCCAGGAACTTCTCCACAAAGTCCAGAGCGTCCCTCACTCTCTCCAGATCGTCCTCCGTTATCTTCTCGTTCTTGTAGAATATCTTCACCTGGGAAAACAGATAAGTGCTTTGTTTGGTTCATAATTCTTTTATTTATTATTTTAAATGACGAATGGTATTGACATAGTGATGTGAATGACCTGTCAAAAAAGAAAAGAAAATCAAATTAATTTGATCAAAGCAAAACCAAAAGTGCACTTGGGTTCATGATTCTAACCTAACCTAACCTATTATTTTAAATAACGAATGGTATTGACATAGTGATATGAATGACCTGTCAAAAAAGAAAAGAAAATCAAATTTATCTGTGCTTGGGCAATTTGGTCATTGTGAGTTTTAATCTCAACCGGTGGAAATTTATAAAAATACATATTGGTAAGTACTCATTCCTGAAATATAATTGAAGGCTTAACTAACGGAAAGTAGCAGGTATATTGTTTCACAAGATTTATGGAGATCCCAGATCAAGTTCCTTCTTAATGCAGAGGATTGGTTTAGCAATCCAGAGAGGAAACGCAGCTTCATTTTTGGGAGAAATACCAGAAAATAGATTTTTCGATGAAATGTTTTATGTTTAATAAATTGGTAATAGTGTTTCAGTTGTTCTCTCAATATCTTCAAATCTCACTCTCAACAGTCAACTTTTGTTCATATAACCAAACCAAACCTCTGAAGCTCGATAGATGAGACGGCGGATCCGTGACCTGGAAATCAATGGTCCAAACCCCAAGTCTAACAAAATATTAGTAAGGCAAGATTGATTAAATTGTAGATATCATAATCAATATAGTGATTAACATAAATAACACAATCTGAGTGCATTTTTTAAACGAAATGTGACAATTGAAAGATTTTGAAAGTAAGATAGCTTCCTGGAATAAGTCCCTGTTCTAAAATTCCGATAAATGCTCACCCCAATATTTCTCAGGGCCGGGAACAGGACTCCGGAGTCGAAGTGCAGTCTCTGGTCAATCAGGGCCCGGGCCTTGGGATCTTTGGGGTACAGAGCGTCCGACTTGGCGTAGGCCGACACCAGATAGGAGTTGATGGCGTGGCTGTCCCAGATGATGAAGTCGCCGTCTTCCAGAGTGGGCACCGTGTGCTGGGGGTTTTTCTGAGGGCACGAAGACGTCCGAATTATAAAACAGAATCTAAGTGGACACTGTCCCTTAACTCGGGCTATATTGCGCTGTCATTTGTTGGAAACTCCGATTTGAGGGTGTGTCAGGTTTAGCTTCAGCATAATCCTTTTATATAAGGTGTCCCTTGGTTACCCATTTATTTATTCCAATTAGATGGCTAAACACCACTGGAGAGTGGGTCGTTCGCGCCGATAATCAAACACCTCGGCCGAGGTGTGAAGAACGCCAATACAAAGAAAGAGACATTATTTTATTATTATAACGAGAGAAAATTTCATGAGACTCTGAATTATGTTACCAAAATCAACAGATGAAAATAATATTCTAAATTTGCGAAACTTGCTGCGGATATGTTACAATATTTAATTTTTTTACTGCTATAGCTTTTTTCATACCTATAGATCGTTAAGGAAACATATTTTTTTCCGCACTTTTTACATACGCTTGACAACACAGATAGATAAGGTTCAAACCGGCTCTTCAATTCTACAATAATAATATAGTCACTATCGACCATCATCTGTTAGTAAAATCAGACTATCTGGTAACACCAAGGCTTCGTAGAATTTACATTGGTCATTTGGTGTCCAGCGGCAAAATTAGTTTGAGAACAACTGTGTTAGTGCGCGAACACAACGGAGGCCTGTACTACACGCTATGCCGGTACTCTGAACCTGGTACCACGTAAAATAATTTAAAAAAAATAAGTCTGGCAATTCAAAGAGGAAATGCGGCGGCAGTTGTGGGCTGTGTGCCCCAGGGAGATGAGTTGGTTGACTTGTTTTATAGATAGTTAAGTAATTATTATGAGACTCATAAAAAAATCTAACCATGTTATTAAATGTAAGCGGTCACAAAGGAGTCTCGAAAGTCGTCTATATCAAAGTGAAAGTACCAGGGCATGGGGTCGAAGGTCTAGATCTAGGGTATAGGCCCAGGGTCCTCGATGTGGCCGCCTACTTATAATAATAATAATAATGTTTTTATTGTATTTTTACCTTTCGGTGCTTACATGGATTCTTATTTTACTTACTGTCTAAATTTAATTTACAACTGATGATAATAATAATAGTTTATTTATTTATTTTCTTTATAAAGAAACATTTATACAAAGGTACTTTTCCTAAGCTTTGAAGGCCTTTTAAGAGGAGTGAGCTACTTGCAAGATTGGATGACACATAGTGTTTAAGGGACCACTCAATAAAGCATTACTTAAAGGAACTAAATAATAATATCGCCTTATTTATACTGCCCGATTAGGACCATTTAAGTCCCATTATTCCAGCAGTAAGCCCAAGACATATTATTATGTGGTAAAAATCCCAATTGGGAGGATAACATGTCATGTTCCAGCTGGGTTTCGAACCCACGACCTCTGGAGTCTTTGGATTCACAGAGTGCCGCCTTTACCACTGAGCTATCGGGACAGACAATGAGCTACCGGGTAAACTGAGGTAAATCTTAAAAATGTAAATGTGTGTAAAAGAAAGTATTCTCACCTTCACAAAGCCCTCGCTGAGCTGCGCCTTATTCAACAGGTCGCAGGTCTTGTACTCGGCCTGGAGTCCCAACTCCTGCAGACACAGCTTGACAGCTCGCACAGGAGGACTGGGCGGGATCTCGTGGAGGATTAGGCCCATGCTGTGGTCTTGATCAAACTAAAAAAATACAAGGAATACTTTTAACAGACAGACGGACAGACCGACACAAAACCAAATTTGCTCAGGAGGTTATGAAACGTCCAGAAATATTAAAAAAAAAAAAAAAAAAATTGAAATCGGACAAAAAAATATTTTTTTTTTTTTTATTATAAAAGCGAACACAGTAACTCCAATTTCTAATATTAGAAATTTCTTTTTTTAATTTTTTAGTTAGTTTATTTATTTAGTTTATTTATTTATTTTCTTTATAAAGAAACATTTATAGAAAGGTACTTCTCCTAAGCTTTGAAGGGCTTCTAAGAGTTGAAGGGCTTCTGCGAAGTAAAATTATCAATAATAAGAATATTACCTTTCTCATACTGCTTCATTAGGACTAATGAGTCCCATTATTTCAGTTGTAAGATCAAGACGTGTTATGTGGTTAAAATTCCAAATAGGAGCCAAAATCCCAACACAACAATATTGCTCAAAATATTTACAACAATTCCGGCTCTTCAGACATGTTTGAGAGTATAGGAGGATGTTATCCACTTTGCGGTGTTAAAACAGTTGGTAAAAACCCCGTTCATTTAGGTAATATTGGTAATTTCGCAGTTAACTTCATCTTATTACAGAAAAAATAATCGAAAATTTTGTGAGACAAAAAGACATTTTCTGATAATCCAGCTAAATTTTAATGGAATCAATAAGTCCGTCTTTGGGGTTTTTACCCTACCTTAAGGAATTAACATCGAATTCATCCAAAAATTAAGAGCAGTATAAAGTTGGTATAAGACCTCTCCCACGGTGACATCGTTCAAAGGTTTTAATCAAAACACGCAAGATTAACTTTTTATCAGGTTAGTGTTGACAGTTGGACTTATTGATTAGAGTCATTATATTGTCATAAATATATTGATATACAGTCGAACCTGGATAAACATTACATAATTTAATTCAAGGGACCGACAATATTTTCAGGTTTCCTGCTTAAATTTTTTTTTTCAAAGATGATCTATAATGATCACGAGTTCTTTTTCCTGCTTACACAAGTCCTGTCTATCCAGCTTTCCTACTTACACTAGTCCTATTTATTGAGGTTTCCTGCTTACACAAGTCCTGTATCCAATTTTCCTACTATGCTTACACAATTCCTATCTATCCAGGTTTCCTGCCTATCTTTTTTGATACTATAAACTCAGTTTATTTAATTTTAAATAAATATATTCACTTACCTCTTGATTATTTCACAATATAAATCAATTTCTTATCCGGGAAAATATAAAACACTCGAAAAATATATACTGTTATTTTATTTTTTATTAATTCTGGCAGATATAAGATAGAGTAGAATACTATTTCACTTTCTACAGTTTGAACGCAGCTTTATACTCCTGATAGCAACAGACTGCCAAGTTAAGAGGACTCGCACTGACTGTAATCAAGAACCGCAGCGAGCTGAGAGACTGCTAGGAATAGGAACAAACATTTTTATTAGGTATTTTATGAATATCTACTAATACTGTGTCGATCCAGTCCACACGCTGATGTAACCTAACTCAGGACCGTTCTCATAGGCAGGGGCCAAAATTAGAAGCTGGACGTAGATATTGTAGGTATACCTATCTTTTATTTATTTACACTTTATTTTTTATACAATACATACAACAATAAATTACAAAGATAAAAAATTAACAATAGGTATTAACAAAATAAGATATAGAAAAAAAAAAAAAAAAAATTAAATGTACAATGTATTGTAATCCGGGGCGAAGTTAATGCCTTAGGCATTCTCTGCCACTTAACCCCGTAGGTATAGTTTTTTTTTTTTTTTAACTAGATTCGGACCAGAAATCTTTTCTAGATTTCTGGTCCGAATCTAGTAGGTGCACTGAACTGCACTGGTAGTCAAGTGGTTAACGTGCTAGTCTTGTAAACCCAGGTAGCGTAGGGATCCGTTGGTTCATGTTGGACCCAGTGCATGAATTTTTCCTCATTAATTTGAGTTTGTGACCACATAATAATAAGCATTCTCTACCACCTAACCCTAAGGAGGTAGAGAATGCTTTGAGCATTCATCTCGTCTAGTGGTTACCTTCCACTAAAGACTATTATTATTATTAATTATTTGGTATTACACGATAAGTACGTCAAATGACGCGACGAAATTTCGCGAATTTGGTCACTGAAAATAAGAAATAACGAGAAATGATCAAGTCCACACATTTCTACGAGACAATCCCAATATTTTTTTTTTTCTTTCCTCTACCTCCTAATCGCAGGCGATATTTTTGAAGGGTAATGACGCAAAATGTTCAAGACTGTCCAAAACAATATTTTTATTACAACAGACATGAATAATAGGATCAATTGTAAAAGAAGAATACCGATTGAGCCTAATAAAAGTAAAAGAATAAAACAAATGTCAACAGTTCTCCGCAAGCCTCAGTGGCGTAACGGTTGTGACTACTGCCCGTAGTCCAGAGATCCTGAATTCGATCCCGGTCGGAGCAGATTTTTCACACAGAAAATTTTGTTCCTTCCATACAGGTGAGTGAGGCTGGCATTTCCGGCCCTACCCAGGCTGGGTGACGTTAATGTGAGTAGCTGGTACGATTCCCAGCGAGGGTAAAACTCCCGTCCTAATCCACGACGTTCAATCAAATAGAATCATTGGCGTTAGGAAGGGCATCCAGCCATAAAAATGTGCCAAAACCAACCAACCTCAACCATGAGGTTGAACAACGTCGACCCTGCTTAAGCGGGATAAGACAGAGTAGAAGAAGAAGAATAAAATTTATTTAATGTCAACAGTTCACGAGTGTAAATTCAATTTCGTTTCTACGATACAATACTCTGTTTATCCTGCAAGAATGAGACTAAAGAGTCCCTTTACTTTAAAAAAAAAAATGAGTATTTCACAGCCTTTTTTTATTTCGTAGCCATAAAACAGGATCTACTGTAGACGCATGTGGTCTGTGTTGTAGCCTGCCCATCCCGTCGTATGCCTCCCTTCTGATGGGCGAGAAGTGACACAATACTTCACATTTACATAGGTGCTGTGTCAACACGAGCGCACCGGAAGGAGGTATCCCTTACAAACAACTGTAACCAAATTTTGAATACAATTATTTGTCCTCGCCGGGGTCCGAACCCGAGACCTTCCGCATGGTAATTTTTTGAAGTAATTAAGAAAATACTTTTTTTTATTATTATTATTATAAGATTTTTATTTCTACATTTCTTAAATCGTCTCTTTTAGTGATGAAAATCCCTGTAAGTACTGTTGTACTTTTAGGGACGTCTCACAGTCTTTTTTTTTACACTCACAGTTTACACGAAATTTTTATAAAAATTTACATAATATTGTATACTCAGTCGATTGGTCAGCACTCAGCATTCAACTGTTCGAATGGAATGAACTAATGAACAATTGAACATTCAATTGCTCCGATTCTTGGTTTCAGATAAGCAATGATGAGCATGTGAATTATTCATCTAAATCTTTCGATTTAGATTGTCTCTATATGTAACCTTACCAGTCTTACTTCACAAGACACAAGTACAAACCCATGGCAATGCCCTAGCTGTACTTTTCGGAACTCTTTGAAAATAAGTCTACTCAAATAACCAGGGGCCTAGATAAAGTGGTTGTCTTGTGTTTAAAGGGTCGCAACTCGCAACATTTTGGATTTTGATGGAAATTGAAATTTGATGGCATAATGCAAAAATACTACACATTTGTAACTAAAATTCAAATTTTTAATTTCACTTCCGAGAAATTGATAATATTAAAAATTGGAGTATTGTGTTTGTTTTTGTAATAAAAAAACATTTTTTCTCCGATTACAATTTTTTCATATTTCTGGACGTTTCATAGCCTCCTGAGCAACTTTGGTTTTGTATACATATGTCTGTTGGTCGGTCGGTTAAAAACATTCCTTGTTACATCTCAGATCTCAGAAAGTACTAAACGTATTTTGACGATTTTTTGTAGAATCTAGAACAGGGGTCTTGAACCTGTGTCCCGCGGGCCACTTGTGGCCACTTGTGGGATTCGCACCCGGGTTTCCCACCTACAAGACTAGTGCATTGACCAACACTCCCTCCGGATTGCTACAACAAAACTTCAACCCAATATTGTCAAATCGGTGGATGCCATGCAATGCCAACCATCCCATTGAAGACCTAGGTTCGATCCCTCACAGAGTTGATTTTTTTTCTAATCAGAAACTGTTCAGAGACTGCTGTACAATTTTTTTTTTTGTTTTAAATTTTGTAGTTTTTGTATAAAAAAAATTGAGTGAAACAATTTTTTTTTTTTGCAAATAAAAATACCAACACTTGTTCCTGAAATTAAAAATAGATTTCTGAAAAATTTCCTCCCCCCCCCCCCCCCCCTTAATTTATGTTTCTAATAGTGGCCCGCGGACTTTTCCGGAAAAGAAATATGGCCCAGAGACTGAAAAAGGTTGAAGACCCCTGATCTAGAATGTAAAAAAGCGGTATTCTACCATATGAAACAAATTTGAAGAAAATCGGTTAAGCGTTTTGGGAGATACAAGTGATTTAATATAAAATCTCAAAATTGCCTATGTGAACCAATCACGAGGAAGTATTGTGTTCATAATTGGCATTGTTTTTTTCTATGAAACGAAAAAAAGTAACTGAAATAATTTTATTAAAATTTGAAATGTTACTTATATTGCGCCCGGAAATGAAGGTGAGACGCAACACGCACATAATTTTTTCAGGATATTATGAAACTTTAAAAATGTGTATTCCTTTTATGAAATCACTAGGCCAAAAAGCCTGAAAATTTAACTATATTTAGATTTGAATTCTAGGTTTCCTTATGAATCAGCTCTGAAATCTTACTTGACTGGAATTATGTAAGTGGTCCTTTTACTGCATACAAGGTAAAATTCTAAAGAAAACTTTGATTTTATTAACAGACATTTACTTGCTTAGGCAAAATTAAACTGTATGAATCAGGCAAATTTTGATGGTATAAGCAAAGTTATCTCATGTGTCGGTTTTCTCCATATACTCTATAAAATTCTGTCTGTACTGTCGAAGGTTCATCTTTGAGGCTTCGAAAATCAAGGTTGGAAAAAAATTAATTGGACAAAAATAAGGAACGTTTGAACGTTGGATCTCTTTCTCTCTTTATTTTTCTCACATTCAAATGTGAGAAAAATAAAGAGAGAAAGAGATTTTATGCGTCTTGGGCTTACCACTGGAATAATGGGACTCATTAGTCCTAGTCGGACAGAATAAATAAGGCGATATTAACTGAAACAAAGTAAATATATAAACTGTATTTTTTGCTTCTCAATATACCTAATGCTTGATTTTTTAAATCAATAAAAATTTGATACGGAGACAGTCTATATTCTGTAATACAAGCGATGACTTTAAAATCATGTGGTACAGAAGAACCTAATCATAAAGCACCTATATTTCATGTAACTTTTAAGACTCACCCTGTATCGTAATTAAGAAACGAGGAAAACCTCAGGTATGACGTAAGAGAAGTACTGAGAAACACCGTTAATGACCCAAAGAGCAAAACAAAACAAATAAGAAAGTTTACTTCAACGTCTAAAAGCATTAAGAGAGAAAACTTGTAAGAGGAAAGTATACTAAGATTTCGAAGGAAAAGGAGGAGGAGGAAGGTAATAGAGACCAAAAGGAAAGAAGGAGGTCAAGGAGGGGAAAAAGTTTTCCTTAGGTGACATCAAACACGAAGAGTGTAAAGAATTCTAGACGAGAATAAAGCAGAACTCACTGGAGTAACTCAGGTGAAAGACGAAGCATTCAGAACTTTGGAATGTAGAAAACTAGAGAAATAAAGAAAGTAAATTAGGAATGAAACAGAACTAAAGTTACTCAGGTGACAGAAGCAGCATTCAAAATTGGGAATGTAAAAAAATTAAAGAAAAATGAAGAAATTTAAAAGTTGTAGATGGTAATGAAGTAGAACCCACTGAAGTTACTCAGGTGAAAGAAGCAGAATTCAGAAATTGGGAATCTAAAGAAATAGACAAAAATGAAGGAATTTAAAATATGTATAATTGTGTATGGTAATGAAGCAGAACCTACTGGAGTAACTCAGGTGAAAGAAGCAGAATTCAGTAATGAAAATATAGAAACGAAGAAAGTAAAGTTACTAGAAGTAGAGTAAAGCAGTAGAGTAACTCAGGTGACAGAGGCAGAATTAAAAAAATTGGGAATGTAAAAAAGTAGAAAAATGAAGAAATTCAAAAGTTGTAGATGGTAATGAAGCAGAACCCACTGTAGTAACTCAGATGATAGAAGCAAAATTCAGAACTTTGGAACGTAGAAAAGAAAGGAGGTTCAACCTCTGACATGGACGAAAGTGGACAGAGTACAGTTTTTCATATTTGAATCTAGGCGCTATTGCATTCTGATGCCCATTAATGTTGATTATTTCGTCTGAAGTGATCTGTATCGTCACTCTAGCTCTACAGTCGATTCTTCACTTTTACCAAAAACACGAACCACCTAACCTCAAAATCAGCGTTTCGCTCGAAATACGCTTACTTTTTGCAAAATCAGGGATTGGCAAGAATATAAACAAAATTGTGGCGGTAATTTAAAAAAAAACCTTCATTATGTGAAATTGAGGCGTATTTGGTGTTTGATCATTTGTCAAATAATTAAATATAATAATCTTTACTCTATAGAAATAAACAACGAATTTAATTATTCAACAGGGTTCAACAAACAACCATAAACATTATTTACGAAAAATTCTCTAGAATAATTCATTTTTAATTCTCATTAAACTATCCCTTTTTCTCTTTTACTTTACTACAGTCATTGCTTCCCAGCTTCATTTTTTTTTATATTTCTTCATCTGTTAACTTGCCGATGAGGGCGATGAGGTAAAGTGAAGTCGCTGAGATTAATGTTTTGGAGATCGCGCATGGCACTTGGTCTATTTTTGTGCATAAATTTAAAATCATCGAAATCGAACTTTGTTTCAACGAAATTCGGATCGCCCTAAAAGATTATTGCTTTAAACCTGGCGGGACGCAGTCATATATATATTATATACGAATGTCAAGGAACCAAGGTCTGTCGTAATCTAGCTTGTGATCAATTGTATACTATGGACATGAAAGGAGCCTAGACATTGGATTTGGGCGTCCATATAATCCTCTCACCACCGTGATTTAGGTATCAATACCTATCTCACGGACACGGAATTATGATTATATAATTGTATACTGTTTGTAAAATATTTTTGTTGTTGTAATTATTACTAAGTTACGCGCGCCCTAAAACTTTTTATATTCTTGTTGCAAATAATAATAAATGTTATAGATGGCGGCATGCAGTCATATCCGACATTGAATGAACTAAGATTACGACAGACGATTACAACAGACCTTTTGGTTCCTTCAATGTCGGATCTGACTGCGTGCCGTTAGATTATAATCGAGTTATTTTGCCTTAAATTACAGTCAATTGTATTTGCAACAATAATAAAAAATTTGGTGTAAACATCACACGACTTTCCTTATCCCCCAAAAAGGAGTCGAATTCCGCCACTGGTGACTCAACGGTAACAGATAACTAAAAACCAATGCCAAATTCGTAATCAGCACTTCAAAATTATTGAATTTGATATGTCATAACCCCCATGAAGGATGAATAATAAAAAAGTTAGTCAAAGTGGGTCCCCCCAAATACCGGTAAATTGGGGCCGAGTTCCAAAAAGTTCAAGATATCAAAAAAATGATCAGAATAGACCCCTATTATTTTTTTAATCTAAGAAAATGTTGTTCTCTCAAAAAATTTGTATCTTTAACCAATTTAAAGAAGCGGCGCTTGCGGCTAGCATTTGCGGCCCTGTGGCCGCAGAATGCGGCCGATTTCAACCAAAAGTTTCGTGGTTCGTCTGGTGTATAAAATTAATTTGTGTACCAAATTTCAAGTCTCTAGCTTTTACCGTTCTTGATATATCCTGTTCACACACACACAGACAGACAGACAGACAGACAGACAGACGCACGGACCAATGGCTGAAAACAACTTTTTTGGTATCCTGAGGCCATGATTCGTCCAGAAATGTGAAAAACTGGGTAGGTCAAATTTTCGACGAATACAATACTTTCCTTATTATAAGATAAGGAAAGTAAAAAAGTTTTAGTGCGCGTGTAAGTTTATAAAAATTACAAAATTGATTTAAAAATTTATATCATAAAAATAGAACGCAAATGACTTCTGCTAGTAGTGGGATTATATTTACTCTGCGAGAAAAAAACATCTTAGTTAAAAAAATCTTGTGACTGAGGTATGTATTATTAGTACCTCTTTGGTAACTTCAGCAATAAGAGTTAAAATATTTTGCCGTACCCTGTAGAAATTTCGATAAAAATTTCAAGACGTTGGTAGCTTCGGGTACATTAGCTTTTCTTGTTTTTATGCTTTCTGTTTATGTTCTTGAATTTTTAAATTTTGGCGCTTTTACTTTTTTTCTACCTTTGGCGTATATCACAAAAAATACGCCAACTCCGTTTCGCGAGAGCAAAACTCTACTGGCGCTATCTTGAAGAATCCTTTGGAACTAACATTTTTCGAAAAACACGGTGTTTTTTTGTAAGTGAAGAACCCATCACTAGCCGACTACTGTTCATGATCAACTTTAATATTTAAACTGTACCAGGCCAGTGTATTATTATCATTTACACGCAGATTCTGTTCAAATTTAGCTAAATTTACAATTTTCCGTGTCATAATTCAACGATATCGTTTTATAAACTTTTTCTATCTTTTCATAAACACTATGTCGTCTGCACTGTATTGCGCCTCTTCTGCAAGGAGAGGTTCCGAGAGTTCCTACTCTGAAGATTCTGCATAGTTTTCGAATTTGTATAGGCCAGTGATATATTTTGGGTCTAGTTGGATTTGATGTACAAAGCAAAAGCATAAATAGTGCGAAAGTTACTCAACCTCAGTGTCTGTGTGGCGCTCATGTATGACTTCAAAGTCGTCAGTGTCTGTGTGGCGTTCGTGAATGACTTCAAAGTCGTCAGTGTCTGTGTGGCGCTCATGTATGACTTCAAAGTCGTCAGTGTCTGTGTGGCGTTCGTGAATGACTTCAAAGTCGTCACTGTCTATGAGGCGCTCTTTGTTGGCTTCGTCGTCTGCACAGTATCTCTCTTCTTCTGCAAGGAAAGGTTCCGAGAGTTCAGATTCTAAAGATTGTGCATAGATTTGGATTTTGTATAAGCCAGTGAGACATTTCGGGTCTGGTTTGACTTGATGTACATAGCAACAGCATAAATAGTACAAAAGTTAATCAACCATTGTTTTCAGCGCTTGGTAGAGAGCCATTGTGGGGAGGTAGAGAGGATTCGCCGATGTATGACTCAAAATCATTACTGTCTGGCGCTCATGTATGACATCCAAATCGTAACTGTCTGTGTGGCCCTCATATATGACTTCAAATTTGTCACTGTCTGTGTGGCGCTCATATATGACTTCAAAGTTGTCAGTGTCTGTGTGGCGTTCATGTATGACGTCCAAGTCATCACTGTCAATGAGGCGCTCTTTGTTGGCTTCGTCGTCTGCACTGTATCGCTCCTCTTTTTCAAGGAGAGTCGGAGTTCAGATTCTAAAGATTGTGCAAAGATTTGGATTTTGTATAAGACAGTACAAAAGTTAATCAACCATTTTTTTAGCGCTTGATAGAGAGCCATTGTGGGGAGGTAGACAGGATTCACCGATGTGTGACTTCAAAGTTATCATTGTCTGTGTGGCGCTGATGTATGACGTCCAAGTCATCACTGTCTATGAGGCGCTTTTCTCCTCCTCTTCATAATTCTTCTCCTACTGTTACATATCTTCGTTCTATTTTATTTTCTTCTCGTCCTACTCATTCTCCTCCTCTTTTTCTTCCTACTCCTTATTCTTTTCCTTCTCCTCCTCTTCATAATCTTTCTCTTACTCTTACATATTTTCGTTCTATTTTTCTTTCTTCTCGTCCTACTCATTCTCCTCCTCCTGCTCCCCTTGGTCTCTTATCCACCCTTCTATCTACTTACATACTCGTATATCAAGATAAAGGAGTGTTCATATAACAAGACATAGCGCCTGGAGAAATGTCCTTTACACAAAGGACACGAGTTATCTCCAGCATGAGCGGGGCACCATCTGTTCCTTAGTTTTATTTTATTGTTCTCAGATTTATATCCTCTAACATCTTGTTCAAACAACTTATGATCAGGCTATCTATTAGGAAAGTTTATCGTTTTTAACCCATCCTTCTCTTTTTATTTTCCTTATCTTATAGAAAAGAAAGTACTGGAATCACCCAAAATTTTCAATAGTCAGTTTTCAGTGCCAAAACACTTTTTGAAGTGTCAAGCAGATCCCAAAGCCAAAGGTTCAGTCATTGGTCTTTGTGTCTATCCATCTATCTGTCTGGTTTTCACATTTCTTTTCAATCAGATCTTACTGTGGCCATAATAAGTATAACACTAGCTTTTTAGACATGGAAGAGGAAGAGGAATGCTAATGTTGAAGGACGACATTTTTTACCCAACTGATTATCTAATGGATTCTGTACTAGTGACATGGATTAGAACTACCAAAGTTTATTTATTTATTATTATTATTTTTAAAGATGAGTGTTTCACAGCCTTTTTTATTTCGTAGACATGAAGTAATAACATTGCAGTTGGAGGGGTTGACCTCAAGCAAGTTATTTAGAAACCAATAGTTCAAAGAAGTGAGAGCGTGCTGAAGTTCAAGGGGATCTTCTGCGGAACTAACTGAACGGAACACCTTGAGGTCGTCATAGAAGAGGAGACACTGAACGTCGTGTTGAGAAAGGCAGTTTTGAACATCGTGGATAAAGAGAAGGAATAGGATAGGACCAAGATGAGATCCTTGAGGAACGCCTGAAATAGCTTGGAAGGAATTAGATATTGAAGAACCTACCCGAACCATACATAAACTATCAGAGAGATAACTGGAGAACCACAAGAGAAGAGGACCTGATTTTCCATGTGCAGAAAACTTATCCAAGAGAATCCCATGATTTACTCGATCAAAGGCCTTAGTAAGGTCAAGATAGATCGAATCAACTTGATTTTTCCCCGAAACATTGACAGTTCTACCATATGATTGATATTTTTTTTTCTCTTTAAAACGAAAATTCCATTTCTGCTCCAATCTTATCACATAAGTAGGTACTGACGAGAAAACAAAATCCAAAAAGTTTTCTATCTTCCTCCTTCTCTCTCATACATGTCTCCTCTCTCTCTCACTCCACGCTTCTTTCTCTTAGCTCTTCCACCTTTAAAAATTTAGCTGTTGAGAAATAGTGACATCTTTATTTTTTTTGACCATCCTGGTTTTGTAAACCAAAGTGGACTTAAAAATTTGTAAAGCCATTATATACAAATAAAAAATCCCAGCCAGTGTCGATGGCACGTTGAATGCACCGGTCCTCATAAGATATTTTATAATTTATTGATGTCTTTCAAAAAGTAGAAACCTAGAAAATTGGAAAAGAAAAATAATAAGACGGAAGTTCTGTTCTTCAACAATCAACAGTATGATTTTGGATATTATTCTGTTGTATTTTTTTTTTTTTTTTTTTTTTTTTTTTTTTTTTAAATAAATTTACGGAACAATGTTCCATTTTATTACATTAATAAAATTACAAAAAAATACAAACAAAAAAAATCGTTATTTAAATTAAAAATATCAATAAAATTAAAATTAAAAAATAGTTTTAACAATATCCTTAACATTATTTTGGAACAAATCGAAGTCTCCACCTATTCTATTCCCTAACGATTGAATTCTATTCATAGGGGAATATTCCCCTATATTCGTTCTATGTTGTTTCAGACTAAAAATATCATTAGATCTTGTTGGCCTTGTTTTGACTTTAAAATTGATCTTACCAAGTAATTCAAGAGAATAAATTTCATTTTTTAAAAGTTTTATAAGGAAGGTTAAATCGTTTATTTCCCTTCGTTTTAAAAGGCTAATAATTTCCTGATTACCCATTATATAATCATAGTTATGATCAAGTATCTGGGTGTTACATTTATAAGCGAGCATTCTGAGGAATTTTCTCTGCACACTCTCAATAGATTTTATATGTGTTAGGTACTGTGGTGACCATACAACTGAACAATATTCTAAACGAGATCTAACATAAGCATAGTACATTATTTTTAAAGTTGATGGGCACTTGAAGTCAGTTGTATGTCTATACAGGGTGTCCCGTATACAGATGCAAATATTTTGAGGGTAGGTTCAGCCCACCGTGGACTATCATATGAGCGAAACTTGCAGTGGGGCATTTTGCTTCGTTAAAGAGTTATGGCCAATTCCCTGTTTTTCCCACAGGTCTAGAGGTCACTTGGATCGATGCACGTTTTTAAAGAAATGATAGCCAGTAAGTAATTTTTGACTTCATGTATGGATAGTCATGCATATTTCCCTTGAAATGCAGTTGGTTGCATGAAAAAATATTGAAAGACCAGAGAGATATTTAATCATAAGTTCATATTTTTTCTAAAATTCGATTTTTGCCTGTTTTCCCTTTCGTGAATTTAGAGTACTTCTACAATTGCAATTCTGCGTATCACTAGTTAAAAAAATACCCTATTATGTTTAGTTTTATAAAAAAGAAAGCTCATTTATATTACTTTAAAGATCATGGAATGCAGTACACACAAAGCTCAAAAAACACTTCTGAATCATGATGGAAAATTCAAAGTTGGCTGAATTTGAACAGAATTGGCGCGTAATTTGAGGTATAAATACACTGCTCTGGGATGTTTAACAGAGGGAAATTGATCATCCACAGTGGTCGGTCGGTGTGAACTTTTATGTGAATGGGGTTACGGAATCACAGGGTTATCATGAGGAAAAATGAGAGAGGCTGCAACGAAAGCAGCAACCAGTGGTGTAATTATGGAAAAAGAATACACAAGGAGAAAGACTCTGCGCTACCAACAAAAATTATGATTTATATTTTTAGAAGTAAAATTAAAAATATCATTTTTGTGTTTATCAAAATTAACCTTGGTTAAAACTCGAACATCCAACTTTAAGGTTACTATTATTATTAATACTTTATTTTTATTTTATAAACAATAGGACCAAGCTTTATTTACATTTTTTTTTTTTACAATGAACATGGTAACAATTTGTGAAATAAATATAAACAAAGACTGATCAAGGGTGGTGATACAGTGATACATGTTTGTAGTTTATTGATAAACTACAAACATGATACATTCTGCAACACAGGACATGAAATGAAAAGAACCCAAAAGAATATGTAGCGAACCAAGGGCGAGGTTTAAAGCTTGTGGCTTTCTCTTCCACCGAACAAATTGATCACCTTGTTATTTTAACTATTAGATTTGATTGATATAGTTGGTTAATAGAACTAATTGTATTCAGAAAATTTTCATTTATAACTTGCAGTTGGCACAAAAATAGTCACACAGATCGCTTCAGGCATCGAGTGTTCTTCAAAATGCAATAGCGCCCAGATTCAAAATTTGAAAGATGTGTTTCTCTCCTTCTGGTGCCGTTTGATAAGGCGTATCTCATTCGTTCCTTCACGCGTCTGAAAGAACTTTGTATTTATTGAAACAAAATAGCAAAGGGTATTTTTTTACCTAGTGATACGCAGAATTGCAATTGTAGAAGTACTCTAAATTCACGAAAGGGAAAACAGGGAAAAATCGAATTTTAGAAAAATATTGAACTTATGATTAAATATCTCTCTGGTCTTTCAATATTTTTTCATGCAACCAACTGCATTTCAAGGGAAATATGCATGACTATCCATACATGAAGTCAAAAATTACTTACTGGCTACCATTTCTCAAAAAACGTGCATCGATCTAAGTGACCTCTAGACCTGTGGGAAAAACAGGGATTTGGCCATAACTCTTTAACGAAGCAAAATGCCCCACTGCAAGTTTCGCTCATATGATAGTCCACGGTGGGCTGAACCTACCCTCAAAATATTTGCATCTGTATACGGGACACCCTGTATAATAATCCTAACATTTGTAGAGATTTATTTCTAATCTGTTTGAAGTGTGCATTGAATTTCAGGTTATTCTGGAATATAACACCAAGATCTTTGATTTCGCTAATCCTATCTAATATAACACTATTTATACTATAATTAGTTACATATGGATGGTGAATGGTATGGTAAGTCATGACCTTACATTTCTTAATATTAAGTTCCATAAGATTCTCACTACACCACTGGTGGAGACGGTTGATTGTTTCCTGTAGTACAGAAGCATCGTCCGGGCCTGTAACTCTCTTAGCAATTTTTAAATCGTCAGCGAAAAGCCATGCTCTGACACTATCCGGTATAACTGACACTATATCGTTAATGAAGCATAAAAATAAAATTCCACTGAGGTGCCCCCCTTGAATACATCCTGATTGTACATCAATTGAATCGGAATACACGCATTTATTAGTACGTAATTTTTCAGGATCGGCATCTTTTATTTTTACTATTTGTTTTCTACCTTTGTGAAAACTCTCCATCCAGTTGAGGAGAGACCCCATTATTCCAATAGATTTTAATTTAGATATCAAGATGTTATGTGGAATTTTATCGAAACATTTTGAGAAATCTGTGTATATTACATCTACTTGACCACCACGCGAGTCTAATACAGATGTAATGTATTCCGTAAACGATACGAGATTAGTAGACGTTGAACGTTTGCTCATAAATCCGTGTTGGTGGTCAGAGACGAGAGATGATAAGATGGGATAAAGTTGTTTAGACACGAGATTTTCAAAAAGTTTCGGTATTATTGAGGCTATATTGACTGGTCTATATTCTGTAATTTGATCTTTATTTCCTGATTGTTTGTATATTGGAGTTAAAAATGAAATTTTCCATCTGTCGGGAAATGTACCTAAATCTATGGATGTTTGGAAAATGAGAGTTAAAGGACCGGCTAACGCCTCTGCACAATGTTTAAAAACTAAAGGGGAGATTTCATCTGGACCTCTACAAGCATGGGTAGGTAATTTATTAAGTAGTTGAAGAACCTGATCTACTTTAAACGTTAAATTATTAATTGATATTTGTGTGTTGTACAAATGATGAAGATCTTGTTTATTACAGTTTATTGGAGAATACTGCTTTTCAAAAAATTTGGCAAATAAGTTGGCTGTAGTTTGCGATGTTTTAGATGTTAAATTTTCAAAGTTCATTACTGCAGGAATATTTGAATTTTCTTTCTTACTTGCTATAAAGTCCCATATTTTTTTAGGTTCTTCTGAAATATTTTTTTCCATTTTTTGTAAGTATGATTTATAGTCAGCAGATGAAACCTCTTTACAAGTTGCCCTTAGCAAGGAAAATTTATTATAAAGAGAAGCATGTCGAAAACGTTTATATTCTAAATGTGCCTTTTTTTTATCTAGAGTCAACTGTTTTAATTGAGTACTGAACCAAGCTGGAAATTTTGGTGGTTTAAATTTTTTAGTTGGTATGAACAAATCTATTCCTTCATTTAAAATCATATAAAAGGATTCTATCAATTCATCTAAATTCAAAGTAACATTGAAATAATCATCACTATTAAACTTTTCCATATAAAATGAACAAAGTTTTGGATAATCTCCAGATTTATAATCTCTAATTGTTGTTTCCTCTTCACTTACAACCTTCTTACACTTAGTTTTATTATTAACATTTAAAATATCAATTAATAGTGGTGGATGGTGAGGATCAATTTTTAATATTTCATCTTCACTCTTTTGGACGTGAATAAATTTTGCATTATTAGTAAATACTAGGTCCAATATAACATTATTTTCGTTAAGTATGAAATTATGTTGAGACAAAGCATGAAATCCCATATTAGAGATAAGATTCTCAGCGTTTTCATTATTTGCTATTAAAGAAGGTTGACATGTGTCTGGATTCCAAGATATACATGGTAGATTATAATCACCAGTAAGCAGAATTATAGATTTAGGATTTTTTATTAGAACTAATTCAATAAGATCATAATATTCCGTATATAATTTATTGGAACTATTTGGAGGTATATAGACTGTGCTAAGAATGAACTGCTTACTTTTGATTTTAACCTTTACAAACAAAAAATCAAGTTCACTATCAGAATTTATTTTCATTAAAGATGATTTGTACTGTCGATCTATTGAGATCAAGACCCCTCCACCCCTCTCCACCCCAGAAATGTCACGATCGCATCTATAAACCTCGTAATTGTTAAGACCTAATTCTGAAGTTAATATCGTTTTACATTCCCGATTCATCTGTCAGAGAAACAAGTCGTGTTTATTTTGCTCCGTTGTTTTCAATTTTGAAAATTAGTTTAAAGTTGTTTTTCTCCAAGTTTTTCATACCATGGTGTTCAGATTTTATTAGTCTTTCACCTAGATGTTCTTGTTTTGTGTTATTATGAACTGATTTCCTAATTTTTGTCGTTTTTTATCATGTTTCCAAAAAAATTCAGTGATAACAAACTATGGTTTCTATAGAAACAACCCCCGTCTTCCCGTCCTGTCTATCTACCCGTCACCCGTTCGAGAAATTTGCTGATTTCAGCCACTCACAATAAATATTCCCTGTGAACTTGAGATAATTATGTCTTCTCTTTCCAGTCTTCCAGCTATGAGTTCCCCACTCTCATTCTCTACCTACCAGACTCCTAGACGTAGTTTTCCTTCCTCCCACCAGAGGTCAACTCCGTCTTCTTTCAGCGCCTGCTTTACTTCCCAGACCCAGTCCAAGCCTATTGATGATACGTTGATGCTTCCCCTTGAATGTGCCATTGTTTTACCCTATGTCGAGTTCATATCTGTGGACAAATACTTCATGGCTGTGGGAAATCTACTGGGTGGTACCCCGGAGGATTTCAAGAAAATCATTTATGGTGGTAAAAAATGGTGCAAGAATCGTGATGCATTTATGTTCCCAGAAAGTGCTCGAAGATTTTACTTCTCAAAATGAAACAATTACTATCGATGAAAAAGTTCTACCCGTAAAAAAACTTGTTGACCCGGGTCTCATTCTTTTCCTACAGAATGTTGTGCCTCACTTACCCAATAGTCTCCTAGAACTTGAATTGAAGAAATATGTTCCCCTACAGTCTGAGATTCATCTGTCTAATTATGGTATGCGAGATTATCGTTTAAGCCATATTCTCGCCTACAAAAGACAAGTTAAGATCAGGTCCGATGACAGAGAAAAAGTACCCGCAGTGATCAATGTAACTTTCATGAATATCACCTACCCTGTATATTTGTCCTTCGATTTCAGCCCTACCACCAGGTGCTTTAACTGTGGAAAGGAGGGGCATATCGCCAAAAACTGTACAGAACCTCCCAAAGCTCTCGCACAGGAAAGGTTGTTGAAAGCCAAGCTGCCACCTCCCCCTGAACCTGAGTATAGTGATGAGCAAGTAACAGTAGAAAATATGGATCTCCCTGAACTTTCTGATGAGCTCATGGATGAAGACGTGGAGTCTGATTTTCAGTCTCCCTTAATTACCCCCTCGATTTCCAAGAAGTCTGAGTCTACAGAGTTTCAAGTGAAAAACTTCTACCCAAAATTTAAGGCCTCCCGATCTTCATCCCTTCCCTCATTGGTAGCAAATAAAAAAGCTTTAACTCCTAAGCACAAAAATCACAGAGAAGAATTTCCCCCTCTCAAAAGTCCTACTTCTAACCCAGATACAATAAGGACCCAAAAAAGAACTTTAAATGACAGTGAGTCTCATAACGAGAAAAAAATTAAAATCAACTCGTCCAATCCCTTACCCTCCAAGGGATTCAAATCCCTGGTGGCTAAGATAATGGACGAGTAAAAGGAAGAGTCGGTGTCAGCAGATGAAATTTGTGATCTCCTAGCCAAGCTGAAGAATTCCCAAAAGCAGATAGAAATTGTGAAAGAATCCAAACTTCCAGTCAACATCGTTAGGAACATTCTACAATCAATCCACGCACATCCCGACATTACACCCAACGTGAAGTCAAGAGTTAGTCGCCTCTTAAAAAATGTTTTCGTTGAAGAAAAAATTGTACTTCAAAATGTACCTCCGGAATGTTAAATGCCTCCACAGAATTATTTTTCATGAATATTTATAACAATGTCAATTTTTCCACTATGTCCCACCCTACCTTCTTTTTACAGTATTATTGTTGATTTTTTTTTTATTATTTTTTTTTTCCCCCCTCTTATTTAAACTTATTAATTGTCTAATGATACTTCTACAATGGAATGTAATTTGCTGTTTAAGCCGTCTCCCCTAAATTCAGAAGACCCTTACAGACCATTGTCCTCTTTTAACATGCCTTCAAGAAACTACGTACCAAAGAAAACTACCTATGACTAAAACCCGATTATCTATGTAATACTTGTTATTTTGAGTGTATATAACATTATAATAAAATGTTGACGCACTATAATAAATTACAAAAAAAAAAAATATCGTTTTATTCAACCATGTTTCTGTAAATATGAGTATACTATAATAACAAGTAGGTATCATGGTATTTAGTTGTCTAATCTTGGTCCTTATTCCTCTGACATTCTGGTAGTAGATCGAGGGGGCGAGTTCTCCATCCCTATTAGATTTAGGGTGAGTCAATGTTATTAAATTAGTATTTACTGTTTTATATTTGTAAGGCCTTTTTTGTGAAAATCCCTAGTTACGATTCTATTATCACCAGGAGTTATGGTAGATATTGGGCTAATTATTCTATTTTCAGCAGGAGTTTTTGACAAAGTTGGACTACAGGACGATTGGTTAGCTAAAGAAACATGGGATATATTTGTGATATGGTAAAAATCTGGTTTATTACGAATAATATCCTGAACATGATCTGGTATGTTAGGTGTTTCCAAAAGAGATTCACTGATATTTTCGTTTCCCATTTTGTGTGTCTCATTAATCAGACTTGGAAACATTTGATCATAATTAGGACAATCTGGAGAGAAGGTAGATTCTTCTAAGCTTAAGTCAATAAAGTCAGGTTGTGATAGATCAATCAGGTCTACATAATCATCTTGAGGTGTCTGTATTTTTGGAAGTAACTTATCAGAAAAATATTTAAAAATACTGTTTTTGATTTTATTACTGAGCTTTTCTTTCCCTCGTTTGTTAAAATGCAATCCATCATTAGAGTAGTCTTTGGGTTTGAGGAATTGAGATGGATTTATAAATGAAACATTTTTACTATTGAAAGTGTTCAGTACATAGTTTCTAATCTTGGTATTTAATTTATTTATATGAAAGTTAATTTTCTTCTTATCATACCTTAAAGGGATACCTATAATTATCGTTTGTTTACAATTCTGAAATACTTTCGCAAGTTGGTCCAATGAACTCTGAATTACATCCCACGGAGTGACGAAGACATCATTAGTACCACAAATGATAACAGCAGAGTTCAACTTTGAATCAGCCAGACCAGGGGAGGCAATATGAGTTTGGGCCACCTGTTGAAATCCAGCTCCGGGTTGGAAAAAAGCTTCAACTTTACAATCTGGTAGTAACAGGGATAAATTTGCAGACATTCCTCTCACTTGACTATCTCCAATTATGTAACATGATTTGATTTTAGTTTTGGCATCAGTTTGTGAAGATAGTGGATTAGACAATGAGCCTTTCTCATAGCAAAGTGTTGGATTTATTGCATTTGTGTTTGTTTTGAGTAAAAGTTCTAAGGATTTTATTTGATTTTTCAAGTCAATGATCTCGTTATCTTTTTGAATTATTGTATCGATAAACAATTTTGTGATGAAAGTCAATTTGTAGACAGAGAAGTGATTTACAAGAGTTGTTTCTGAGACATTTCCTGTAATTTTGATAGTACAAGATGATACAACTACATAGATGGTATAGGTGAAGATTCTTGCAAGCATATTTGAACAGCTTTACATTGGATTGGGCATCAAATAGATGGAATAGGTGAAGATCCTTGCAATCATATTTGAACATTGTTATATTGGATTGGACATCAACTAGATGGTATAGGTGAAGATCCTTGCAATTATATTTGAACAGCTCTACATTGGATTGATCATCATTATTTTCGATTGGTTGAATTTCACTTTTTCAGTTGAATTTTCGTCAATATTCTTTTATTCTCTGATGTCTTCCATATTTTGTCTCAAACATATCCATCAAATTTATTTCATTAGAATTCAAGTGATTTCAATTCACTTCGAAATACGCATAATCCACTATTTTATATCTCTGAAATAATATAGTTAAAATACCTAGTAAAGTTTTAAAATAAATCACTAAAATTTTGCTATTTTTTAAAAGATACGGTAAATTTTGATTTAATGTTTTTTCTACCTATTTTAAACATTTTTTGTAAATTTGGATAATTATTTTTGGGGTTTGAATGAACGGTTTGGGGGGTGGTGGCGGTGGGGTTGTAATTTCCCTTGCGGCCTTGAAAAAGTTTTTTAAGCACATTGTTAAATATTTAAGTTTTAAAAATCAGGAGATAATTTAATTAGCACGAGTTTCAGAAATACTTTTAAGAATAATGAAATTAAACTTGAGAACTGGCCAAGACAAAAGAAAAAAAATTATGGCTAATTTTTGACATAAATTGATTTTTATTATTGAAATTTTACTTTTTGGCAGCGTCGGCGTCGGTGGCGCAGTAGCATCACCGCAGTAAAGCAACGTCCAGCGAGACTTCATTATGCTGGTTAAAGCGCCAGGGTAGTTATCCGGGTAGCGTAGGGATCCGTTGGTTCGAATCCCACCCAATGCACGAATTTTCACGCGTTTATTTGAACATTTTGTATGATCGGAGGACCAAAATTGAGTGGTGCTGACCAAAAATGGTTGGTGCTGACCTTATGTGAATTCCTGGCAAAATAGGCTACAAACTTCTGTATGCAAACTTGGTTATATTTATTTATTGGAAAGGAAAAACTTAGGAAAGATATTATTACGCTAGAATGATACGTTGTTTGTTTGAGCGCTTCTGCCAGAGAACTCAAGAACTGGTCTAGTCGAATTTTTATTGAACCAATTACAGCTTTCTTGCGGCCAGATTTAATAGTAAGTTGTAGGTACACGGCGCGACGGGAACTCATTTGTTACCACATAATAAAAGATTCTGAGGGTTAGGTGTGGTAGAATCTGGATTAACCTTCTACTAAAGAGTATTATTAATATTTATTATATGAAATTATGGAAAATTAGATTGTATGTTTAGCTGGCAAAATTATTCGGTCTGAAGTCTGATGGCATTGAATCCAAACTTTGAAAATCTGTAAGATTGTAAAACCATAAAGATCCCAAGTTTTCTTTGAGAGTTTAAGGAAAGAAAAATAAATTTGAAAATAGCATCTTCTGTAAATGAAAGTTGATTAAAAAATAATATCCTCCTTCCTGAAACACAAATTTTTGGTCTTTCTAACAAGACTTCTTTAATATTCTCCAAAAACTTCTCGAGTGTTAAGAGGCGGAGGCATTAATATTTTAGAAAAGTTTCATCTGTAAACGTATTCCAAATTAAACCTCAGGGAATTGCCATCGAGTGGATGATTCAAATTTTGATTTCTTCATTTAGAATTTTAGAAGAACAAGAGATTCCATTTTCTCATAATTTTAATTTATTTTTTAATTCGTAAATCTTCCTTCTATTGGCATAATAAGAATTGAACGAAGATCCAAATAAAATACATCTACATAGATACACCTACATAATTCATAATTAGAGGTACAATCTACCATTAATCTACGTCTTAGGTTAATATTCGAAAAAAATAATATTACAACAAAGATATAATAATAATAATATCGCCTTTTTTATACTGCCCGATAAGGACTATTAAAGTCCCATTATTCCAGCAGTAAGCCCAAGACGCATTATTATGTGGTAAAAATCCCAAATGAGAGGATAACTTGTCATGTCCCGGCTGGGTTTAGAACCCACGACCTCTGGAACTTCTGGATTCACAGAGTGCCGCCTTTATCACTGAGCTACCGGGACTGACTCCCAAGTTGGACTGTGATTCGTGAAAATTTCGACTAGCAGGGACGAAATTCAAACTTCCACACCAGAGTTCGAACCCTCGAACCTTCCATGACCTGCTCGCGCGAACCGCTGTTGATCTCCATTTCAGTCTCGTACATTGTGTCCCTCCTCCCTCACCCTTCCTCCCTCCTCCCTGACCTGTTTCTACCTCCTCATCAGAACAGCATCAAAGTTTATATTTTATGTAGTCTGACTCTGCCGTTGGGACGTGATACTTCGGCCGCGAGATAATCGCGTTTCTTCCGCTTTTGATTTAAAAAATATTAATATACGAGAGAAAAAATTGCTCGACTTTTATTTAAAAAAAATATCAATGTAAAAATGTATATTGTTATTTTTTTTTTTTTTTTTTTTTTTTACAATTTTTTGAACCGCTAAACTTTCTTGGAATTTTAATTAATTTTTAATGCTCATCAGTTTTTGTGTTTTGCATATTTGAGTCGTGTCTGTGTGTGGCTATGTGGATTTACAGTTTTTTCACTTCTTTTTTCTTAAACCTGTAACGTTATTTTTGTTTTATAACTTTGTAACATCCGTCCAAGAGAGAAACCCATAAAATAAAAGACCCCAAAGCTGCATCTGTGTCGTAGTGTCGTTCGAAAAAAATCAAAAGTGTCGAGCTGCGTCCTCTATGATACTTTTCACCTAGATATCAAATTTCAAGTCTCTCATTCATAGCGTTCTCGAGATATTTTTTTGAAAAGCACACAGAAAAGAGACCAAGACCGACAGACTTCCTTTTCTACAAATAGGATAAAAGTAAAAACGACGAAGAAATTTGTAGAAAATTGCGTAAATATTACGATAAATTCTAAAACACGCACTTTTTTTCGTTGATTGTCGCTTTCAACTACATGGTCATATCACGACGGCGTTGTACCCTTTATTCACTGGTAATTCACGAACCAGTAACTCAAATAAACCTCACCCAGCATGAGTGGGACCGGGAATATCCTGCATCACGAGGGTTAGAATTTGAATGGTCACCCATTCAAGTCCTAATCTCGCTGGACATTGCTTAACTTCAGTGACAGAACGAAAACGGTAATATTCAACGTGCCATCGACTCTGGTTAAAAATAATCATCCTCGAATGGCTCATCTTCACAGTTCCTCGTAGGAAGCAAACAGCAAGAGCTTCTCTTTCTCACGTTCTACCCTCGCTAGACGTTGCTTAACTTCAATGACACAACGAGAACTGGTGCATTGAACTAATTTATAATTATTTGGAGTAGCTATTTAGGACTCAGAGATTTTCACAGCTGAATTGGCCTGACTCAACCTCAACAACTAAAGGATTTCTTGGAAGAAGAGTTTGAAAAAGAAAAAATCCCTTAACTCTAACCAAAACTCTAACCTTAACCCTAACCCTTCTGAGAAACGGACGTTACATCATGAGTGACATATTTTTATTTAAACTCACGGACAACAGTTTTAAGGACATAGCGACGTAATATAAATATCTAAAATGTGAAATACCTACATTTGGAGAAGAAAAATATCTTCGGAATAACTTGAGAGCTAGTTTCCTAATAACAAAAAAATCACAATAAAATATTGCAATATTATTTTATTATTATTAGCATTTTTATAGTGTGCTAAATAAATGCTAATAAATATAAAAATATTAAATATAATTATATCAATATTATTTTTAAACCATTATTATAAGAAGGCTATTAGTTGGTATCTAAATAAGTTGAGTTCTGTGCAAACTAACCAAAAACGCTGAGTCTTTTTAATGGATGAATTATTAAGACAATTGGCAAACGATATAAGTTACAACGATATGCGCTGTACTAGTTTTCTCATCCTCATTTCATCTCCACTCTTGCAAGCGTGAAAATTAATAAAACTCTCTGACAAAGGTGCTAAAAATAATTTTCTGAAAACAAAAAGAGTTTCGGAAACGTTAATAGAATTACGTTTTAATTTTCCAGGTTCAAATTTAAACTTGCAGGCTTGCAAATGTAATTAATTGCTAATTAATTTTCAATTCTGGGAAAATGAAAGCACAACAGTTTCACACACCACTCAAAACGCAGTTGATCGAGAAATTTCGATCTCTGTGCTTCAAAGCTCGAAAATGCTGAGTGCTTTTCCGACTAGGTAATTGTGAATACCCGAGATTCTACAGTCCGCACAGTTACGTGTTTGCTGATTTGAAAATTGTGTCGGATGAGTCAACTAGGATTCAAAATGGCGGAGCTTAGAATCAGCTGGACATCTTGCATGACAGGAATCATGTGGTTCTTTTTCTGCTTACAAGGTAAAATTATTTTAATATTTTTCTTCAGTAACATTAAGGTAAGTAAGTGAAATTTTTCGCTGCCGTATATAGGGTGTCCCGGGAACCGATAAAAATACCTAAATATGTGTGCGAAGGTGTGTGTGTGTGGGTGTGATGTGTGTGCGTTGTGCGTGTTTGATGGGCTGGCAAAGCGGCGGTTTTAACCCGCTAGTAACATTATATTTAAGAAAAGAAGAACACAAAGCAAAGAAAAACAGACAGTAAAGAGAGAGGAAGAGAAAACAGAAAAATAAAGCAAACAGGAACACAAACCAAAGAGGAAGGATGAGCAAAGAGGAAGGAACTACAAAAGGGAAAGGAAGAGCAAAGAGAAAGGAAGAGCAAATAGGAAGGAAGAGCAAAGAGGAAGGAAGAACAAAGAAAGAAGAGCAAATAGGAAGGAAGCAAAGAGGAATGAAGAGCAAAGAGGAAGGAGAAGCAAAGAGGAAGGAAGAGCAAAGAGGAACAAAAAGGAAGAAAAGGAACTTTCTAATTTGGGTCTCTTTAAGCAAAAAAAAAAAAAAAAACGTAACTCCAAGCCACACAAGAAGTAGAGCTCTAGCCCATTTTTCTAACTTTCTTAAATGGTATCCCCAATAATATTTATGTATCCCTACTTCGTTCAAAATGAAAGGATACAATTTATGTATCCCTCTTTGGTTCAAAATGAAGGGATACAATATAATATGTACATATTGTACGGCCTAATCCACTTCTTAAATAACTAATTAACTATTATAAAAGAAAGAACTCGTTTCCAGGCCACCCAAGAGGTAGAGTTCCAAGCCCTTTTTTCTAACTTCCCACCTAAGTGGTATCCCCCTACGATATGTATCCCAAAGTAGAAATGAAGGATACATATTGCAAGGCCTAATCCACTTTTAAAATAACTAATTTACTAATATAAGAAAAAAACTCGTTTCCAGGCCACCCAAGAGGTAGAGTTCCAGCCCGTTTTTCTACCTTCCTAAGTGGTATCCCCAACAATATGAATATCTACTTAGAAAAGAAGTATTCATATTGCAAGGCCTAATCCACTTCGTAATAAACTATTTCTTATAAAAAAAAAAAAAAAAACTTGTGGCGCCAACAAGTGAAAAAAAACCTAAAGGTCAGGGCGGTCGAGGTGGTATGGTTAGTCGCTGTGGTCAGAGTGGTCGAGGTGGTTAAGGTGTTTCGGTTGGTCAAGGTGGTCATGGTCATTAGGGTGGTCGAGTTGGTCAGGATATTCAGGGTGGTCAAAGTGTTCGAAGTGGTTAGGGTGGTCGAGGTCGTTAAGATGGTCAGGTTGTCAAGGTGGTCGAGGAGTTAGGGTGATCAGGCTTGTCAAGATGGTTAGGGTAGTCGAGGTGGTCAGGATTGTCGAGGTGGTCAGGGTTGTCGAGGTGGTCAGGGTTGTCGAGTGGTCAAGGTGGTCGAAGTGGTTATGGTGGTCGAGGTCGTTAAGATGGTCAGGGTTGTCAAGGTGGTCGGGGTGATAAGGATGGTCGAGGTGGTTAGGGTAGTCGAGGTGGTTAGGGTAGTCGAGGTGGTTTGGGTGTCAGGGTTGTCAAGATGGTTAGGGTAGTCGAGGTGGTCAGGGTGGCCGAGGTGGTCAGGGTGGTCGAAGAGGTCATGCTGGTCGGGTAGAGCTGGGTAGATGGGCGATGCTGGGTGGTCTGGTCATGTTGACTCGGTGGGCTGGGTGATCGGGGTAGGCTGGGAGGTCAGGGTGGTCGAGATCTGGTTTTGGTCATCGGGATGGTCGGGTGGGACTGGGTAGGTTAGGTGAGCTGGCTTCTCGCTGGCTGGGTGGATCTGTTTGGACCGAAATGAGTTCTGAAACAAAAAAACTAAGAATGCAACAGTACAAAATCATGCGAGAAAGGGAAACCACAATATTGAACAATTACAAGAAAAACTAACTATAAGAAAGAGAAAACAAAGACACATGCAACAAAAAATCATGCAATAAAAAATAACCACACCATAAAAAGAAAAAAAAAACACTGAATTTATGAAACACTAATGAATAATAGTTTTTGATGTTTAATCACTCAATAAACCTAATAATAATAGTTTTTGGATTTTTATTCACTCATTAGACTTAATAACAATAGTTTTTGGTGTTTTAATCACTCATTAGACTTAATTACAGTAGTTTATTGCTTTTTAATCACCCATTAGACTTAATAATAATAGTTTTTGGTGTTTTAATCACTCATTTGACTTAATAACAATATATTTTAGTGTTTTATCACTCATTAGACCTAATAACAATAGTTATTTCTTTCTTAATCACTCATTAGACTTAATAATAATAATAGTTTTTGGTGTTTTAATCACTTGACTTAATAATCTTAATCACAATATTTATTGGTTTTTTAATCACTTGTTTTTGGTTTTTTAAATACTTAAAAGACCTAATAAAAATGTTTTGAATAACTCATTAGACTTAATAACAATAGTTTTTGGTGTTTTAATCACTCATTTGTCTTAATAACAATAAAATTTAGTGTTTTATCACTCATTAGACCTAATAACAATAGTTATTTCTTTCTTAATCACTCATTAGACTTAATAATAATAATAGTTTTTGGTGTTTTAATCACTTGACTTAATAATCTTAATCACAATATTTATTAGTTTTTTAATCACTTGTTTTTGGTTTTTTAAATACTTATAAGACCTAATAAAAATAGTTTTGAATAACTCATTAGACTTAATAACAATAGTTTTTGGTGTTTTAATCACTCATTTGACTTAATAACAATATATTTTAGTGTTTTATCACTCATTAGACCTAATAACAATAGTTATTTCTTTCTTAATCACTCATTAGACTTAATAATAATAATAGTTTTTGGTGTTTTAATCACTTGACTTAATAATATTTAATTTTTTTGGTTTTTTAATCCCTCATCAGACTTAATCACAATATTTATTGGTTTTTTAATCAGTTGGTTTTGGTTTTTTAAATACTTATAAGACCTAATAAAAATAGTTTTGAATAACTCATTAGACTTAATAACAGTAGTTTTTTGGTTTTTAATTACTCATAAACTTAATAACAATAGTTTTTGGTGTTTTAATCACTCATTTGACTTAATAACAATATATTTTAGTGTTTTAATCACTCATTAGACCTAATAACAATAGTTATTTCTTTCTTAATCACTCATTAGACTTAATAATATAATAGTTTTTGGTGTTTTAATCACTTGACTTAATAATCTTAATCACAATATTTATTAGTTTTTTAATCACTTGTTTTTGGTTTTTTAAATACTTATAAGACCTAATAAAAATAGTTTTGAATAACTCATTAGACTTAATAACAATAGTTTTTGGTGTTTTAATCACTCATTTGACTTAATAACAATATATTTTAGTGTTTTATCACTCATTAGACCTAATAACAATAGTTATTTCTTTCTTAATCACTCATTAGACTTAATAATAATAATAGTTTTTTGTGTTTTAATCACTTGACTTAATAATATTTAATTTTTTGGTTTTTTAAATCCTCATCAGACTTAATCACAATATTTATTGGTTTTTTTAATCAGTTGGTTTTGGTTTTTTAAATACTTATAAGACCTAATAAAAATAGTTTTGAATAACTCATTAGACTTAATAACAGTAGTTTTTGGTTTTTAATTACTCATAAGACTTAATAACAATAGTTTTTGGTGTTTTAATCACTCATTTGACTTAATAACAATATATTTTAGTGTTTTAATCACTCATTAGACCTAATAACAATAGTTATTTTCTTTCTTAATCACTCATTAGACTTAATAATAATAATAGTTTTTGGTGTTTTAATCACTTGACTTAATAATCTTAATCACAATATTTATGGTGTTTTTAATCACTTGTTTTTTGGTTTTTTAAATACTTATAAGACCTAATAAAAATAGTTTTGAATAACTCATTAGACTTAATAACAATAGTTTTTGGTGTTTTATTTACTCATTAGACTTTAAAACAATAGTTTTGGTGGTGTTTTAATCACTCATTAGACTTAATAACAGTAGTTGTTTCTTTTTTAATCACTCATTAGACCTAATAACAATAGTTGTTGCTTTTTTAATCACTCTTAGACTTAATAATAATATTTATTTGTGTTTTAATCACTCATTAGACCAACAAAAAAATCATGCAATAAAAAATAACCACAAAATGCAACAGCAAAAAAAATAGAAAAAAAAAGAAAGCGATAGTACGAGATTTAACTAGTATTATCTCGTACTATCGCTTTATCTACTTAGAAAAGAAGTATTCATATTGCAAGGCCTAATCCACTTCGTAATAAACTATTTCTTATAAATAAATAAAAAAAACTTGTGGCGCCAACAAGTGAAAAAAAACCTAAAGGTCAGGTGGTCGAGGTGGTATGGTTGTCGCTGTGGTCAGAGTAGTCGAGGTGGTTAGGGTGGTTGAGGTCATTAGTATGGTCGAGGTGGTCGGATAGTCAGGGTGGTCGAGGTGGTATGGTTAGTCGCTGTGGTCAGAGTAGTCGAGGTGGTTAGGGTGGTTGAGGTGGTCAGGATAGTCAGGGGGTCAAGGTGGTCGAGGTGGTATGGTTAGTCCCTGTGGTCAGAGTAGTCGAGGTGGTCCAGGTGGTCGAGGTCATTAGGGTGGTCGAGGTGGTCAGGTTAGTCAGGGGGGTCAAGGTGGACGAAGTCATTAGAGTGATCGAGGTGGTATGGTTAGTCCCTATGGTCAGAGTAGTCGAGGTGGTTAGGGTGGTTGAGGTCATTAGTATGGTCGAGGTGGTCGGGATAGTCAGGGTGGTCGAGGTGGTATGGTTAGTCGCTGTGGTCAGAGTAGTCGAGGTGGTTAGGGTGGTTGAGGTGGTCAGGATAGTCAGGGTGGGAAAGGTGGTCGAGGTGGTATGGTTAGTCGCTGTGGTCAGAGTAGTCGAGGTGGTCAAGGTGGTCAGGATAGTCAGGGGGGTCGAGGTGGTCAGGATAGTCAGGGGGTCGAGGTGGTCAAGGTGGTCAGAATAGTCAGGGGGGTCGAGGTGGATGAAGTCATTAGGGTGGTCGAGGTGGTCAGGGTTATAAGGGTGGTCAGCTTGTCAGGGTAGTCGAGGTGGTTTGGGTGTCAGGGTGGTCAAGATGGTTAGGGTAGTCGAGGTGGTCAAGGTGGTCGAGGTGGTCAGGGTCGTCGAGTTGGTTAAAGTTGTCGATGTCGTTAGGATGGTCAGGGTTGTCAAGGTGGCCAGAGAGGTCAAGGTGGTCGAGGTGGTTAGGGTGGTCAGGTTGTTGAAGGATGTTTGGGTGGTTAGGGTGGTGGGTTGTCAAGGTGGTCGGGGTTATAAGGGTGGTCAGCTGGTCAGGGTGGTCGAGGTGGTCAGGGTTGTCGAGGTAGTCAGGGTTGTCGAAGAGGTCATGGTGGTCGAGGTGGTTAGAGTGGTCGGGCTGGTCGAGTTGGTTTCGCAATGTCTTGGTGGTCAGGGTGTACAGGTCTCTGTGAGCTAAGTAGTTTGAGTGAACTGGTTTGACTCTGACAGAGTTTGGGCTGGATGTTCTGAAATCAGTTCTGAAACAAAAGACTAAGAATGCACAGTACAAATCATACATAAAAGGAAACCATAGAATACAACCAGTAAAAGAAAAAATAATTTAGGAAAGAACATACAACAAAGAAAAACAAAATATTCAACAAGTAAGAAAAGCAATAATACGCGATGTAACTAGTATTATCTCGTACTATCGCTTGCAAAATGCTTGTATAAATATTATTTTTAATAATATGCAGAAAAAAAAATATGACGTAAAGCAAAAAAATATCGAACATGCACAATATATTAAACTTAATACTATAACTTAACAGGCTGATAGACTAGGTGGTCGGACTGGTCTTGGTCGTCGAAAAATGTCGGGTGGGTCGGGTAGAGCTTAATTCGGCTGGGCATTGTTGGACTTGGGATGGGACTGGGTGTACTGGGTGGTCGGTAGAGCTGGGTAGATTGCGATGCTGGGTGGTCTGGTCGGTTGGCTCGGGGGCTTGGTGTCGGGGTAATGGCTGTGGAGGTCAGGGTAGGTCGAGTGGTAGGGTGGTGAGACTGGTGTTGGGTCATTCGGGTTTGATCTGAGGAGCTGGGGACTGGATATGGTTAAGGTGAGCTGGCTTCTCGGGTTGGGCTGGGTGGTTGGGTTGGCTTAGTGGCTCCGTGGTCTAGGTGGGCTTGGTAAATTGGTGGATCTGTTTGGACCGAAATTAGTTCTGAAACAAAAAAACTAAGAACAAAATCATGCGAGAAAGGGAAACCACAATATTGAACAATTACAAGAAAAAGTAACTATAAGGAAGAGAAAACAAAGACGCATGCAACAAAAACTCTTGTTGCATGACACCTGATCGCTTGTCTAGTATGTGTTGGTACTATTAGGAAGAGAAAACAAAATAGCATGCAACAAAAAATCATGCGACAAAATATAACCACAAAATGCAACAGGCAAAAAAAAAAAGAAAAAAAAAGCGATAATACGCGATTTAACTAGTATTATCTCGTACTATCGCTTTAAAAATGGGTGTTGGGTTGTAGCATAACAATACAACCCAACACCCTCGGGCTCCTCCTTCCCCTACACCCGATCCTTTCCTCACCATAAAAAGAAAAAAAAATATAAAGAATGCAACAGTACAAAATCATGCAAAAGAGGAAAACCACAATATGCATGTGAATTGGAAAAAATACAATCTTACAATCATGCAAAAAAATCATGCTTAATCGCTTGTATAATATCTGTTGTTACACACACTAAATACCTGACACCTGATCGCTTGTATAGTATCTCTTGTTCATCACACTTAACATCTGATTTTAAAACTTGTATAGTATCTGTTGTTTATCATACTCAAAACTTGACTTAGATCTGAAATATAATAATTAATATGCCACATAACAATATCATTAAAAGAAGGAAAATCACAAAAATCAAAAAGTACAAAAAATAACTTGGTGGTTTGTGCGGGAATATGAGTAGACTGAATGGGTTGGGCTGGGAGAGTTGGATAGGCTGGGTGTACCAGCTGCAGGATCAACCATCACATCTTTACATTAGTTCTGAAACATAAAAACTAAGAATGCAAAAGTAATCATGAAAAAAAGGAAAATCACAAAATACAACATGCACAAGAAACAGTTAATAAATTAAAAGATAAAAGAGAAGTTAAAATAAATAAATAAAAAACTTGACATATCAATTAAATACATACTTTAACTTCACAGAGAACTTATTGGGCTGGTGGTTGAGTTGGGTTGACATGGTGGACAGTATGGTGGGGGTGATTGGGTGGTGTGCGTGGGCCTGGGTTCTAGGTGGTCCAGGTGGGCTGGGTGGACGGATCGGTCGAGGTGGGCTGTGTAGTTTGAGTGGACTGGTTGTAATGTGGGGTGGAAGTCGGCTGGGCAAGGTGGGTGGGCTACTTGGACTGAAATTAGTTCTGAAACAATAACACGAAGAATGCAACAGTACAAAATCATGCAAAAAGGAAAACCACAATATTGAACAACTACAATAAAAAGGTACATTAAGGAAGAGAAAACAAAATAGCATGCAACAAAAAATTATGCGACAAAATATAATCACAAAATGCAACAGGCAAAAAGAAAGAAAGCGATAATACGCGATTTAACTAGTATTATCTCGTACTATCGCTTTTAAAATGGGTGTTGGGTTGTAGCATAACACTACAACCCAACACCCTCGGGCTCCACCACCCCTACACCCGATCCTTACCTCACCATAAGAAGAACAGATTTCATGCAAAACAAAACTAAGAATGTAACAGTACAAAATTATGCGAAAGAGGAAAACCACAATATGCATACGAATTGAAAAAATAAAATCTTACAATCATGCAATAAATCATGCTTAATCGCTTGTATAATATTTGTTGTTACACACACTAAATACCTGACACCTGATCGCTTGTCTAGTATCTGTTGTTTATCACACTTAATACCTGACACCTATTCGCTTGTATAATATCTGTTGTTTATCACACTTAATACCTGACAGCTGATCGCTTGTCTAGTATCTGTTGTTTATCACACTTAATACCTGACACCTATTCGCTTGTATAATATCTGTTGTTTATCACACTTAATACCTGACACCTGATCGCTTGTCTAGTATCTGTTGTTTATCACACTTAATACCTAACTCCTATTCGCTTGTATAATATCTGTTGTTTATCACACTTAATACCTGACACCTGATCGCTTGTCTAGTATCTGTTGTTTATCACACTTAATACCTGACACCTATTCGCTTGTATAATATCTGTTGTTTATCACACTTAATACCTGACACCTGATCGCTTGTCTAGTCTCTGTTGTTTATCACACATAATACCTGACACCTGATCGCTTGTATAGTATCTGTTCTTTACCACACTTAATACCTGACGCATGATCGCTTGTATAGTATCTGTTGTTTATCACACTTGATACCTGACACCTGATCGCTTGTCTCTGTTACAAGAAAAAGCCACTATAAGGAAGAGAAAACAAAAAAGCATGCAACAAAAAATCATGCGACAAAATATAACCACAAAATGAAACAGGTAAAAAAAAAAGAAAAAAAAAAAGAAGCGATAATACGCGATTTAACTAGTATTATCTCGTACTATCGCTTTTAAAATGGGTGTTGGGTTGTAGCATAACACTACAACCCAACACCCTCGGGCTCCACCACCCCTACACCCGATCCTTACCTCACCATAAGAAGAACAAATTTCATGCAAAACAAAACTAAGAATGTAACAGTACAAAATTATGCGAAAGAGGAAAACCACAATATGCATACGAATTGAAAAAATAAAATCTTACAATCATGCAAATAAATCATGCTTAATCGCTTGTATAATATTTGTTGTTACACACACTAAATACCTGACACCTGATCGCTTGTCTAGTATCTGTTGTTTATCACACTTAATACCTGACACCTATTCGCTTGTATAATATCTGTTGTTTATCACACTTAATACCTGACAGCTGATCGCTTGTCTAGTATCTGTTGTTTATCACACTTAATACCTAACACCTATTCGCTTGTATAATATCTGTTGTTTATCACACTCAATACCTGACACCTATTCGCTTGTATAATATCTGTTGTTTATCACACTTAATACCTGACACCTGATCGCTTGTCTAGTATCTGTTGTTTATCACACTTAATACCTAACACCTATTCGCTTGTATAATATCTGTTGTTTATCACACTTAATACCTGACACCTGATCGCTTGTCTAGTATCTGTTGTTTATCACACTTAATACCTGACACCTATTCGCTTGTATAATATCTGTTGTTTATCACACTTAATACCTGACACCTGATCGCTTGTCTAGTCTCTGTTGTTTATCACACATAATACCTGACACCTGATCGCTTGTATAGTATCTGTTCTTTACCACACTTAATACCTGACGCATGATCGCTTGTATAGTATCTGTTGTTTATCACACTTGATACCTGACACCTGATCGCTTGTCTCTGTTACAAGAAAAAGGCACTATAAGGAAGAGAAAACAAAAAAGCACGCAACAAAAAATCATGCGACAAAATATAACAACAAAATGAAACAGGTAAAAAAAAAGAAAAAAAAAAAAAGAAGCGATAATACGCGATTTAACTAGTATTATCTCGTATTATCGCTTTTAAAATGGGTGTTGGGTTGTATCATAACACTACAACCCAACACCCTCGGGCTCCTCCACCCCTACACCCGATCCTTACCTCACCATATGAAGAACAGATTTCATGCGAAACAAAAAAAACTAAGAATGCAACAGTACAAAATCATGCGAAAGAGGAAAACCACAATATGCATGCGAATTGAAAAAATAAAATCTTACAATCATGCAAAAAAATCATGCTTAATCGCTTGTGTAATATCTGTTGGTTGTCACTCTTAATACCTAACACCTATTCGCTTGTATAATATCTGTTGTTTATCACATTTAATACCTGACACCTGATCGCTTGTCTAGTATCTGTTGTTTATCACACTTAATACCTGACACCTGATCGCTTGTCTAGTATCTGTTGTTTATCACACTTAATACCTGACACCTGATCGCTTGTCTAGTATCTGTTGTTTATCACACTTAATACCTGACACTTGATCACTTGAATAATATCTGTTGCTTATCACTCTTAATACTTGACACCTGATCGCTTGTATAATATCTGTTGTTACACACACTCAATACCTGAAACTTTATCGCTTGTATAATATCTGTTGTTTATCACACTTAATACCTGACACCTGATCGCTTGTATGGTATCTGTTGTTTATCACACTTAATACCTGAAACCTGATCGCTTGTCTAGTATCTGTTGTTTATCAGAATCATGCAAAAAAGGAAAACCACAATATTAAACAACAACAAGAAAAAGGTACTATATGGAAGAGAAAACAAAATAGCATGCGACAAAAAATCATGCGACAAAATATAACCACAAAATGCAACAGGCAAAAAAAAAGCGATAATACGCGATTTAACTAGTATTATCTCGTACTATCGCTTTTAAAATGGGTGTTGGGTTGTAGCATAACACTACAACCCAACACCCTCGGGCTCCACCACCCCTACACCCGATCCTTACCTCACCATAAGAAGAACAGATTTCATGCGAAACAAAAAAAACTAAGAATGCAACAGTACAAAATCATGCGAAAGAGGAAACCACAATATGCATGCGAATTGGAAAATACACACTTACAATCATGCAAAAAAATCATGCTTAATCGCTTGTATAATATCTGTTGTTTATCACACTTAATACCTGACACTTGATGGCTTGTATAATATCTGTTGTTTATGACACTTAATACCTGACACCTTATCGCTTGTAGAATATCTGTTGTTTATCACACTTAATACCTGACACCTGATCGCTTGTATAATATCTGTTGGTTATCACTCTTAATACCTGACACCTGATCGCTTGTATAATATCTGTTGTTTATCACACTTAATACCTGACACCTGATCGCTTGTATAATATCTGTTGGTTATCACTCTTAATACCTGACACCTGATCGCTTGTATAAGATCTGTTGTTTATAACTCTTAATACCTGACACCTGATCGCTTGTATAATATCTGTTGTTACACACACTTAATACTGACACTTGATCGCTTGTCTTGTATCCGTTGTTTATCACACTAAATACCTGAAACCTGATCGCTTGTATAATATCTGTTGGTTATCACGTTTAATGCCTGACACCTGATCGCTTATATAATATCTGTTTTTTATCACACTTAATACCTGATACCTGATCGCTTGTATAATATCTGTTGGTTATCACGCTTAATACCTGACACTTGATCGCTTGTATAGTATCTGTTGTTTATGACACTTAATACGTGACACCTGATCGCTTATATAATATCTGTTTTTTATCACACTTAATACCTGACACTTGAACGCTTGTATAATACCTGTTGTTTATCACACTCAATACCTGAAACCTGATCGCTTACTTGGTGGTTTGTGTCGGAATATGGGTGAACTGATTGGGTTGGGCTGGGAGTGTTGCATAGGCTGGGTGGACTAGCTCTGTGCACAACTATGACATTTATACATCAGTTCTGAAACAACAAAAAAACTAAGAATGCAAAAGTATCAAATCATGTAAAAAAGGAAAATCACAAAATAGAACATACACAAGAACGAGTTAATTTTATGAATGTGAATATTTATCATGCAAAAATTTAAAGGCTAAAAGAGGTGTTAAAATAAATTAATAAAAAAACTTTTCATATCAATTCAATACAGTCATACTTTAACTTCACTGAGATCTTAGTTGAGTTGGGTTGACTTGGCGGACAGGATGGTTCGGGTGGCTGGGTGGTGTACGTGGGCTGGGAGGTCTAGGTGGGCTGTGTGGTCGGACTGGTTGGTTTGGGCTGGGTAGGTTGAGTGGACTGGTTGTAATGTGTGGTTGAAGTGAGCTGGGTAAGTTGGGTGGGCTACTTGGACTGAAATTTGTTCTGAAACAATAAAACTAAAAATGCAACAGTACAAAATCATGCTAAAAATAAAAACCCCAATATTGAACAACTACAAGAAAAAAGTACTATAAAGAGAAAACAAAGAAACATGCAACAAATAATAACCACAAAATGCAACTGGTAAAAAAAAGAAAAAAAAGAAGCGATAATACGCGATTTAACTAGTATTATCTCGTACTATCGCTTTTAAAATGGGTGTTGGGTTGTAGCATAACACTACAACCCAACACCCTCGGGCTCCTCCACCCCTACACCCGATCCTTACCTCACCCTAAGAAGAACAAATTTCATGCGAAACAAAAAAAACTAAGAATGCAACATTACAAAATCATGCGAAAGAGGAAAACCACAATATGCATGCGAATTGGAAAAATAAAATCTTACAATCATGCAAAAAAAAATCATGCTTAATCGCTTGTATAATATCTGTTGTTACACACACTCAATACCTGACACCTGATCGCTTGTCTAGTATCTGTTGTTTATCACACTTGATACCTGACACCTGATCGCTTGTATATTATCTGTTGTTTATCACACTTAATACCTGACACCTGATCGCTTGTCTAGTATCTGTTGTTTATCACACTTGATACCTGACACCTGATCGCTTGTATAATATCTGTTGTTTATCACACTTAATACCTGACACTTGATCGCTTGTATAATATCTGTTGTTACACACACTCAATACCTGAAACTTTATCGCTTGTATAATATCTGTTGTTTATCACACTTAATACCTGACACCTGATCGCTTGTATGGTATCTGTTGTTTATCACACTTAATACCTGAAACCTGATCGCTTGTCTAGTATCTGTTGTTTATCAGAATCATGCAAAAAAGGAAAACCACAATATTAAACAACAACAAGAAAAAGGTACTATATGGAAGAGAAAACAAAATAGCATGCGACAAAAAATCATGCGACAAAATATAACCACAAAATGCAACAGGTAAAAAAAAAGAAAAAAAAAGAAAGCGATAATACGCGATTTAACTAGTATTATCTCGTACTATCGCTTTTAAAATGGGTGTTGGGTTGTAGCATAACACTACAACCCAACACCCTCGGGCTCCACCACCCCTACACCCGATCCTTACCTCACCATAAAAAGAAAAGAACGGTTGCGAAAAAAAAAAAACTAAGAATGCAACAGTACAATACATAATCATACGAAAGAAGAAAAACACAATATGCATGCAAAATTGAAAAAATAAAATCTTACAATCTGCAAAAAATCATGCTTCATCGCTTGTATAATATTTGTTGTTATTTTTTTTTTTTTTTTTTTTTTTTAAAGGAAAACTAGAAAATACAACATACACAAGAAACAGTTAATCAATGAACGAGAATATTTGATCATGCACTTTAACTTTATAGAGAACTCAGTTTTCTGGGTGGTATTGGGTTAGTTTGACTTGGTGGTCTGAATAGTCGGGGTGGCTGGGTGCTCTACGTGGGCTGAGTTGTCTAGGTGGTCCAGGTGGGCTGGCTGGTCCGATTGGTCGACGTGGGCTGGTCGGGGTGTACAGGTCTGGGTGCTCGGACTGGTTGGAATGTGTGGTCGAAGTGGGATTGGTAAGTTGGTTGGGCTGCTTGGACCAGAATTAGTTCTGAAACAAAAAACCAAGAATGCAACAGTAGAAAATTGTGCGAAAAATGAAAACCAAAATCTTAATATATAAATGTCAAAGTCACTGACTGACCACTCACTGATCATCGCTCTACAGCCCAAACCGTAAGTCCTAGGAAGCTGAAATTTGGTAGGTAGCTTTGTCTTATAGTCTAGATGTGCAGTAAGACGGGATTTTTCGAAATTCCCACTACAACACCTGCCATTGGCGAAAAAGGTTTTTTTGCTTTCACGGCCATGCCTCGGCCCGCAAAGCGGGCGACAGCCCGCTTGTATACAATAAGTATAAGAAAAAGGTACTTTAAGAAAGAGCGAACACAGAAGCATGCATCAAAAAATTATGCAACAAAGTGGAACCACAAAATGCAACAGGGTAAAAAAAAGAAGAAAAAAAAAAGAAAGCGATAATACGCGATTTAACTTGTATAATCTCGTACTATCGCTTTTAAAATGGGTATTGGGTTGCACCTTGATAGTACAACCGACACCCTCGGCCTCCTCCTCCTCCCCTACAGCGGACCTTCCCTCGCCATAACAGAGATCTTATACAAAAAAAAAAAATCTGGTGTAAACATCACACGACTTTCCTTATCTCCCAAAAAGGAGTCGAATTCCGCCACTGGTGACTGAACGGTAACAGATAACTAAAAATCAATGCCAAATTCGTGATCAGCACTTCAAAATCAATTAATTTGATATGTCACAACCCCCATCTAGGATGAATAATAAAAAAGTTAGTCCAATCGGGTCCCCCTACAATACCGGTAAATTTTGGCCGGTTTCCAAAAAGTTAAAGATATCAAAAAAATGATTAGAGTGAACCCCTATTATTTTTTTAATCTGAGAAAATGTTGTTCTCTAACTTTTTTTGTATCTTTAACCAATTCAAAGAAGCGGTGCTTGCGGCCAATATTTGCGGCCCTGCGGCCGCAGAATGCGGCCGATTTCACGATTTCAACCAAAAGTTTCATGGTTCGTCTGGTGTATAAAATTAATTACAATACCAATTTTCAAGTCTCTTGCTCTTACCGTTCTTGAGATATCCTGTTCACACACACACAGACACACAGACAGACGCACGGACCAATGGCTGAAAACCACTTTTTTGGTATCCTGAGGCTATTGATTCGTCCAGAAATGTGAAAAGCTGGGTAGGTCAAATTTTCGACGAATACAATACTTTCCTTATTATAGGATAAGGAAAGTAAAAAAATGCATACGAGTTGTTACCCTTGTACTTTCGGTTGAGACAGTTAATTTTAGAATTCTGGCACCCATTGCACACCCTATATAAAACTTATCGGAAATCAATGTGTGAATATTTAAAAGTATGTAGAATTTTATGAGGAATAAGAATTTTGAACAAAAAATATTAGTTATATTTTGAATTTCAAAAGTTGATAAAAAAAAAACCGATTTCTGGTGCACCCCGTTTAAAAAAAATGTCAATATAAACGAGACTAAAATTAAAGAAAAAATATTTATGCTTTTTTTAATATTTCAAACAGTAACGAAATCATTTCGGGTGTAAGAGATGATTAAATAAGAAAAGGACAAATAAAAGAAGAATTATTAATGAAAATAATGATTGTTAATGAAAATAGCACAAGGGTGAAAGAGAATGTTTGAGAGTTAATTAAGGAGATAAAAAAAATAGAACAAGAGAGAAAGATAATGTATGAGAGAATATTGGAAGAGAAAAAGAGAATATGTGATAGATAATTGATAAAAAAAAAGAATTGAACAAGGGAGAAAGAGAATGGTTGAGAGATAATTAATTAAAGAAGGATAGAACGAGGGAGAAAGAGAATGAGTGAGAGATAAATAATGAAAGAATAATAGAACAAAGGTGAAAGATAATTGATGAAAGAAGAATAAAACAAGGGAGAAATAGTATGGGTAAAAAATAATTGATGAAAGAAGAATAAAACAAGGGAGAAATAGTATGAGTGAGAGATAATTAATGACAAAAGAATAGAACAAGGGAGAAAGTGAATGGGTGAGAGATAATTGATGAAAGAAAAATAGAACAAGGGAGAAAAAGAATGATGAAAAATAATTAATGAAAGAAGAATAAAACAAGGGAGAAATAGTATAGGTGAGAGATAATTAATGACAAAAGAAAAGAACAAGGGAGAAAGAGAATGGGTGAAAGATAATCGAAGAAATAAGAATTAAACAAGGGAGAAAGAGAATGGGTGAGGGATAATTGATGAAAGAATAATAGAACAAAGGAGAAAGAGAATGGGTGAGAGATAATTGATTAAAAAGAATAGAACAATGGAGAAAGAGAATGGGTGAGAGATAATTGATGAAAAATATAGAACAAGGGAGAAAGATAATGTGTTAAAGATAATTGATGAAAAAAGAATAGAACAATGGAGAAAGACAATTAGTGAGAGATAGTCGAAGAAAGAAGAATAGAACAAGGGAGAAAGAGAATGAGTGAGAGATAATTGATGAAAGAAGAATAAAACTAGGGAGAAATAGTATGGCGGAGAGATAATTAATAGCAAAAGAATAGAACAAGGGAGAAAGAGAATGGGTGAGAGATAATCGAAGAAAGAAGAATAGAACAAGGGAGGAAAAGAATGGGTGAGAGATAATTGATAAAAGAATAATATAACAAGGGAGAAATAGTATGGGTGAGAGATAATTAATGACAAAAGAATAGAACAAGGGAGAAAGAGAATGGGTGAGAGATAATTAATGACCAAAGAATAAAACGAGGGAAAAATAGTATGGGTGAGAGATAATTGATGACAGAAGAATAAAACAAGGGAGAAATAGTATAGGGGAGAGATAATTAATAGCAAAAGAATAAAACAAGGGAGAAAGAAAATGGGTGAGAGATAATCGAAGAAAAAAGAATAGAACAAGGGAGAAAAAGAATGGGTGAGAGATAATTGATGAAAGAATAATAGAACAAGGGAGAAGGAGAATGGCTGAAAAATAATTGATGAAAGAAGAATAAAAAAAGGGAGAAATAGTATGGGGGAGAGATAATTAATAGCAAAAGAATAGAACAAGAGAGAAAGAGAATGGGTGAGAGATAATCGAAGAAAGAAGAATAGGACAAGGGAGAAAAAGAATGGGTGAGAGATAATTGATGAAAGAATAAGAGAACAAGGGAGAAGGAGAATGGCTGAAAAATAATTGATGAAAGAAGAATAAAACAAGGGAGAAATAGTATGGGGGAGAGATAATTAATAGCAAAAGAATAGAACAAGAGAGAAAGAGAATGGGTGAGAGATAATCGAAGAAAGAAGAATAGGACAAGGGAGAAAAAGAATGGGTGAGAGATAATTGATGAAAGAATAAGAGAACAAGGGAGAAGGAGAATGGCTGAAAAATAATTGATGAAAGAAGAATAAAACAAAGGAGAAATAGTATGGGTGAGAGATAATTAATGACAAAAGAATAGAACAAGGGAGAAAGAGAATGGGTGAGAGATAATGGATGAAAGAAGAATAAAACAAAAGAGAAAGAGAATCGGTGAGAGTTAATTGATTAAAAAGAATAGAACAATGGAGAAAGAGAATGGGTGAGAGATAATTGATGAAAATATATAGAGCAAGGGAGAAATATAATATGTGAGAGATAATTGATGAAAAAAGAATAGAATAATGGAGAAAGAGAATTAGTGAGAGATAGTTAAATTAATTAATAATAATCCCGATAAACAGGTTTTTATTTAAGAAGAATATGATAAAAGAACTGAACAAAGGAAAAAAAGAATGAGTAAGAGAAAATTAATGAAAAAATAATAGAAGAAAGACGAAAGATAATAGTGAGAGATAATTGATCAATGAAGAATAGAACCAGGGAGAAAAAGTATAGGTGAGAGATAATTGTTCAAAAGAGAATAGAACCAGGGAGAAAGAGAAGAGGTGAGAGATAATTGATGAAAAAAAAAGGACAAAGGAGTAGAAGAATAGGTGAAATATAATTGACGAAAAAAGAAAGAACAAATAAGAAAGATAATAGGTGAGAGATAACTAATGAAAAGAGAATAGAACAAGGGAAAAATAGAATAGGTGGGAGATAATTTATGAAAAGAGAAAAGAACCACGGAGAAAGAGAAGAGGTGAGAGATAAGTGATGAGAAGAACAAGGGAGTAGAAGAATGGGTGAGAGATACATGATGAAAAGATAAGAGAACAAATAATATGGAAAAATAATAGGTGATACTTTATTGAAAATGATATTAGTACAGATAGTAAAAAAAAGGACATAAGAGAAGGAGAGAGCAAATTAGTAAGAATTGATGGAAAAATATTTGTACAGAGATTAAACTAAGAGACTAGGTGCGGAAATTAATAGAGGGAATACTGGGCTAATCAACGGAGGAAACGAAATAGAGAAAATAGGAATTAGAAGATTGATGGATGATAAGTGAAAAGTACAGAAAAAAGAGAAAGGGAAAAGGAAAAGGTGATAGATAAGAATTTTTTTGATAATAATTTCTATTTTTGATGGTATGATGAAAAAAAAAGAAGACAAAATTTTAGCTCTACCAGAATCTCACTAAGTGCAACATTTTGTCTCGAAACGTTTCATGGATCATTAGGAAACTTTGAGCAACATTAAATTCGTAAAGCTTTGCAACACTTCCCATTTTATATTCAAAATGTTGGGCAACGTTGCGCAATGTTTCATGGATGATCAGGAAAAGTGGCGCAACACTTTCTTTTTAAAATTCAAGATGTTACACTCAGTGATCTCCCGTCTCTAAGTAAAATTTAAGCATGCATAAAAACACTTACCCTAATTTGCTATGCTGTCGACTGCAATTTAAACGGAAAATCACTTAACAAATGGTTAAAATAAAAATTAAAGGAAAATGAAACAGAGATTTTTACATAATATTTTAAAACATGGGTATGGTATTAAAAAAAAAAAAAAAAAAAAACTAAACCGACAAGCAGAGAGACGATGTTAACTCTCCGAGAAACCGAACAAAACTGACTCATGCAGGGTTGATTCCTTCTTTATATACCTGATGATTTGTGAGCCTATGTGATGATTCATGAGAACCCATGACAAGGCACTGTGGGAACCGAGATAACAAAATTAGTTACATAATGTGTTTGAAACAAAGGGAAAATCTGTAAATAAGATATCTCGAGAACGCTTTGAGCTATTGACTTGAAATTTGGTACATAGGCCCCTTTTGCAAAGGACATACGAATAACAAGTATAACCACCACCGGCGGAGATTTAACCGCTTTTTGTCGGTGTCTGTACTCTTGGCTGTGACTTGAGGTATCAATAAATCAATGAGAGTTGACCCACCACAAATTAATTAAATATAGGATTTTCAAAAGAATTTAACAAAAAACCGGTTGTTGTAGTCAGCAATAGGGAAATTTCGACTGATTTTTGAAATTTCATTTTTTTTTTTAGGTGGATCGGGATTTTTAATAACTTGTTGAAATCGATCACCTCTAAACGATACGTGGAAGTTTCACAAATGAAAAGAGTTCTAGAGAGATAAAAGAGAGAGTAGAGAGTAGACCGACGCTCGTGAACTGTGTTCTAGCTTACATATAAACGCATGCCGAAGTGAACTCAACACGAGTGAACCGGAAGGTAATCCTTACTAACACAGCAATAATCAAAATATTTTGTCGCCTCTTGAGTTCAAACCTGGAACCTTTCGCATGGCCATACAAGTGTCTTAACACCGACCTAATCGTGCGTTAGGTTTCACATTACATAATATTTGTGAGGTACAATTTTTTTTTTTTTTTAATTTGTGTTCAACGTGGCTTTCAACTGCATGGTTATATCAAGACGGAGGTTTTACCCTCCATTCGCTGGAAAATCACAAACCAGCTACTCAAATAAACCCAGCCTGACTGGGGCTGGAAAGAGACAGCATCATGAGGGTTCGAATTTGAATGGCCCAAACCCAATCACTTTCGAAGGGTGACCATTAGTGCTAGTCTGGCTGGACGTTGCTTAACTTTAGTGACTAAATGAGAACTGGAGTATTCAACGTGCCATAGACGCTGGCTTGTTGTACATTTACTTAATTATCAATGGCTAATATAAATCCTATAACTATTCAGTTTCAGTGTTCACCAAAAAATATTCTACTAACACACAAGGTTTTTTTTTTTTTTTTAAAGTGGGGTTTAACGTCGCTTTCAACTGCCATGGTCATATCACGACGGGGGTTTTACCCTCCATTCGCAGGAAACTCACAAACCTGCTACTCACATTGACCTCACCCAGCCTGAGTGGGGCCGGGAAAAGCCAGCGTCACGAGAGTTAGAATTTGAATGGACACAAGGTTTAGTAAGTCATAGTAGAGCTACGTTGAATTGAGAACTTTAAAAAAATTATGTCACAAGACATACCATTCCATTTAAGATTTTTAAGTTGGTCCGTGCCCAGCCTGACTGGGGCAGTGTAGGCAATTTTTTTTTCTGGAACTTAATACCCTAAAAAATTATGGAATATGGGGTTTTGCGTTTTTCTATATTTTCAGACGTTCTTGAGATACGGGGGGTGGTGTGTGGGACTTTATGGACACCCTGTATGTATTCGTTACCGTTACCTTAACAGAAAGATTGCATTCTAAATGCTTCAATGCTAAAATTTACATAACAATTTCAATCCTAATGTATTAGAATGTTGTTGGGTGTATGTCAACTTATTGTAATGGCATACACATCTGTTTTTTATTACACTTTAGAAAAAGGTGATATTACCAGTGATATGCAGTTAAAAGCGACGTTAACCGAAAGACGTTAACCTTAACAGAAAGATTGCAATCTGAATGCTTCAATGCTACAATTTACTTAACAATTTCAATCCTGATGTATTAGAATGTTGTTGGGTGTGTAGGCATAACTGACACTCCCCAGCAAACTAAGTGAAACTCCCAGACTCCCTAGCCTATATTTTTTTTTCAATACCCTTTTCCAACATACCTACATCACACAAATCATGCATAAATACTCATCAATTACTCATACAAATGTACATATTTATACCTAGATACTGATACCTCCCCCAAAACCCTGAATATACATGGAAATCTACGTGTTCAATTATTTATACTGTTTGCATTCCGTTACCAATTTTATTTTGAAATTAATTCCTTTTACCTCTTTTTCTTGTTACAGAATGAAATAGGATGCAATATTTAATTTTCATGTATTTTTCTTCCTGAGTTTTTATTTTATTTTTTTATGTTATTTGAACACATAAATGTTACATTGTTGGCTGTTCAGTTTGATATTGTAGCGATTGGAGGGTATTTCACGTACATACATGATATGCAGATTCATTGAATCCTGCTTTATGAATAGTATCCCAAACGTATAAGGTGGGTAAGCAATTGTATTCGTCTATTTTTTGTTGAGTAAAAGAGAGAGTCACAAATAAGAGAGAAGGAAAGAGAGAGGGAGGAAGGGAGAGATAGAGAGAAAGATAGAGAATAAGTAGTGGTGTTTGTGTGTTTCTTTTATTATACATGTAAGAAAAAGAAAATGAAATTTCCTCAAAAGTTCATAATTTAACATCTAACTGCTATTTATAATTTTCATGTCTCAGTTTTGGCGTCGGACGAAACATTTTTTCTCTTCTGGAAGTATTTCTCTTTTATATCTCTCTCTCTCTCTCTCTCTGTGTCTTTTTTCTTCTCTACTTTTCTGTATTTTCTTGACTTTCTCTATTTTTTATCTCATCTGTATACCTTTCTCTCTCTCTTTCTTTCTCTGTCTATCTATCTCTCTCTCTATCTATCTATCTATCTCTCTGTAGCATATAATAATAATCGCAACTTTACTGTTGCTAGATAAGGTTTATCTAGCTTTATTTGGAGGAGCGGCTCCTGTTTTTGACTTATCCGCCTATCTATCTCTATCTATCTATCTAAAACGCTATAACTCGAGAACCACATGTTGGATTGAGCTGAAATTTTGCATGATTACCGAGGACATTCTAATTGCGGTCATGCTTTATTCGTATTATGTGAAAGGTGTAGAAAATGTTTTTTTGGGTCAGGTCTTTTGTATTCGTTTTTTTTTGTTATGAAAAATAATTCTTATGCACATTCTCAAGTTTTCTTCGTTTTCAGTTACACATCCAGAGCATTTGTTCTGCAGGTAAATGGCAAGAGTCAAGTTACTCACATCTTTATTGCATAACTTCTTCCTCTCCAATGTCCTGCATCTCCTCCTCTTCAATTTAACCCTCTCTTTCCTCTTGTCCATTTTGTCTTCATCTTTTTGCACTTTTTCGTCCTCATGAGAGTGAGAGAGAGAAAAATAGAGAGAGAAAGATATATAGATAGAGAGAGACAGAGAAACAGAGAGAGATGATAGAGAGAGAGAGAGAAAGAGAAATTTGATATTTTAACAATCCATTAGCCATATTAGTATGTTGAGAAGTAATGCAAAGGTTTATTCCAGAGATGTTGAGCTGTGAGGTATGAGGCTATTTGTGAAACAAACACATACACACACCACAAACTGGTTGTTTCAATATATCTATCAGTTCAAATTCCAAAACAAACGTCCAGCACAAAGTAAACTTCAAAATGACACTTGCCTCCACTCAACTTGGGACGAGACACTTCAACAGTCTCTTGAAAAGGCCTTGGAATATGTCGAGATGACAGGCTTTAAGATAGGAGAGAATTTCACAAATCTGGACAGGTTCGTAAAATGATTATTATGTCAAACTCTAAGTTTGCCTTTTGAGATGCCCCCCCTCTAAGTTTCCGATAGATCAACGTACTCTATTCTCTTTCCTCCTTAGACAAAATAATGTCTACTAGGATTCAGGACTATCAGGAGTACCGCCTAAAATGTAATTTCTTGCAACAATGCATCACATACAGAAGTTTTTTAATCTTATTCATTTAAGTTGATTTAAGTGACGAGTTGACAGTGGTTTAGAATAAGTAATCGAGATGGTAATGAATAAGTACGGTGTTTTCGTTCTTTGAAAATAGTAAAAACTTTTAGTAAAATTTTGAATAGTGAAAGTGAATTTTTTTCGTGCAAATAATCACGGATTATCCAAGAGGAAGGAAGGACTTTGGAGAAATAGTCTCAGAGGTAACAAGACCTTTGTGATAAAGGACTATCTCTCGGTAAGACTGTTCCAAAGTATTTTTTGAATTCTATCAAAATAAAGAGTGAATTTAATTTAGAAAGATCTCCTTAACGGAAATATAATTGGACGTTTAACGCCGAAGCTTTTAATTTTTAAAATTTAGATTCAAGAACTTTTAATTGAATTATCAAAGTACATACCTACTCATCTCTATATTGGTACCTTTACCCCCCGACCTGCAAGGCATTACCTCTCCCTAACCAACCAGATACTTGGAGGAGAGAGAGAGAGAGAGAGTGGTCACCGTTCATCAGTATCATAGATTGATAAGCAATAGGTGTTGTGCTGATACACCTACTGTATGCATAAACTATGTATATACTAGTACATTGTTATCAGTAGATACCTTAATGAGACACTTTTGATTTCGACGAGACATTGAACCGGTTCAATTACACATGTACATAAGAAGTACATACCTAGTGTTTACTTAAAATTTATCATTATCATTGAACTGTGGTGTGTTTTGCGTTTAGCAGTAAATTAACGGGCGCTTTTTTAAAAATAAAAAAAAATTAATGTTAAACAGTGAATCATTTATAATTTGGTTTTTCTATTTATCTTTTTCCGTACCTGTCTAAATAACGTCTCAAAATGAATTCTTAATTATTTGTTTTATTCATACCTAATAAAATATCTCCAACCATTGAAGATGGAGTTAAATGAAACAAATCAAGAAGGAAAAGGAAAGGAAAATCATGAAGAGGATCCACCTGGGCATTCACCACCCCTGGCAGGGTCACACTTAGACGAGGATGGGAACACAATGCAAGTGGATGATGAAGATGCAACAGGAAAAGGAAAGAAAAATAATGAAGAGGATCCACCCAGGCATTCACCACTCCTGGCAGGGCCACACCTAGACGAGGATGAGAACACAATGCAAGTGGAGGATAAAGGTGCAACAGCAAACGTACCAGAACAAATCGGAAATCTATTTAAGGCTCTCCATAGCCCTGCATCAACGGGACCAGTAACCTTCAAAGCTATAGACAGAAGAATTCATAGAGATGATGCTTTTGTTACTCCAGAAGACAGAGGAAAAAAGAGAAAAACAGATGATCTAGTTTCCCCAAACTCAGTGAGAATTGTAACTGAGGAGTTTTGGGAGAAAGTAGAAAGCCTCTGTAAACGAAGTGATGAAATGATGGAGTTAATAAATAAACTACAAGGAAAAGGAATCAGACTAGTTAAGGATCTCTCAATACAAGGGAAAGCGAAGGAATGTAACAACATAGTTAAGAGTATAAGAAAATTAAAAACAAATGTAGAAATTGCCGTAGATACAGAAGGAACAAAAAACAAAGACTTAAACCAAACAATGATATGTGAATTCAAGGAACAGGATACCCAAACTGAGGAAGAAGTATATTGTGCAAGATGTAAAATAGATGTTGATATAGAAATTAAAAACAAAAAGAACATAGAACTTGGAATAATCGAAATTATACAAGATGGAGTTGAAAAAGATGAAGGCAAAGCGCTAAAGGCTCTGGTAAAAAAAGAATGGCCATCAGATATATTTAAAAATACGACATGTAAGGAAGGAAAAATTTGGAAAGAACCTATAGATTCTGATAGAATAATACTTATTAGTGAAGAGGAATCCAAAAAGATTATCGACAAAGAAGGGGAAAATTGGATAGAAAAAGTAACTGGGCAATCGGACATTTTAACCAAAATGGCAGGAAGACTCAACACACCATTTTTGTGTACGAGACAGACAACATTCACTGCACTGGGAGATGAACCAAATAATGAACCAGAGGAAAGTAAAACCTATGTTATTATTACAAACAGAGGCCTAACTGCAGAACACCTTGTGAAGCAACACAAAGCTCTGCATACAATTAGTAACCAAACTAAGGAAGAAGGAAACTTTGTCATATCGATTTCACGAGAACTAGATGCAACAGATATAATGAAACTCATAGAATGTATACTGAGAAAAAGAAAACAAAAAGGAGTTATCATAAAATCAATGATATTCGACAATCAAAGGAAAACAGAGACTATTATAGTCAAATCCACAGCAGAAGAACCCAAAACATTCGCAGAAATATTACAGGCAATGAAAGAAGGAGTAAATCCAAAAGACTTCAATATGAACTTCAAATCTGTAAAAAAGACTAAAGATGGATCCTTGATGATAGTGGCAGACAAAAGTGGACAAAGAGAAGAATTCAGAAACGAAATCGCTCGAAAAATGATTGGAACAGAAGTATTTATTGGAGGTAAAAGACAGATAGAAATATTAGATCTAGAAGCAACGACAACTGAAGATATGATCAAAGAAGAAATAAAGGACCAGTTTAAGACAACTTCTGATTTTTTCGAAATAGAGAACTTATGGACAACCAAAAATGGAATTCAGCGGGCAATAATCACAGCCTCAACGGAACTCGCTAAGAAAATGATAGATGCTGGTGATATGAGGATAGGATGGATTAACGGTTGTAGGATTAAAGAGGTCATTAACATAGACAGATGTATGAATTGTCTAGAAATCGGTCACTCCACCAGAAGATGCCGTCAACCATGGAATACTGATATTAAATGTCTGAAATGTACACAATCTGGCCATAAAGCCAAAGACTGCCCAAATAAGAAATACTGCATGAGTTGTAATGTCACTGGACACAGAGGTGATGCATTCGCCTGTCCATACTACAGAGAGCTAATAGCAGCTAATAGACAAAACAGATACTATTAAAATTTATTGATGATTTATAAATTACTACAAATTAATCTAAGAAACTGTCATCTAGCACATGACCTCCTGAGCAAAAAAGTAATAGATGAAAATATAGATATAGTTATCATCAGTGACCCAAACGTGAACAGAATCGGAGATAACTGGTACACTGATAACAGTAAAGACTGTGCAATATGGATAACTAATGAAAAAATATCTAACTCTTTAGAAATAAAAGGAGATGGAGTGGTCTTAGTTACAATAGGAGACTTGACCGTAGTATCAATCTATGCTCGCCCAAATGATGATAATTTGGAACAAATACTAGACCAAACCACTGAATTCGTCAGACAAGTTAGAACAAGATACAAAATTATAGCTGGTGACTTCAACGCTCATTCACCAGCATGGGGGCGACAGCCATTAGACACAAGAGGTCGAGCTATAATGGAATGGATTGCTACTGAAGGACTTGTAATAATTAATGACGGTATAGTACCTACTTTCACGGGAAGAGGCTTTAAATCATGGATTGACTTGACCATAGTATCAGGACATACCGTAAGATTTATAGAAGACTGGAAGGTACAAGATGGCGAAGAAAGTGGCTCTGATCATCAATACCTATACTTTACGATCAATTGTCAAGTAATGGGCAATCCGAACTACTACCGAGTTGAACAAGCACCTGACCTATGGAATACAAAAACTATAGATAAGGATGCTATTGAAAATGAATTTATACAAACATGGAATAGTTTTGAGAATGAAACAGTAGAAAACTTCATGGAAGCCGTAAAGGCAGGATGCAACAAAGGAATGAAAAAAGTAACAAGAAAGGGAAGAAAACCTGTACATTGGTGGTCCAATGAAATTCAGCAGGCTAGAAAAAAATTATTAACAGCAAAGAGAGCCTTAACAAGAGCAAGAAGAAGACACAGCGAGAATAATATGATAGAAGTTTTACAAAAACCAGTACAAACATGCAAAACGAGAAATAAACACTCTAATCAAGAAAACAAAGATAGAGAAATGGAAACAACTATGTACGGAATTACAAGAAGATATTTGGGGGAAAGGATACCAAATAGTGATGAACAAAATACATAAACCAAACAAAGTAACCCCAGTCATGAGAGACAAAATAATAGAAACACTTTTCCCGACACATGAGACTATAGAATGGCCAACAGAAGAACAAGTAGAAATAGAAAGAATAGTACTGGATGAACTCTTAGAAGCCATTTTGTCAACAAAAATTAAAAAATCTAGTGGTCCCGATGGGGTACCCCCGGAAGTGGTCAAGATCATATCTCTAAAATACCCTGATATTGTACTTAGAATTTTCAACCAAATATTAGAAAACAAAGTATTCCCGGAGATTTGGAAGACAGCAAGGGTAGTACTGATTAATAAGCCAGGAAAAGATCCAACTATACCAAATTCTTATCGTCCGATCTGTCTACTGAATACATTTGGCAAACTCTTTGAAGGTATATTAACACAAAGACTTATGAAACATCTGGAAACCAATCAACATCTATCAGAGAGGCAGTACGGGTTTCGACGAGGAAGAACTACCATGCGAGCAATTGAGAAAGTAAAGAGATTGGCAGTAGGAGAAATTGAAAAATCAAGATATAGAAGAAAATATACTATTATGATCGCACTGGATATTGCAAATGCATTCAATAGTGCGCCTTGGGACAAGATTATAGCAGCCCTGAAGGCCAAACAAACACCCAAGTACCTTGTAGAAATGTTTCAAAGCTACCTCTCACACAGAAAACTTGTTCTCGATGGAGGAAAGGAACTCACCATGACGGCGGGAGTTCCACAAGGATCCAGAGCCGGAGCAACTCTCTGGAACTGCCTCTATGATGAGGTCCTCAGGTTACCAGTACCGGAAGATGTCACACTTTTGGCTTTCGCTGATGACTTAGCTGTGGTAGTGAAAGGAAAAACTATAGATGAAGTTGAAACTAATGCGAATGAAGCTCTAAATAAAATTAATGTATGGATGAACCAAAATAAACTAAATCTAGCCAGTAAAAAATCGGAAGTCATTAACCTAAGTGGAAGAAAAAGAAGCAGAGCCCTCCAGATATACATTGCAGGCGAAAAAATCAAACAAACGTCAACACTCAAATACTTGGGCGTCCATCTAGACCAGTCAATGTCGTTCACAAATCATATAAAAAACACAACTGAAAAAGTTCATAAAACAGTGGCGGCATTAAGCAGAATTCTACCAAGAGAAGGAGGAACAAGTGAGGACAAAAGGAAAGTGTATGAGTATGTGTGTCAATCGAAAATACTGTACGCTGCAGTGAATTGGCAAAGTGTTCTCCAATATAGTACTTACAGAGATACTCTACTTTCCACTCAAAGACAAATGTCAATAAGGATAAGTAGAGCATACAGAACAATATCAACTGCAGCTGTACTCGTAATTTCCAGATCCATTCCATGGGATCTTCTTGCTGAAGAGAGGGGAAGAATCATAGGAGCAACTCAAGAAGCAAAGGAAATGGAGAGAAATGAAACATTAAGAAGATGGCAATCAAGATGGACAACAGACACTACCACTGGAGAATGGACAAGACAGCTGATACCAAACCTCGATGGATGGCATAATAGAACACATGGAGAAACCGACTATTTTCTTACTCAAGCTCTATCTGGACACGGATGCTTTTTGTCATACCTTACAAGATTTAAGATAACAACAACAGAAATGTGTATCTTCTGCCCAGAAATTATCGACGATCCTGATCACACACTCTTCGAATGTGACAGGTGGAGAATGCAGAGAGAAGAACTAAGAGCCGTGATCGGAGTGACAATACATAAAGGAAACATCATCGAGGAAATGCTGAGATCGCCAGAAAAATTGATGAGTATCAGAAGGACAATCAGAATAATTCTACAAGAGAAGACAAGTATAATGGATATTATGAAGAGAAGACAAGAAGGACTGTTCTCTGTACAAAACAGGGGCAATTTGTAAATTTTATATTATACGTAGAAATACTTAAATGTATCTCATAAATATCATAGGATGAGGAAATTAGCTAGAATAAACTTATTTTATTGCAAGTACTATATTTATTGGTTCTGTATTATAACAGGGATGATTGGTAGATATTATTAACCTTTCTCTATTGCATAGCATTATGGATATAAAAGAAGATCAAAATATACTATTTAGACACCCTCATAAACTGTAGAGATTATAATTATTAATTATAAAATGTCCAAACTTGTTTCAAACCATCTATGTTAAACTTAAATGTAATGTACAATCAAATTCAATAAATAAATAAAAAGAAATAACACAGAATGGGAGGATTGACCCCTTGAAGTAATACTAAAGGTAGTTCCAAGGGGTTAGTCTATTGGGTCTGTGGAGGGGTGGGAGGTTTTAGTGTTTTGTGGTCGGTTGTAGGGAAGGCTAGGGAACCATGGGATCCGGGGCTCTCCTCTCTTACAGGGGACAGACCCGGTTCTCATGGAATGGCCTTCCATTTTCACATAACCAGGCTTCCGACATGGCGGCAGTATACTTAAGTATGCTGCCGTCTTGGGCCTGGTATCTCTATTAAAGAGATTTTTCCTCCTTCCTGTCCACAGGCCTGAAGCCCATTCTGTGTCAAAAAAAAAAAAAAAAAAAAAGTGACGAGTTGACAAGGTCTAGGTGATGAGATGACAAGGTATAGGTGACAAGTGATGAGTTGACAAGGGTAGGTAACGAGTTGACAAGGTTCTGTTTTCTTCACAGTGAGGTCTACCGCATTGCATGTATCCTAGTGGCAAGAGTCAGAAGTGACACATTTCAGTTTCTGGAATGCCGTCGGGATTAGCCTGAATCCTGGGCGACCTTTGTCCTGTGGACTGACAGCGTAGGGTCTGACAGCCACAACTGTGTTCTCTCGACATGGGCGAAAGTTTTCGTCTGCTGAAAGTTCAGTTTCTCCTTCTATCTTTCTTTCTCTGCCTCTCTCTGTCTTTCTTTTTTACCATTTTTACCCTTGCGATGGTGCTTCTTGAGACAATTTAATCATATTGAATTTTTACAATTCGATTGTTTCGGCACATTAATGATTAGTTTTTTGAGTTCCGACTCCGGAAAAGCAAGAAAACATCGATTTTTTTACCTTATGTTAACAAAAAAGAATTGCCTCATAATATATTAAATATTATGTACTTACAAAGTAGTTAACTGCACGTTACTGTATGACGTATGTATTGTATACATTGTAGACAGGTATTTCAATGTAAGCCCATTTCCGTTTCAACGTAATATTATTATTCTTCAAGTTTCTAAAATTATATTTTGCGACAGCAGAATGCTGAAAGGGTTGGTAAATGTTCAATTCTTTTTTATGTTGATTATTATTTTATGTTATGTCTAATGTATTAAAAAAATCATCATACATCATGGAGTAATGGAGTTAATTGAAGCTATACAGAAACTAATGTACAACTAAATATCAGCAACACATGCAAATAAAACGAGTTTATCTAGAGTTATACACAAAAATATTGTACAGACCTATCTTTTTTTAACTTGAGTTTAACGTCGCTTTCAACTGCACAGTCATATCACGAAAAGGGATTTACCCTCCATTCGCAGAAAACTCACAAACCTGCCACCAACATTAACCTCACCTAGCCTGTAACCTATCTTTACATACGAGAATAAATAATCCTATACATCAAATTCTTTCATTAAAATATCATGGAGAAATTTCAATTCTAACAAATCATCTGGAAACCAAATAGAACGGGATAAACAAATGAAAACAGAAATGTCTAAAAATGTCATACATGGAATTTAGAATAGCAACAAAACCAAACATCACAATACACAAACGGATGCATCGATAAATCTTGCTGACTGAAAGATGAGTTGTATGAGTACAATGTTGTCAGATCTCCATGCTGAATATTCTACGAGCCACTGCTGACTGAGAAATTAAATCCGAGTACAGTGTTGCCTCATTTCCACACTAAATATCCTTATATGCTAGAAGAAAAAAATAAATCGAGTAATGCTCTGAAAGGCTTAAATTTTAAATAGTTGTATGCATTACCAACCTCAGTAGCTTGATCGATAAGGCGGCGAACTTGTAACCTGGAGGTCGGTGGTGATTAATGGAGTCGGTGGTACAAATTAATAATATAACTAGTCGTATGTACTCGTAGTAGAACAGGTTTTTCAGACCTTATTGATAGACATTATTCATCATTTGTGTCTTCTCCAGTGATTTGTCTGAAAATAACTATTCTCACTCAGTGTCTACTTGCAGCCTTGAATTATTCAGAGCTTATGTGTGTAATAATTTATTGTAATATACCTAGGTTTTATTATTGCCTTATTTATACTTCTTGATCAGGACTAATGAGCCCCTTTATTCCAGAAGTAAGCCCAAGACGTATTATTATTTCGTTTAAATCCCAAATGAGAGAAGAACTTGTCATGTCCCCCGGCTGGGTTTCGAATCCGCGACCTATGGATTAAGAGTCAGACGCTGAGCTACCGAGACGAGTGAGTGCATCGAGTAGAAATAGACTTGAGTTTTGTTTTAGAAAAGACAATTTCTAGGAAATAGATTATAATTGGATAGGAATATAATTGGGTTTCCAGAAACAGTGGAGTGGGAGGAGACTATTTCTGGAAGTCATTGAGTGGGAGGAGACAAGTTTCAGAAAACTGTAGAGTGGGTGTGTGTGTGGGGGGGAGGGGGGGGGGGGGGTGTTATTTCTAGAAAACCGTGGAGAGGAAAGGATCTATTTTTAGAAAACAGTGGAACTATATACAAACCATTTCCTCATCACACCACTTTTATTTACTTCCCCAATTACTGTCTTTCCATTTCTCTCTCTCTTTCCTCTTTGTATCAGCTCGCCGGTATGACAGCATGTTTATTAACTCACCCTACAAGGCAGGAGCTTTATAAGTGGTGAAAGAGAAGAAGAGGCTTTCCCTTAAGTCTTGGAGGAAATGAAAGAGAGAGTCAAAAAAAGAGAGAGTGAGTGAGATTGTGAGAGAGAGAAAGTGTGAGAGTTAGAGAGAGAGTGTGAAAGAGGTAGTGAGAGGTAGAGAGATCGTGTGAGTGAGATAGAGTGTGAGAAAGGGAGTAAGCGTTAGAGAGAGAGTGTGAGATAAAGTGTGAAAAAGAGAGTGAGAGTTAGAGAGAGAGAGTGTGTGAGAGAGGTAGTGAGAGATAGAGAGAGAGTGTGTGAGAGAGGTAGTGAGAGATAGAGAGAGAGTGTGAGTGAGATAAAGTGGCTCATTACTTCCTTACCTCCCAAAGGATATTTCAAATTTTCTTCTCTTACGTACTCTACCGCGGTTTTCTCCTTTTCCCTCGGGTTTTCTTACTTCTATTTCCCTTCTTCCATATTGACTCTCCTCTAGCTTATTCTACTCTCCTTAATCTATTTTCTTTCTCTTTTTCAACATGCTCTCTCTTTTCCTCCCATTAATTTTCCTCAGTACACCTTCTTCCCTCCCAAAAATACGACAGTCTTTCATTTCCTGATTTTCCTCTCTCAAACATGACGCTTTCTCTCCATCTATAATCTGGCATGTTAGAAAGCTTCCTCTCATTTGTTAACTGTTACTTTACATTATAATAATTTATCACCCCCCCCTCCTAGAGCTTTCACCTTTTTGATATGAAGTTGATGAATCTTTCGCCATGCAGAATATTAATATCAACCATCCTGTTTGTAATAATGTGAATATCAACTATAAAGAGAACAGTGAGAGGTATTAATAGTTGAATGGGTGTCTGGAATAACGGCGTATGTTAATTTTTACAACTTTTCAGGAGAAGGGTTTAAATATGGAAGTATGTAGCTTAATATTTCACACATATTATTTTCATTTGTTATTTTTTTCTTTTACATACGCCTTTATTCCAAAGCAAATATAAGCAACATTAATTAAGGAAAACAAAGGTAAATAATAACACAAAGAAACGACACTTGAGGTTTAACTGGTAGGTACTGACATACGCCCTTGAGAGTTTGAAAAATCAGCTGTTTCTAGTGGGTACTATTCAATATTACATTTCTACTTGAATATTGATGTTCATGATAATAACAAGAGCATATTTCGACATTTTAATCATGTTGTAGAGAGATGTAATCAATATAAATATGTTTAAATTGTTGAAATCTGAAGAGCTAGTCATACATGACTACACCCAACTCTTGAACATAATACAAAATCTAGGTAGGTACATAGTTCTATTTATTTTTCCTCTTCTAATACACCACTCCTGACTATTTCTGGTTTTCGTAAATGCATTTAGTGTTTACAATGATTTCATTTTTTCACCTATTTTATCTCGAATGCATACGTATATTACAATTTCTATAAAAAAAAATTGTTCTCCATACTTCTACAAAATTGTAGTGGGAATTTCGAAAAATTCCGTCTTATTGCATATCTACACTATTAGACAAAGCTACCTACCAAATTTCAGCTTCCTAGAACTTACCAGTTCGGAGAAACAGTGATGAATCAGTGAGTCAGTCAGTCAGTGAGTGAGTGAAACTCTCTTCTATAAGTATAGATAACATTTTTCCATTAAAAATTGGACGATAATATTTTAAAATAGCAGCATTTTTTGCATGGTTACCAATGACAGCCTCAATGATGTTATTAATTCCGATATATTTCTAATATTAGAAATCAGAGGTATTGTTTTCGTTTTTCAAAAAAAAATATATATATTTTTGCTCCGGATTTTTTTTCTCATATAATCCATTTTCGATACACATGTTGTATAAGTCGATTAGTAGATAGCTATCTTATTCAACGACTATTACTAGATAGCTATTACTTTTTATGTACTTATCAATAAAGCAGGTTTTAAGAGTTTCAACAATTTGTTTTATGAATTATTTTTTTCCAAACCAGTATATACATAGGAACTTAATTATTATTTATTCCTACGCGTATTTTGATGTAATGAGTAACATCAAAAGTATGTAAGTGAAAATAAATGAGTAAGAGTAATTATAAATGAGTGAGAGGTTGGGTGGGTGGGTGTAATTCATCCCCCAAGGGTGTGTATTTTAGAAAGTTTATAGAAATGAGAAAATTTTCGGGAGCGTCATTTCAAAATTACACATTTCCCCGATTTCCCGGTCTCTTGTTGTTGTTCCATTTATGATTCAATTAGTAAAGGAGTGAACAGAATGAGTACGAAGAGGAGTGGTAGAAGGAAATGGTGAAGTGAGACAAGATTGGAGGAGATAAAGTGATCTGTATAGAGAGAGAGACAAGAGGAGAGATAAAGAGAGAAGACAGAGACAGAGAGGAGAAGAGAGAGAGAGAGAGACGATGAGAGAGAAAGAGGAGAGATGGAGTTGGGGAAAAGAGAGAGGGGAAGAGACGAGAGAAAATAATGAAGATGGAGAGAGAGATAGAGTTGGGAGAGAGAGAGAGAGAGAGAGAGAGAGAGAGAAAAAAAAAGGTTGGTGAAAGAAAGAGAAATAATAAAATGAGTTGGTATGAGGCGAGAAAGAGTTGAAGGAGAGAAAATATTAGAACGATGTTGAAGTAGTAAAGATAGAAAGAGAGAGAGAGAAAAACAGTCAGAGAGAGAGAGCAAATAAAGTAAACATGAAAAAGGTAAATTTGAAAGAGTGAAGTATGTAAGCAGCAAAATTAATTACTAGTCATGAATGTAAAATATAAATACGTGCGAGAATATAAGAGAGAAAAAAACAGGTAAAAATAAGGGAGAGAGTAAAAATGAAGAAAGAAATGAAGAGATAGAGGGAGAAGAGAGAGATAAAGGACAGGAAAGGAGGAGAGAGAGATAAGAGACAGAAAAGGAGGAGAGAGAGAGAGAGATAAGAGACAGAAAAGGAGGTGAGAGTGATAAAGGACAGAAAAGGAGGAGAGGGAAAGATAAGCGACAGAAAAGGACGAAAGAGAGAGATAAACGAGAGAAAAGGAAGAAAATAGAGAGATAAAGGAAAGAAAAAGAGGAGAGGGAGAGATAAAGGAAGGGAGGAGAGAGAAAGATGAAGGACAAAAAATGAGGAGAGAAAGAGAGTGATGAGAAAAGTAAGGGAAGAGAGGAATAGAGGAGAGAAAAAGAGAAGAGATAGGATTTAAAATAAAATAATGAAAGAGACCAAAGGAGAAATAAAGAGTGAACATGAAGAAAGGTTAATAAGGAAGCAGGATATGAGAAAAATAAGAAAGAGGGATAAATAAAATAAAGATAAAGATTTGAGGAAAAGAGATAAAATGCGAAATATAGAAGAGAGAAAAATAGTAAGAGGAAAAGAGAGGAGATTACAAATGAGGGAGAGACTTTTCTTTTTGAGATGCTAAAAATCCTTAGTGCCTCAGTTCATTAATATTTTTAATTGATTGTTAATGAACTTACTAAGTTTAGGCTTCAGACTTTATTATATTTTCCCGGCCATTCTAACGAACAGAAAATTTGGTTTTGAAAATGCTTCTAACATGAATAATTTAAAAATGATTACCTTTTTTTTGTGATTACCTATTCCTTATGAGTAGACGTGTAGGTATGTATTTGAATTTTGGCCACATCGTAATAGTACGTACGAGTAGTATCAAATCATCTGCTGAAATAAAGGGACTCTATTACTTCCGAGAAATTTTCTAATATTAAAAATCGGAAGTATTATGTTCGTTTTTTTGTGCTGCAGAAGTTTTGATGTCTATTACAACTATTGCGTCGTATTATTAAAAGAAGAATAAGAATCATGGTACTCGTATTATATTATTTCAAGGACTTATTGAAGGTTTAATTTTGGCATCGGAAATTAATATTTAATATGTATTTATCCGGCAAAAAATGTAATATCCAAAGGTTGAATTAGATTAAGCTAGTATTTAATTTTGTATTATAATAGGTACTTATTTTTTGTGTTGTCATACATTATTCCAAAAAAGATTTATTTCATAATTTATCCGGCGAAAATCTCATTTTTTTCTCTTGATTTTTCAGTTCCAGTAATGTTCCTTTCAGAATATTTGTACAAAAAATTAAGTTAAGCTGGTCAAGCAGTAAACATTAAAAATTTCCAGACATTAAAAGTATCTAGCGAAAATTTTCTTCATTTTCCAAGTTATCTTGGTTTTCTTATTTAATGTTGTGGAAAGACCGCGAGAAAAAAGAGAAAAGTTTTTGGTTTCCATAATTTTCTATTTTTCTTGTGATCATTTTGTTTTATGTAATGCCTCTTTATGTCCTTCTTATAGTTATTTTTAAGACATAGATATCTTCTGTCTTTAAAATTCAAATCCGTTCTCTAGAATTAAGAAAATGGCTGTATGGGTTATTTTTCCAAAAGAAAAGAAAAGATATTTTGTGTGGCTTTTTCATTTGGCTGTTAGTGTTTATCCTGTAAGAACAATTATATATTTCTGACAAAACACGATCTGTTCCTCATTATGAATTTGTGCCATCCCGGCGTTTTTTTTTTTTTTTTAGTCTTTTTCAGGAGAAAATAACAAAATATCTTTCTCCACAGCTCTTAGAGGACCAAACAGGTTGTTTTGTTTTTTCCTGAAGTTTATCTAAACTTTGGTTTATAAATGTCTTCATTCATCTTGTTCATTTCTTCATAATTGTCAGTTTCTTCATCATTACCTTAAGTTAGCTCTTAATTTTGTCATTAAATATCTCCATCATCAGGATTTGTTGATAATTCAACGGAAAAAAGAGAATAAAATACGATGTAAACTGTTCAAATCGTCCTTTAAGTTGCCCAAGAACTACTCTTTTGTTATTTTCACTGAACCTAATTTATTCCCTTAACTTTGTCACAATTTCATTTGTTCATTTCTGATCTTGTCATTTATATACTCAGGGGTAAGATACTCGTTTGCCATCTGGAAGGTCCCGGGTTCGATCCCCAGAGAAGAAAAACAATGTATTTAAAATTTGGTTACAGTTGTATAAAAGGAATACCTTCCGTTGCGCTTGTGTTAACCCAGCACCTAAATAGGAAGGAGTATGTTACTTCTCGTCCATACTAGGGTTTGGACAAGCTCCGACACAGATCAGAAGAAGTTACTTACTTATGATGTTTACGTATTGACAAACTAAAATATTGTCAATGCATTTAATGAAAATGCGAAAAACAATAATAACGCTATTTTCATTACCATCCTGTATATACAGAGACGGTTGAAGTCTGGCTCCTTATTTTGGAAGCTTTCTAATTTATAACTCGTTGTTCCTTTCTCTCTGTTTCTCTCTATTTAACACCCAATCAAGCATAGAGCATTGACATTATAGTGGCTGTGGGGGATAGGGATCGAGAGAGAGAGAGAGAGGTAGATAGATAGATATAGAGATAGATAGAAACAAAAGAAGAAAAAGGAACAGAGAGAGAGAGGAGAGATAATAATATAGAGCCTAAATTATCTTGAAGAGCTTTCACCGCCATACATACAAGTTTATAGTTTATGGCTTTCCAAAGTTTCGATGACAATGCAGGGGTATACTGGCTATTGTCGTTCTCTAACGAGTGGTTTTCTGGAGACAAATAATTACCAATAATATAAATTATTTCAAAACAAAACATGGATCATAAATGAATGACTTAAAAACATATTTTTTGGAGGATTTAAATCCCAGCTTCAATTTTGAACCTGTATTAAGTCTTTAATGAATTAATCTCCCCTAACATCTCCCTGATGTTCGGGGAGATGTTAGGGGAGATCCAATAATAAAATCAATTGGTCCGAAATGGACAAGGATGGCACAAGATAGAGAGAGATGGAAGAAGCATTGCGACCTGCAGCATTGGCGAGAAATCAATAACGCTTGAAATCACGGGTCCATCAAGGTATCAAGGTAACATCTCCCTGTACTTAAGGACTAAGGACGTATGCACCTAATTGGGTTAAAAATAATGTTATTGTCTTTTTGTTGAAAACATTGACATTTTATTTATTTATTGCGTTTCAGCTCCTTTTGCCCTTCAGTCCACTTAATCTTCTGTTTTTCTGCTCGTTTCTTGAACAACATTATGCTTTGTTAATTTTTATGAAATTTTCATTTGTTTCTTGGTGGGGGGTTGAATTAGTACCTCCCCTCCCCCTCGGCCTCCTCATCACCCCCTTATAGCCGACCCTATCCTCCTCTTCATTGTTTTTTTTTTTATAATGGTTTTTCTTTGTATTTTTCTTTTCTTCTTGTGAGTTTCTTCTGGCGTGTGTGTTGTTTTCTTCTAGTTTGTGTGTTGTTTTCTTCTAGTTTGTGTGTTGTTTTCATCTTTTGTTGATTGTGTACTGTTTTCATTATTTGGTTTATGCTGTTGTATTTTCTTGAGTTTTATATTTCTTTCTTTTTTGTGGTGGGTTAAGATGGTGGTGCTCCCCTCGGCACAAATCGGCACAAAACGAGCCGAATCCAATGAACCTAGTTTCAACTTAATCCGTTCTGGTGCATCTTAACGTTAAGTTGACAGCCCACCTTAGCTTGTGCCGTTTTGTTTTAATTTTTGTTGGCACAAAAAGAGCACAAAACGTTGTGCCATATTTGGTCAAAATCCATTTTCGTGGGCTGTCAACTTAACGCACCTTGCTCCAACTGACTAACACTTGTTATAGGAATGATCTGTTCAAATGACTGAGACATTTGTATAAAAAAAAACGACACAGTAAATGGTTTGGGGAAATTGAGCTTTGTCGAGAGATCAGGAACAAGTCAACTTTGTATAAACAGGATCTAATTTTCTCTGGAAGTGTTAAGAAGGAAAGAAAATCCTGGAACATTTTCTGAGCTATGTTAAAGAAGGGTTTACAAGTTCTTTCTATTTCATTTTTTAGCTAAGGGAGGGGATGAGAGGAGATCTATCTATACATCTGGATTTTGTGAAGGAGATACATCTACACAATATCTGGGTTTTGGAAAGTAATATTCCCCTTTAGGTGAAGGTAATGTTGAGAGTGAGATTTGTTTTCTGTCTCCATTTTATTTCCCTTATCATTAAGAAGTGATAAACACACATCTTCTGGAAAAGTGCCGAAAGCCCAATTTCTTTTCTTTTTTTCTTCGAAAATATTTCATGCTTTGTTATCACCGCTTTTCGACGATTTGTGTATTTTTTCCATGTTTATGGTGGAAATATACTTTGAATATTCTCAGGGATTTGTGTGTCAGGTCTTTTCTGATATTTTTTGTTGTTGAGTTTGTGTGGAACTTACGAAAAGTAAATACGAGATGTGTTTGTAGTCTTCTACAAGAGCTATGCCCAAATGTACACGTAAGTATCATACCTAATGACTAAAGCTATGAGGCTATAAATAAGGCTGAAGAACATAATTATAATGAAAGGGGTAAAAGAAAGTAAGAGAGGAAATGAAGAGAGAGGAGAGAAGAGAAGGTACAAAGGTTTAAGAGGTCAGAAAAAAGAGACAGAAAGATCTAGAAAAAGAAACAGAAATTGAGTTAGAGAATGGAGGATAAGGTAGGTGTAAGCCTATAGTCTGAAGTTGTAAAGCATGTAAAAAGATAGATGAGAGGGAGAGAAAAAGAGAGTGGAGAATAAAAGATAGAAAAAGAGAAATGTTCGACTTTTAAACTCTGACCGTGGAGAAAAAGCGAAGGAAAACATGTTTATGAAAAATTAAGTTTTCGACATTAATTGTTTATAATAATTTATAAAAGCAGACAAGCATCTTATTGAGCTTGTACCCTCAAGTGTTGTGGGAAGATAAAATGAAACCCACAGAACAGCGTGGAGAGAGAAAGAGATTGAGTAACTAGATAGCATAATACAGAAGTGAGGGAGATAAATATACAATAAAATGAAATTGGTCAGTCGTTGGACAGAGAGTAAAAAATCGAAACCCCATAAGACCAGAGCGAAATAATAGTATAAAAAAACAATGTGAGCGAAATAATAGTAAAATAGATGAAAATAACATTGAAACTCTCTCCCTCTCAGCACATTAACGCATATATAAAAAGAGAGTAGTGGGATAGAAATATAAAAAAGAGGAGAATGGAACTAATTGTGAATGGAAGGTTAGAAGGATCTAATAGTATGAAAGGAAAAATTAGAGACTAGCAACTAAAATAAAAATGATAAAAATGTAAATAGTGATGTAATTATGATAGATCAAGATTCTAACTCTGGTACGGGTCAGGGGGGTGATCCACACCCCGAGCCTTCCTCTAAGAGTACCGAGAGTGCTGTAGTCACGGGGAGTGTCGCCTCTGCAGGTTGATTTTCGGCTATAAGGGGGTGATGAGGAGGCCGAGGGGGAGGGGAGGTACTAATTCAACCCCCTACCAAGAAACAAATGAAAATTTCATAAAAATTAACAAAGCATAATGTTGTTCAAGAAACGAGCAGAAAAACAGAAGATTAAGTGGACTGAAGGGCAAAAGGAGCTGAAACGCAATAAATAAATAAAATGTCAATGTTTTCAACAAAAAGACAATAACATTATTTTTAACCCAATTAGGTGCATACGTCCTTAGTCCTTAAGTACAGGGAGATGTTACCTTGATACCTTGATGGACCCGTGATTTCAAGCGTTATTGATTTCTCGCCAATGCTGCAGGTCGCAATGCTTCTTCCATCTCTCTCTATCTTGTGCCATCCTTGTCCATTTCGGACCAATTGATTTTATTATTGGATCTCCCCTAACATCTCCCCGAACATCAGGGAGATGTTAGGGGAGATTAATTCATTAAAGACTTAATACAGGTTCAAAATTGAAGCTGGGATTTAAATCCTCCAAAAAATATGTTTTTAAGTCATTCATTTATGATCCATGTTTTGTTTTGAATAATTTATATTATTGGTAATTATTTGTCTCCAGAAAACCACTCGTTAGAGAACGACAATAGCCAGTATACCCCTGCATTGTCATCGAAACTTTGGAAAGCCATAAACTATAAACTTGTATGTATGGCGGTGAAAGCTCTTCAAGATAATTTAGGCTCTATATTATTATCTCTCTCTCTCTCTCTGTTCCTTTTTCTTCTTTTGTTTCTATCTATCTCTATATCTATCTATCTACCTCTCTCTCTCTCTCTCGATCCCTATCCCCCACAGCCACTATAATGTCAATGCTCTATGCTTGATTGGGTGTTAAATAGAGAGAAACAGAGAGAAAGGAACAACGAGTTATAAATTAGAAAGCTTCCAAAATAAGGAGCCAGACTTCAACCGTCTCTGTATATACAGGATGGTAATGAAAATAGCGTTATTATTGTTTTTCGCATTTTCATTAAATGCATTGACAATATTTTAGTTTGTCAATACGTAAACATCATAAGTAAGTAACTTCTTCTGATCTGTGTCGGAGCTTGTCCAAACCCTAGTATGGACGAGAAGTAACATACTACTTCCTATTTAGGTGCTGGGTTAACACAAGCGCAACGGAAGGTATTCCTTTTATACAACTGTAACCAAATTTTAAATACATTGTTTTTCTTCTCTGGGGATCGAACCCGGGACCTTCCAGATGGCAAACGAGTATCTTACCCCTGAGTATATAAATGACAAGATCAGAAATGAACAAATGAAATTGTGACAAAGTTAAGGGAATAAATTAGGTTCAGTGAAAATAACAAAAGAGTAGTTCTTGGGCAACTTAAAGGACGATTTGAACAGTTTACATCGTATTTTATTCTCTTTTTTCCGTTGAATTATCAACAAATCCTGATGATGGAGATATTTAATGACAAAATTAAGAGCTAACTTAAGGTAATGATGAAGAAACTGACAATTATGAAGAAATGAACAAGATGAATGAAGACATTTATAAACCAAAGTTTAGATAAACTTCAGGAAAAAACAAAACAACCTGTTTGGTCCTCTAAGAGCTGTGGAGAAAGATATTTTGTTATTTTCTCCTGAAAAAGACTAAAAAAAAAAAAAAAAAAACGCCGGGATGGCACAAATTCATAATGAGGAACAGATCGTGTTTTGTCAGAAATATATAATTGTTCTTACAGGATAAACACTAACAGCCAAATGAAAAAGCCACACAAAATATCTTTTCTTTTCTTTTGGAAAAATAACCCATACAGCCATTTTCTTAATTCTAGAGAACGGATTTGAATTTTAAAGACAGAAGATATCTATGTCTTAAAAATAACTATAAGAAGGACATAAAGAGGCATTACATAAAACAAAATGATCACAAGAAAAATAGAAAATTATGGAAACCAAAAACTTTTCTCTTTTTTCTCGCGGTCTTTCAGGTTCTCATCAATCAGGAAGGATAGCAGGAAGGAAAGGATAGAAGTTAACGACTCAACTTTGAGTGCAGAAATTTGTAGCTGAGAAAAGTTTTTTATCGTTGCGTCATCTTGCTGGTTTCACATTGGAAACCACGAAGTCTTTTGGTCAGCAAATTTTTGCTTTGGTCGATTATCCTCGATGTAGAAATTTATGAAGATGTTTATTTACATTGTATTTATACTCAAATAAATAAAGATTTGCCTTGTTAAACTGTTGGCATAATGGGACTACCTTGCGCTGACAGTCTAAATAAAGCACTTCTTATACTTATACTTTCTCATTACAGAATCAAAGTAGAAAAATTAATGATATCTTAACATATCCCAAAATACAGAATACAAAATGTTATAGAATACAGATTTTCTGTTGAGATATGCTGAGAAAAATAAATCTGCTTTAAATCATCTTTTACCCTGGTCTCTAATAATCTTGAAGTTTTCTTAAGAACCACGCCAGTTGTTTCTGTCTGCTCTCTCTATCCCTCTCTCTCTCTCTCTATCTATCTTTCTCTCCTCTTTATCCACCCCTTTCATTTTCGTTCTCTCCCTCTCTCTTTCCATTTTTCTTCTCTCTTCTTTTCCTCTCCTTCCCATCCCTCCTCATTTTCTATTATTCCGAGAAAATCTTTTCCTTACGCTAAGTGTTAAGTGTTCATTTCTAATCTCTTTTTCATTACTTAACATTTCACGTTGGCGTTAGATAAATTCTCCAGAGAGCTGTAACTCAACATGGGCTTTTTTGAAAACATTGTAGCCTCAATGAACAGACGGAGATTTATTAATGTCACCAAGCGGGGCCCGAGATGTGGATGATGATGAGAGGAAAGTTTGAAAATGACTGAAGGTTCTTTTAAAATGTCCTGCTCAATATCAAGAAAACTGGCATGAATTAAATATCAAGGATTTAGATTTTTATTTTTTAGTACAGGGGTAAAAAATAGAGGCATTTACGGATGGAAGTGTGAAATAGAATACATTAAAAATAGTTTTTTTTTTAATTTGAGTTTAACGTCGCTTTCAACTGCATGGTCGTATTACGAAGGGTATCAGGTTTGGGTATCAGGGCTGAAATGTGGGTATCAGGTTTGTGAGTTTCGCAGGAAACTCACAAACCTGATACCCACTTTAATCTCACCCAGCCAGAGTTGTTCTGGAATGCCAGCATCACGAAGTATTCACCTCGCTGGACGTTGCGTAACTTCGGTGATTTTACAAGAACCGGTGCATCAAACGCATCATCGATGCTGGCAAAAAAAATGAAATTTCAGTTATAAAATCGATCCATATCAAATATGAGCCATATATTTTTTATTATTTCTTTTTTTATTTTGCCTTGGCCAGTTTTGATCAGGTGTAATTTCATTATTCTTAAAAGTATTTGCGAATCTCGTGCTAATTAAATTATCTCCTGACTTTTAAAAGTTAGATTGTTAACAATGTGCTTAAAAGACTTTTTCAAGGCCGCCAGGGCAATTACAACCCCACCGCCACCACCTCCCAAACCGTTCATTCAAACCCCCTCAATAATAATCCAAATTTATAAAAACTGTTTAAAATAGGTAGAAAAAAACATTAAATCAAAATTTACCGTAATTTTTAAAAACAGCAAAATTTAAGTGACTTATTCAAACGTATACTATTTTAATTATATAATTTCAAAGATATAAAATAGTGGATTATGCATATTTCGAATTGAATTGAAATTAATTGAATGGGGCTTTCCCACATTTTTTAAAAACCAATTATTCTTATGGTTTAGAACACGCTGATTCTATTGGTGACATCCATTTTCAATTTAGGAATCGCAATCATTGAGAAAATTTCATTTGAAAATTGGAAAATTCGAAACACCCTAATTTTCGCGGGCAGCCATTTTTGTTTTGATGACGTCAAGAGTATGTAATCAAAAAAATTGGAGTTTTGAAATACTACAGTTTCCATAGGTTTCTCTCATAGGTATCACTTCAATGAAATTGTTTTTTTGAAGCGTTCAGTGAATGAAAAACAGTAATTAATTTGTTATAAATACTATCCTTGATACTATGGCTGACTATTACAAGAATTGTTTGTGGAACACGTCGCGTCGATTGAAAACGCGGTATTCTTTCTAGACTCCTCGAGTCTAGCTTGCCCATACTGCAGTCGCGACATTGATAATTTCTATTTTCTGTTTTTGTTCTGTGAGAATTCAGGATTCGTGAAGTGTTCAAGAGTCCAGCATACTCTCTTGGTAGTACAAAACCGATTGCTACGAGTTAGGATGCTGGACATTTGAACACTTTGCAAATTCACGTTCCACTTTCACAGAAGACTGTTGATGTTGTTACTTATTGTTCAAAATAGCCACGTGTATTCAATGTGAATCAATCACGAAGAAGTATTGTGTCCGTAATTGTTTTAAAACAAAAAAATGTAATACGCAATACGAAGAAGATTTTCATTAGCGTCATATTCGAAAGTCGGAAGTAAAAGAGCAATACCTATAGAGATTCCTTTGATAAAATCTCTAGCCCACATGTATATACAATTATACATATATGGCATAGAACTTCTCATTCTTACATAATCCAATAACCTTGTATAGTTCGCAATCCAATATTTTTCAACATACACACTAAAGTTATCCTTAACAAATTTACTTAAGTCAGTAAATCGTGGGACCTGTAATTACCAACGATGAATTTTAAATTAAACCAAAGCGTTCACCAATCTATGTCCTAACCACGCTGGACGTTTCTTAACCAAAGCGAGCGATTGGACGGCTTTCTGCACTTGAATTTGGTTTGCTAAGTACGTCTGCAGCACACGTGAAATACACGCGTAAATTGAAGAAATTGGCCATTGTAAAAGTCCTTACTGCAGGTAAATTTCCACTGACAGCCTTTGCAATACCATCATTTACTGTCATTTTAGACATTGTTAGTTAACATTAAAGTTTAAAAATACTGTATTAGAGTTAAAATTCACAAATTTATTACAGTTTTAAATCGACTCTTCACATTCAACTCTAATGTAATTCTACATACAAAATTCGAAATAGCGTTTCAAAATTGTTTGTTTACATGCTTTTGACGTCACAGCGTATGCGACCAATCAGATTGCGTTATTTCAAGGAAGACCTTTGGAGAGCCTTTTCATCCCTAAGGAATGACTTTTTTAATTTTTGGACATCAAAATCGTGTTCCTCGGGTCTTTTTACATTAGAATCAATCATTTGCTCGAAAAAAATAGTCATTTGGGAAAGCCCCATTCTTATGAAATGAATTTAAATTGAGGTTCGAAATGAAAAGAAATAATTTCATGTAAAATTCAAAAAGCTGAACAAAAAATCTCAAGGATATATTTGAGACCAAATATGAATGACATCAAAGAATGAAATGATATTGACGAAAGTTCGCGATCGACTGAAGAAATGAAATTCAACCAAAGAAAGTCGAAATAATGATGTTCAATCCAATGTAAAGTTGTTGCAATATGATTGCAAGGATCTTCACCTATACCAGATAGTTTGTATCATCTTGTACCATCAACAATACAGGAAATGTCTCAGAAAAAACTCTTGTTGAATCATGTTCAATCCAATGTAAAGCTGCTCAAATATTATTGCAAGGATCTTCACCTATACCAGCTAGTTTGTATCATCTTGTATCATTAACAGTACAGGAAATGTCTCAGAAACAACTCTTGTAAAAATGATGATCAATCCAATGTAAAGCTGTTGAAATATTATTGCAAGGATTTTCACCTATACCAGCTAGTTTGTATCATCTTGTACCATCAACAGTACAGGATATGTCTCAGAAAAAACTCTTGTAATAATGATGTTCAATCCAATGTAAAGCTGCTGAAATATTATTGCAAGGATATTCACCTATACCAGCTAGTTTGTATCATCTTGTACCATCAACAATACAGGAAATGTCTCATAAACAACTGTTGCAAAAATGATGATCAATCCAATGTAAAGCTGCTCAAATATGATTGCAAGGATCTTCACCTATACTAGCTAGTTTGTATCATTTTGTAACATCAACAGTACAGGAAATGTCACAGAAACAACTCTTGTAAATCATTCCTGTGTCTACAAATTGACCTTCATTACAAAATACAACTTAATAGTATCCGAAATCATACTGTTGAAGCACAAAATATATGTCGTATTAATTTTTTTTCCTATTTTCTAGGTTTCAACTTTTTCAACTTAAGTAAATTGTTCATGTAAAGCGTCCCCACTATGTATATCACATAATGCCAAAAAAAACTTTGTCAATCGTATATTGTATCTTAAATCAATTAAAATACGTAAATATACATGAAAACATACAAGTCATGTATATTGTATGTTGTATATTTATTATTTATGGATGCATGTTTGAGCTATTATGACAATGAATTAGCGGGAGTATTATCAAGTTTTATTTATACCCCTGGGTTATAAGTTTTAGAAATATCTAGATAATATGCAGTATATAAAAAAGTACAAAAAATATTAGAATAATATCTAGATTACACTAAACCTATCACATCACATACATTGGTATTAACGGTCGCATCGGTTAAGGTGCTAGTCTGGTTATAAAGGTAGCGTGGGAGAATCCGTTGGTTATGGATCTTCATTTATTTGAGATTTCGTAGACAAGGGATCCTAGACCTACCAAGTCTTAAATACCCGGAAAAAACTACTAGAGTTTTTGTGTGAAATAGAATTTATTCTGTAGATCTTCCAAATTATAAACTATGAAGGACCAAACCATGCTGCGTCACCAAACTCTGACTTCAAAATTCTTCTGACGCGTGTTCCTGTGAAAAAAGTTTCCAAAAACCTTTCACCACGGATACAAACTTGCTCAAAGAGGCAGAAAAATAAACAGCCCTCCCGGCTCGATGCCGTATACTGCAAAGGATTTTTATTTCATTTACATAATAATGAAATAAACTCAAGAAAATGGTCGGGGGAAATAATAAGAATAAACCAAAATAGAGAGAATGTTATTAAAAAAAACCATAAACTTTTCCCCGCATCGTCTGTGGCTTGATAATACATTGGACAAAAGCCAGAGACTGAATAAAAATATTTCACGAAAAAAGGAAAAAAAAACTCTAAACTAAAAGAGTCTAAAAGGTAGGATCAATGGGCGGGAAATGTAATTTAGATTTCTTTGTGGGCTCCCCTCCCTCCCTATCTCCCATACCGATGTAGGGCACTTAATCAGCCATATTCCACATTGGGAGATAAGGTTCCTTAGTCCTTATTATTAGTTTCTTTGCTCCTTTTCTTTCGTAAATGCCTGCATTTCATTCTATTGGTATTCTTTTCTTCAATTTTACCTTTGGAAAATGTTCTTCTTCAGGATTGTATTGTGCTATCGTTTTGACCCTTCTCATTTAGAAAATATGTATACGTATACCAATTACTTTCGAGAAACTCGGAACTCGAAACACCGATCTCCAGGTTATGAAAATCTGCCGCCTTATCGATCGAGGAAGAAGTATCGAGAGGAGAAGATAAAACTAAATAGAGAATGGGATAAGGAGGGAGAGAAAAATATATTTTTTTCTAATGGCGAGTGAGAAAGAGATGTCGGAAATGAGAGAGGGAAAGAGTGAGAGAGAGAGAGAGTAAGGGAGGGAGATTGCTGATGACCACAGCTGTCAGCATCATGAGAGAAACCACACACTCGTGATTTGAACAAACTACACAAGTTCGGAGGGAGGGGGAGAGAGAAGAAGAGGGTCTACTCGTTTGTTTAGTAAATTAAGAATCACCTCTCTAGTTCTCCCTTCCAATATCGCAGCTATCCTCTACATCTCCCCCTCTCTTCTCCTGATTCCCATCCGGAAAATCATGGGAGAGCCTCGGAAAAGTTTGACACAGGAAGATAAAGTCTCCAAAGTCAACAGTAATCAGAGCTCATCGTCTGGGAGTGGATTATTCTTGTTGTTTAGTTTATTATTCTCCCTCCTTTTCTACTCTCTCGCTCTCTCTCTTTCTAATTTTTTACTCCCTCTCTCCTTTTTATCTCTTCCCCCAGTTATCTCTTTCTGTTTCTCTCTCTCTTTTCTTCTTTCCTGAGTATCTTATAACAATACAAGTTACAAATTAGTAAGAATTTGTCTCTCTTCTTTACGACATTACATAATAATAACCTGTAGTCACCGTGGCCGAGTGAGTTAGCGCGCTAGGCATTGCACACACGGTGACCTGGGTTCGATCCCCAGCGGGACAGGATTTTTTCTGCTCTGTACTTGGATGTTCGGGGTCCACTCATACCTCGTGAGTTAAAATTAGTAGCTGCTTGAATGATAGCAGCGACCAGTGACGGAATTATGGGCAAAAATAAGATATTGGGATATTAAATATATGGAAAATTCCTATAATTCTGCGCTAACCCACTAAAATTGTGATATAATAACACAAAGAAAAACTTTTATTTAATGTTTTAATAATAATTACACAAAATGTACTACAGTCGAACCTGGATTATAGAGAACTGGAATGTAGGAGAAACCGGGATATAAGAGAACCATTTCCAGATCAAAATGGCTCTATACAGGGTGTCCCACCAAACTTGGACACCTCAAATTACTCGGCCCCTGAACGAGTTTTTGAAAAATAAAAAAATCTAGGGTACATGTGCTAATTATGCGGTTTCAGTTATGAAATTTTTTTTATACAGGGTTGTCCAAAAGTCAGAAATTGAGGTGTCAACTTTCGATTTTTAAATGGATCGACCTGAATTTTATTTGATAATTTTACTTCTAAATGATTCTTGAGTACTTTTTTTAACAAAAATATTACATACAGGGTGGTTTTTTTTCGACCAATTTTTTTTCTAAATCTTGAATAACTCAAGTTCGGTTAATTTTTTCGATAACAAGATGAGAATGTGTTTGTGTAATGAATACACGCACTTTCAATTGGCATCAAAAAAATTTATACAGGGTGGTTCACAAGTGAAATAATGACTTGATTTTTTTTAAAACCGAGTTTTTTTAATTTTTTATTTAGTATTAAAAATTATCGTCTAATTTTACACATTTTTCGTTAGTCATATCGAAAAACAAAACTAAAGTGTTGTACAGGGTGAGACATAATTTTTTTGTAACACCCTGTATATGGGCAGTCAAAGAGACGCAAAATTAAATATAAAGACTAAATATGCAAGAAAAACTTTGATTTTTAACTAAACTAAAAAGTTATGGTGTTTTAACTAATATTGTCGCATGGACCACCCTGTAGATATTTTCTTAAACTATCATGTAGGTACTCTAAGTTGTATAAAATTCAACGAACACTTCGAATCATGTGGGAAAAACAAGTAAAAAACACGAATTTGAAGCCATTTTCAATTTGGTGTCCACACTGAATGATTTTAAAACTTGAAATAAAAAGTAGGTAGGTGTAGACACAAAATTGAGCATGGCTTTTTGAAATCATTTTTTTTCTTTCAGATTTGGACTCCTCGTTGAATTTTAGACAGTTTCGACTACCCATATGATGGTTTAAGAAAATATCTACAGGGTGGTCCATGCGACAATATTAGTTAAAACACCATAAATTTTTTGTTTAATTAAAAATCAAAGTTTTTCTTGCATATTTAGTCTTTATATTTAATTTTGCGTCTCTTTGACTGCCCATATACAGGGTGTTACAAAAAAATTATGTCTCACCCTGTACAACACTTTAGTTTTGTTTTTCGATATGACTAACGAAAAATGTGTAAAATTAGACGATAATTATTAATACTAAATAAAAAATTAAAAAAACTCGGTTTTAAAAAAAATCAAGTCATTATATCACTTGTGAACCACCCTGTATAAATTTTTTTGATGCCAATTGAAAGTGCGTGTATTCATTACACAAACACATTCTCATCTTGTTATCGAAAAAATTAACCGAACTTGAGTTATTCAAGATTTAGAAAAAAAATTGGTCGAAAAAAAACCACCCTGTATGTAATATTTTTGTTTAAAAAAGTACTCCGGAATCATTTAGAAGTAAAATTATCAAATAAAATTCAGGTCGATCTATTTAAAAATCGAAAGTTGACACCTCAATTTCTGACTTTTGGACCACCCTGTTTAAAAAAAATTTCATAACTGAAACCGCATAATTAGCACATGTACCCTAGATTTTTTTATTTTTCAAAAACTCTTTCAGGGGCCGAGTAATTTGAGGTGTCCAAGTTTGGTGGGACACCCTGTATATAAGGGAAAGTAACCTCTTTTTCAGATAAACCTGGATGTAAGAGAGAAAATTTGCGGTCCCTTGAGTTCTCTTATAAACAAACTCAGTTACTTGATCTATAAAGCGACAGACTTGTAACCTGGAGATCGGTGGTTCAAGTTTTGGTTTCAGCGTAGATTTAGGGCGGAATTAATAGACAACATCAATAACTTAAGTCGTTGGTAAGTGTCGGTTTTCCCTATCTTACACAATACGCAATCCGTGACTTAGCGCCACAGAGGTATTACAAAAACGTCTATTAATTCCGCCCTTAGTAAGGCGAGTTTGAGTAGTTGTGATATCACGAAAATGATTAACACGAATTCGAGTATGATATAAAAAAATATAATGATAATAATATTAAATCTTATAAGGGGGAAAAGCTTTATAAGTAAAGCTATTAAGCCCAAAACATACATATATCGAGGTTCAACTCTATTTGTAAATGCGTATACCTTGAAAATCTCTATCTCTCTCTTTGTCTATCTGTTTCTCTCTCAGAAATCAAGATACTCACCGCCCATGCACACTCACCAAACTATTATTATTATTATTATTATACAACGCTTTATTAGGTATAAATGGACATTATGTACATACAAATAATTAATTTAACAATTAAAAAATGGAAACAATATATACAATGAAAATGAAAAATAATAGAAAATATATAAAAACATAAGTCCTAACTAAAGGGCGGGGTTATTGCCTATGGCAATCTCTTCCACCCAACCCTTTTTTTTTCCACCCAACTAATTCCGACTCCCTCTGTTTCGTGTTCCAGGAGTCGACTCCCTCAAGATCCTCAAGTTCCAAGTCCCCCTCTCCGTCAACATCAGCCAGAAGCTGGTTGACCTGCACTGCAGGTTCGACATGGAAGGTCGCAACCTGTTCGCGGTGAAGTGGTACAAGGACGAAGCCGAGTTCTACCGATATATGCCGAACATGGACCCGAAGAAGCAGCACTTCAACACGACTGGCATCTCGCTGGATGTAAGTTTTTTTTTTAAAGCTTTATTAAGTCTGGCTGGGGGACTATAAACAGGGAGTAGACCAGCAGTCTGGCTGGAGGACTATAAACAGGGAGTAGACCAGCATTGGCTTGGTTCTGGGGGCCCTTGTCAATTATTAGCCTCCTTGTAAAGACAGTGATAGAAGTGCTGAGTCATTCCTCCACTGTGTGACTACCATCGTTCACGATGACGCCACCCTATGATGATGATTAGGTAGAACAAAAAATATATACAGTAGAACACAATGAAATATAAAGATAAACATAAAGATTAAACAAATATACAAGAAGGAAAAAAAAAGAGAGAAATGTCCTACCTAAAGGGCGGGGTTATTGCCTGTGGCAATCTCTTCCACCCAACCCTTTGGAACTTTAAGTTGCACTTGAACATGGCTTGGAAACAAGTTTCATACTCATCATCATCATAGGGTGGCGCCATCGTGAACGATGGTAGCCAGACAGTGGAGGAATGACTCAGCACTTCTACCACTGTCTTTACAAGGAGGGAAGGAGGGTAATAATTGACAAAGGCCCCCAGAACCAAGCCAATGCTGGTCTACTCCCTGTTTATAGAGTATTTCATACTCAGGGAAACATTCAAATGTACCAGCATCCTTGGTACATATTTAGGGCCTAACAACTCGAGCTTATAGTGCGCTTTTATTTTTTATTAGTTGAAACTCTGGCTTGAGGGCGATTCTGCCCTATCTTAACTTTCATTCTGTCTCATAATTTTGCCCTTGGAGAAACTTGAAAAATTGGAAAACCATTAAATATCTGGCATATTCTACAACAGCAAAATATGTGTGAAAAAATATGAAGTTTCCTGAATACAATCAATTCTTCAGTATTACAGAGACAAAAAATATTTTCAAGCCAGCTACTATGTTTACAAGAGCTCAGTCTAACGAATTAATGTTTTGAACTGAATAAATCAATTTTCTTCCGAATTTTTTTCAAAAGTTTTAACAAATTAAATCAAATCAACCAAGGCCACATATCCACATAAGGACCGCCGCTTTCCCATCTTCACTAGAAGAACCACCAACTGCAAACCAGATACAACCCTCATTAAGAAGTCATCTGCTGAACTACACGTAAGTGTTTCAAATTCCTGAATACATTGTCGTGAGAATTTCCCATTGTGCAAATTTACTATTTTCTTCAACCCTTTTTTTTTAAACCAAGAAGTGGTCAACATTTTCAATGTAGTGCGAGTTACCTCGCATCACTTCAATGTTACCTCGCATCACTTCAAGGCACTTTACCTTTACACCCATGTCATATCAGAAACGGAAAAACTCGGTCAGAATTTTCCGCCCTGGCCAGAATTCGAACCTGAAGCCTCTTGGTCAGTATTCATTGCTTTTAAACACTGAGCCACAATTATTCCATATTATAATTATGTTGTATTTCTCTTCCTTTCAGTTTGACGTTCATCCTCCTCCTCCTTCTTTGTTCCTCTCCCACAAAAAAAAGCAATGTCCCTTTTAAACATTTTCATTACAACAGTGGCGGTGGGCAGTCTCCTTGGGGTTCGAAAGGTGGTCAGTTACCAGCCGCGTGGCACTGCTGTGGAGCCCCCCAAGGCTCCGCAGCAGTACATGCGGTTGGTAAGTGACCGCCGTTTTTCGGGCCCTTTGGAGCCCGCCCCCGCCACTAGGCCCCCCTCTCTCCTTTCCTCTTTCTCCTTGTCTTTTCTATCTCTCTCTTTTTTCATCTACTATTTTTTCTCTCTCTCTTGCCGCCCCCCACCCCCTCTTCTCTTCCTATCTTCTGTCATATGAGTTAAGCATCTAATACACCAGCACAAATTCTGATGCAAATAAGATCATATGAGTCAAGATATGTGATCCATCAGTGTGATCCTCTCTTCTGTCTCATGAGTTAAGCGCCTAAGACACCAGCACAACTTCTGCTGCGAATAAGATCATATGAGTCAAGATATGTGATCCATCAGTGTAATCCTCTCTTCTGTCCCATGAGTTAAGCGTCTAAGACACCAGCACAAATTCTGCTGCAAATAAGATCATATGAGTCAAGATATGTGATCCATCATCCATCAGTGTGATCCTCTCTTCTGTCCCATGAGTTAAGCGTCTAAGACACCAGCACAAATTCTGCTGCAAATAAGATCATATGAGTCAAGATATGTGATCCATCATCCATCAGTGTGATCCTCTCTTCTGTCCCATGAGTTAAGCGTCTAAGACACCAGCACAACTTCTGCTGCAAATAAGATCATGTGAGTCAAATAATGTGATCCATCATCCATCAGTGTGATCCTCTCTTCTGTCCCATGAGTTAAGCGTCTAAGACACCAGCACAAATTCTCCTGCAAACAAGATCATATGAGTCAAGATATGTGATCCATCATCCATCAGTGTGATCTTCTCTTCTGTCCCATGAGTTAAGCGTCAGACATCAGCACAAATTCTGCTGCAAATAAGATCATATGAGTCAAGATATGTGATCCATGATAACTGATCCATCATCCAGCAGTGTAATCAAGATGCTTCTTAACCATCAGTCTCAGACCTGTGAAACTATGTGTACTCTAGGAAAATTAAAAGAAAAATTCAGAATTCACAGAGCTGAAAAACTTTCCTTGTTGAAATTAACTATTATACATATTATAAGAAATGGAATATTGGAGCAATGGATATTGGATACTTAAATACTTGGCCTATGCGACATTCACCACCAAATTAGATTTCAATACCTTTCAACTTGAACTTCAGCGTTGTTACGTTGTGATACCTGACGCAACCCTTCATGAAAATGGAAACAATGAGATCCATCAGATATTATTCATGTATTGTTTTTGATTTTGGAACGAAAAATAAATTTATAGAGTGCTAACACCTTTCCAATAAATTAATAAAATACAGACCCATTTGTCTAATAATTGTAATCTTATTTTATTATTTCACTCGTAGACGGGTTTGAAAAGAGGAACACAATACTTCCGATTTATAATACCTATTAGAAATTTATCGGTAGTAAAATTACAAATAAAGCAAATTTAATAATAAATATACATAATTACATATGCGTGAGAGTGATACGTAACTTTTCCTTTGAGTCAAACTTTGCATCACCCGGGCAACATTCTTTGATTTTCTCTCTGACTTGAAAACAAAATCTTGCCTGAAGAATTCCTCACTTCACACTTTCGACTGTCGGGATTGTTCTCTTTCCACTTGGGCGGGTTTCGACAGCAAAGCAACATCAGAGATGGCGTTGATGGCGTTTGCTCTCCACTTTGAGAGAAATATCATCACGGATGGAATTTGTTTTTGATCCTTGCACTTTGAATATGCAATATTTGTAGAAATCTTCTTTTATTGCATCGGAAAAACAATTTATTGTATTCTTTGTAAGTGCAAATAAATATTGTTCCAATCGTTCATGCACGAATGATATGTGGAAAGGAATTCTTGATGTAAGTCAAACACTAAGAACTTTTTTGTTGTTGGATTTTATTGTTTGTATATTAGATGGTGCTTACATTATTTACGCCACTTTCTTCCGAAAGATTGAAATACATAATTGCCCTACCAATCTCTACATAAGAATAGTACGATTTTATCATCACCTTGTGATCTTCTACCGTCATCTCCCAAGATACATATATCAAAATTTAGTTGACTTCAAACCTAGACTCAACAATCTAAAGTCACAGGTGTGAACTTAACCATCAATATGTGAAAATAAGACTCAACATATTTATAATAATTATGATTTTCATTTGAAGAAATTCAGCAAATTGAAGATGAGGGAGGTGAAGCTTCCACGAAATGAGGAGATAGAAGAAGTCGGCGGGAGGATAGGAAAGGGGAAGAAAAGGAAGAGGAGGTGGAGAAGGAGGCAGAGGGAGAGGGAGAGACTTGGGAAATGGAGAGGAAAAGATGAAAATCTGTCCAAAAAAAAGTTTGACTCTCTTCCTCTCTCGCATATCTCTTTCTCTATCTTTTTTTCTATATCTCTCTCTCTTTCTCCCTGTCTTTCTCTTTCTCATCTATCTTTCTGTTTCTCTCTCTCTCTCTCTTCTCTTTCTCTCTCTCTCTCTCTTTTTCTCAATTGTTAATAATATTATGCTGAAAATATATTCACTAGTGTTGCATTGCGAATGGAATTTAAATCTGATTTGATGGAAACAGAGCGAGCTTTCTATTTTGTGATTGTTTTTGGGATATTTGCATTATATTTTAATTTGTTATACTTTTTTCTGTCTTGAGCAAAATACTGTCAGCTGTCAAAGATTTCTTGATAAAATGAGTTGTAAATGAGATTTGAGAAAAGTGGAAAAAGTAGCTTCACAGTCTGCATGCGGACCAGATATAGTTATAACTCTTAAAATAATAAATAATAACTCTTAAAATCCCCAATCCTCCGTTTCAACGGTCAAATTTCGTTTATATAATACTTTCAGAGAGAGCGTTATTATTCAAACAAATTTTACAAATGAAAGGGAGATATTTAGAGTGAGGCCCAGGTCACCGTGCCTACTGCCTAATCCACTCGGCCATGGTGACTAGCTATAGAAAATAGACACTTATTAAATATATAATTACCAAGGAGGATCAAAGTGTCCTTTTGTTCCAGCAGATGCTCAGGAGCCATGTCACAAAATGTATCAAGTAATATTTAACCAAATTTATGAAGAAGGGATCTGAATAATGGACTAAAAACTACCATCATAGGTCAATTTGTTTCGGAATCAACTAACAAATTTATCAAGTAGGGATCTGAAGAATGGACTAAAAACTACCATCATAGGCCAATTTGTTTCGAAATGAACTGGCTGGGGAGTCAACAATTATTTAGGTGTCACTATAGAAAATAGACACTGTCTTATTAAATTTATGATTCTCAAGTAGGACCAAAGAGGTCATTTGTTCCAGCAGGTGCTTAGGAGCCATGTCACAAAATTTATCAAGTAATATGTAACCAAATTTATGAAGAAGGGATCTGAATAAAAGACTAAAATCTAAAATCATAGGTCAATTTGTTTCGGAATCAAGTAACAAATTTATCAAGCAATATGTAACCAAATGTATCAAGAAGGGATCTGAAGAATGGACTAAAAACTAAAATCATAGGCCAATGTCTTTCGAAATCAACTGCCCGGGATCTCAACAATAATTGTTGAGATCCCGGGCAGTTGATTATTATTATTATTGAGGTGTCAGGCTGACCTTGAACGTCAATTTTCATAGATCTGACGTCGTCAGTCCGGCAGTCCATAACTTGACCTCGTTAAAGAAAGCACTCTCACTCTCATAATCCTCAAATCTTCCTTTCAACTGCATTCTGATTCAGTTATTTGGGTAAAAACTACTTCTCGGCACGAACGACTCGTCTGTCGACAAGGTTAAAGCGCTAAAAAAAAACTACTTTTTTTTAACGAATTTCGACGGTTGAAAAGGAATTTGGGGATTTTGAGGATGAGAGTGCTTTCTAGAATATGTCCCTGATGGCGAATTCTAGTTAGTTCTTATTCTACATTCCAGATGGCGCTGTCCAACAACACCACGGTGTATCTGAACAAGCTCCAGTACGCCACTTCCGGCTCCTACAGGTGTGAGATCTCCACAGATGGACCAGACTTCCACTCCGTCTCCAGGACTAAGAATCTGACCGTGATGGGTGAGTGACAGCTGCTTTCTATTTGTAACTGTCGAATTCCAGTCTGTCCTGGTAGCTCAGTGGTCAAGTCAGCAGCCGGACATGACAAATCAGTACCATGTCGTCTGCAAAAAATAGAACATGAATTTCCTGGTCTAAAATTTGTACCCCTTCAGTTTCTTGTAAGTAGGACTCGAAGTCCGACACAAAAATGTCGAAAAGGAGGGGGATAAAGTAAGATAAAGTAAATAGAAGTAAATATTATGTAGGTGGGAGAGGGAGAGAGAAAATTAGTGCTGGAATATTTTCCGGTTGGTTGCGTTCGCTTTCAGAACGCTTGAAGGGGTTTTTTCTGTTTCTTCTCTTAACCATGGAAGAAAAGAAAACGCAAAGTAAACAATGACAGAAATCGCTACAGGAAAAAGTGTTAGAGTATTCTTTTTGAAGTTTTTTGGGGTTATTTTGGAAAATTCTACAAGACGTTGAGATGAGAGGAAATATAGATAAAAGCTGTTTTTTGCCTGTAAAAAAATTACCGGTGAAATTTTTGTTGGAAAACCTCACATTCGTGTTCAACAGCTCAAAATACACTATGGTACCAAAAATCAAAACTACACCAAAACTTGCATTTAATTTGCTTTTTTTGCGCCATCGGTACTAGGCTATAGAAAGATGTTGATTTCTGTAGTGTTTTTATCTCTTTTTTTTTCTTATAACAAAACAAGAAAGTTTCTGTCTCAGTTTTATTCATTTTAACCAGGCGAGGGTCCAATGGTCACCCGGCCATTTAATTCGTAGCCTCGCTGCCATCGCAACGTGCCATCGCACTATCTTGTTTAATAAGTTCAGTTACACCACTTTCTTGTATAATTTAATGCCTTCTATGGACAATGTAAGGTTTAATGGAAACTTACATGACGTAGAACAAAGGCTATGTCATTATATCAGTATAAACAGAAAAGTGAGAAGTTGTAATGGTTATACATGAATAGTGAATACCTGGAGAGCTAATTCGAGCTTTTTTGCTCACATCAGTATGTATTTCTACCAGCCTATCTAAACTCGTAGGTATGAAAGAGTCTGCTAATTTTATGGATGTCCCACTCCAGACCACATTATCACATAATATGATAATGGCCTTTTGGTAATAACGGTACAAAACAGCAGGTATAAGGTTAGGGTTATCCTCACTCACACATAACCATATAATCCTATAATCCTTCTCCCTCCCCTCTACTATATCTCTCATTTATTCCTGCCCTATATCTTACATTTCTTCTTTTCCTCCATTGTCTCCTCCTCTTTCCCCTGCCCAGTCTCCTCTCTCTCCTTATGACTGTCCCCTCCTCCATTTTTCCTTTTCTCTCTTGCACGCCTCTTCGCAGTCAGGTCCCACCCCCTCCTAGTATTTAATATTTCCCTTCTTCTCCCACTATCTTGATCTTTTTCACACTGCCTTCTTTTGTTATTACTTTGACCTCAACGATCCTTTATTTCAATTGAAGTTTGATCTACCAGTTATAATATGTCTCTCTCTCTTTCTCTCTCTTCTCCTCTCTCTCTCTCTCTCTCTCTCTCTCTCTTTCACCCCCCTTACTGACCGTTTACCCTTTTTACTGTTCATCCCCCCCTAACCATCTACCTTTTCAAAGGCTAAAAGCTGCAAAACCGCAAACTGCTGGCTATACCAGAACCTCGAGTAATAAAGAAGTTTGTACTCCGGCTTGTTCGGTGCTAGTGGCTTTTCTTAAGACATAATAATTACTATAAATTCATGATATTGAAATGAGAGCTGAGATCTTTTCATAAACACTGATTGATTTTCTACTCAAGACTCTTTTAAAAAAAGTCAGTCAGTACAAACATGCGGAGTTCATGAAAATATTAAAAAACAATAATAATTGTTACAGTGGTACTATAAAAATAAAAGTTACCATATTTATGTTAATCACTTTCGTGATATCACAACTACTCAAACTCGCTTTACTAAATCTACGCTCCAAACCGGGACTTGAACCACCCACCTCGAGGTTACAAGTCTACCTTATCTATCAATGAGGTCGGTGGTACTATAAAAGTATGTACAAATAATATACACCGACCTCAGTTGTAGCTCGATTGAAAAGGCCGCAAACTCGTAACCTGGAGGTTGGTGGTTCAGGGCTCAAGCTTGGCAACAATTTAGTAAGGTGAGTGTGAATAAGGTATCACGAAAGTTGTGACATCACGAATGTGATTATTTGTCGCTTTTTCATAACACCATTGAGTATATTGATTCCATCAAGTCTTATTATTTAAGACCTTTTCGAACCCACGACATCTGGATGACCCTTTGACCACTGAGGTACTGGGACTGACTGACAAATTACTATATTAGCAATCAGAAATACAGTCAGAACTGGATATAAGAGAACTCAAGTAATCGGATTTTTTCCCTTTTATTCAGGTTTCTCTTATAAATAAGTTATTTTCCCTTATTGGTAGAAGTAGGACTATCGGAAAGCTCTTTGTCACTGCGACCTCAAATAGATATTTTGTTACATGCCCTTGTAACTCTAAAAGAGATCAAAGCTAATAATGTAGCTTAAGATTCTTTTAGGACTGATTTCAGTAAATTCTTTAGGTGTTAGAATCAGCCTTGAGAAGAATCAGTTTCAGTCGAGTGTGAGAGGCTGCTCCACATTTATAGAGAATGTGTTTAGCGGTCTCTAGGGTCTCTTTACAGACACTGCATTTACAGTCTTGAACGATGTCCATCTTGTTTATTTTCTCTTGGAGATGTAAATTTGACATGAAATTTTTTCTCTTATACCCAGAGTTTGACCATTTTTATTTTTCTCCGGTAGAAAGATTTATGTCTGGAATTTCCAATAGGATCTCATTGAACTAAAGAGGCTGTGGTAAAGGAAGCAGAACTAGAACACTCATACAACATTAACTCGGACAAATTATTGCTCTGGTTCAGACTGGACTGCATGAAAATTCTTGGAATGACCTTTGGTTTTAAGTCGATTACTGGTCACACCCACCCGTATTTTTGTGGTTTCAGCCCTTCCCCCTCTCGGAGACCCCCGCATCCTCATCAACAAATATGTGATTGGAGAGAATGAAAACCTGGAGGCTAACTGCACCACCCTGTCTAACCCCCCTGCTGAACTCACCTGGTACATCAACGATGCTAAGGTGAGTAACTGCACCACCCTGTCTAACCCTGATGGGAAATGTCTGATGTAACAAATCATCCGCACCAGCATGATTGGCTATGACCCAAACCTGACTGTGCAAGAAACACTAAAGATATCTTTGGACAGGATAAGAAAAGACAGGGAGGGAAAATGAGAGAGAGTGGAGTAAAAAAAAAGAGATAGAGAGGGAGGAACGAACGAAGAGATAAAAAGACGAACGAAGAGAGAGAGAGGAACGAACGAAGAGCGAGATGGACGAAGGAAGAGCGAGATGGATGAACAATAAGCGAGAGAGAGAGAAATGATATAATGTTAGAGAGGCAGGAACAAAATTAAAGAGGAACAGAGAAAGGGGGAGGGAAAAAGCGAAAGGGAAAAAAGAAGTAATAAAAATTAGGGAGGAATACAAGGAGGTGAAAATGAGACAATGTGAAGGGAGGATGTGACAAACTATCCTCTCCACGTACATCATTGGAGAGAAAAATTACCAGACACGCCTTGAAGACTTTGTACAAGACTCTATGTAGAGCAGGATGAGAACACGATGTGTGAGAGAGATAGAAGACTGGAAAAGCGAGTGCGAAAGAAAGAAAAAAAATCGGAGCAAAAATATTTTTTTTTTTTTTTTTACAAAACGAACACAATACTTCCGATTTCTAATATTATAAATTAATCGGAAGTATATAATAAAAGAAGCCAATAAAGAAAAGCATAATTTGAAAATAAGAAAATCGTATTTATGTGTGGAGAAGAGAGAAAAAGAAAGAAATATAAGAATACAAGCGAATGAAGAGTAGTATGGTTTGTGTTTTTATGTGTGGGAAAGCAAGAAAAAGTAATAGAAAGAAAATTATTGGCAAGGATCGAAACATAATCGGGTGAGGCAATAAATAACATGAGAAAAAATATCCTGGGGGGGGGGGTAAAATAACAAGGAGCAGGAGGCAGGAAGGATAGGGACTAAAAGGAGGGTGTTAAGAAAACCTGAAGGCAAGATATGGAGGATAAGATAATGGCAGTGTTTCTCTCTTGGGTCATTTAGCAAGAACAGAAATCTTTAAAATCTCTCAACTTTTCTTTTTCTCAAATCACCCCTCATCGTAAGGCGTGCGACTCATTCATTACCTAATAGATACTGTTACTCACGTTTTATCTCTTGTTATTGATATCCTTTGTTGAAAATTAATATTGCGGGAAACGGTTTGAAGGATTTAATTTGCAACTAGAAATTATTTTATGCGCGCCGTGTATTTATTGATTATGCAATGTGCAACTTTAATAGTAAACATTCCTGAAAAAATCGAGAATGAGTTATTCGAACATTGTGATTTCTACTAATAATTATGTACTAGGTACATGATTGACTACCTATGGTAATTCCTAGCAAAAAAATATCTGAGGTAGTCATGTCATGAAGGTAGAAAGCTCGATCTTCCCCCAGTGTTTATTATCATATTTACACATTGCATACTCAATAAATACACGGCGTGCATAAAATTTAATTTTTGTTTTTAGACAATTTTTTTCTAAAAACCATCCACTTTATTAAAAATATGTATTGTGTTGCTATAAAATTTCCACTTGGTGGTTTTATTTATTTATTTACACTTTATTAATAGGATATATTATATACATTACAAATAATTACAAATTAAAATACCATATAATAGAGGAAAAAAATAAAGAAAAAATGTTAAACTGGTTATTCATCGAACGCATGACCTCAATAATTAACCCCTCATCTACCTATAAATTTGCATAGAAAGAATTTATAAAGCTGTATCTCTAATAGATAAAAAGGCTCACTAGAAATAACTCCCATAAAAACTGCGGAGCCAATTTTGTGCCACAATTTATTTTTAGCGATGTTTCTTTTTGTAATTTTTATTTTTTTAAATTTATCGTTTTCTTCTCTCGTCTAATTCCCTGCCTGTCTTTACTGAATTCAGATTTTTAATATGATGTGGAAGATTGATGTGAGAACTGTCTTTGTTTTTATTGTTCCTCCACCTCCTCCTCCTCCTTCTTCTACTCCTCCTTTCTTCTCTTATTCTTCTCTTTTTCTCTTCCTTCCTGTCCTTCTTCTTCTCTAGCTGTCTCTTGCTTTTAATATTTTTTTAATTTACTTCCCAAGGAAATGTAACAGCGGAGATAATATTATTTTATACATTGTATGGAGAGTATGAAAAGGAGGAGAAGGAGAGAAGAGAAAAAATGAAATTGATATAATAAATATTATTCTTCCCCAGGAGAAATAGGAGACGGGGAAAAGAGACAAACATTCTACGTGATTTATTGTTTTATAGGTAAGATGTATAAAAAATATACATACATATTACCAAAATATATAATTTAGTTTTTCTTCATTTTTTTCTCTTTTTACTTCTTCTTATATTGTTTATTAATTTGTAATTATCTGTGTTGTATATAATATGTCCTTATTAATAAAGTGTAAAATAATAATAATGTATATTGTATTGTAATAATATGTGCATTGTGCCTAGTTGTATACCTTATTTGGAGAGAAGGTGTCAACAAGTACAGTTAGGGAACACTGTCTCAAACATAAAAATAGTATCCACGGGCGTGCCGACCGGTTCCATCTTGGGGCCCCTCCTCTTCTTGTTGTACATCAATGATCTTCCTGTTAACCTGCCCCAGTCGGCTAATGAAATGATTTTTGCTGATGACTCCACCCTTTTCGTACAAAGTACAAATGAGAACTCATTACTGGCCAAAAGTAGGGAAACTCTACAGCGGGCACAGGACTGGTTTAATAGTAATAGGTTGCATTTAAATCGCACAAAGACACAGGAAATTGTTTTTAGTTTACGTCGAATAAACTTCCCTTTAAAACCCTCCTAGTGTAAAACTTTTAGGATTTTTTATTGATCCCCAGCTAAAGTGGCATGCCCACATTGATCATGTCGCGGGCAAGTTAAATAGTCGATTGTTTTTACTTCACCAATTAAAAAATCAAGTTTCTCCCACTGTATTGAAAAATGCATATTATGGTTTATTTCATTCCTTACTATCATACGGATTGCTTCTCTGGGGCCATACCACTTACAGCCAAAAATTATTCATTCTACAGAAAAAAGCAATCCGTATTCTGGGTAGACTGCCATATAATGAACATGCCAAACCAACTTTTATAAAAATGGAAATTTTAACACTCCCATGCATGTTCATTATTCAGTGTCTAACCCATTTAAAGAAGCATAGGGACCAATATACTTCATTTGAAAATGTCCACTCTCATAATACGAGGCATAGAAATAACTTAGTCATTAATAATCATCGTGTTAATGCAGCTCGAAATGGTCCCAATTATCATGCTATTATATTGTTCAACAAATTGCCCCCACATATCAGGGACTTGCCACCAAAGTTATTTAAAACATGTATCACTAATTTTCTTAAAAAGCAGGCTTTTTATTCCTTAGAAGAATTTTTGAGTTGCAGCTTGAGTGATATGGTCTAACTCACAATTTACTTAGTTTGTTACTTCTTAAATTCTATTATGTCTTCTTTTTCTTCCTCTACCCCATTTCTGTATCTGTATTTGACTTGTGTAAACAAATTTGTAAATTTGATGTACATCAATAAATAAAATAAATCTTATACTTACCTACATAAAAAACCTAAAACATAAATAAGATGCTATTGCTTTTCAAGTTATGTATTTCCGAACAAAGCATTTTTATAAACTACACTCACCAGCGTCGATGGCGCGTTGAATGCATCGGTTCTCATTGGATCACCGAAGTTAAGCAACGTCCAGCGAGGTGAAGACTTCGTGATGCTGGCATTCCGGCCCAAACCAGGCTGGGTGAGGTTAATGTGGGTAGCAGGTTTGTGAGTTTCCTGCGAATGGAGGGTAACACCCCCGTCATGATATGACCATGCAGTTGAAAGCGACGTTAAAACCAAGAAAAAAAAAAAACTATGTAGTTGTTTGAAGCATTAAAGAGGTGTCATACAGTATATTAGAAGGTTTGCAAACTTAACAAAGGTACTGCATTTAATTTTTGGTAGTTTAGTAACAAAAAAAAAACAAGATAATGATTTTTTTGGGAGAAAGTTCTTTACAGTCGACTTTGATTTTACTCCAAAAAACATACAATTTTATAATTAATTTGCTCCATAAAATATCATGGAAGCACAATTTACACGGTACAAAGTTACTAACATACCTTACTCGTAAATACCAACAACATTTCCCGACAACAAAAAGTCATTAATTAATCACTCCACAAATTCTAAGGTTGAATTGTCAGGCATGGAATTCAATCACCTGGAAGGGGGGAGACCACCCTTTCATCACACAGGACTGGGAGATGATTCCGCCCCTGAGGACTCCGCAGGAATCAATTAACGTGTTTCATGGTTGACAGGGTTTTCGTTCACTTGAGTGGACTTGGGGATTATAGAATTAGGTAATTATTCAAGATGGCCGCGGCTGATTAATTAATAGAAAGCTGAAAGCAACATCAAATCAACATTCACAAAATTCAATAAAGAGTTTCATAATAATAATAGTTGAATCCTCTCATATCAGCTCTAAGGAAACTAAAACTACCATTACACAAGCAGAGAGTCACTATGTCTGGTAAAGTGCATTTCTTCGTCATCTCACTCACAAAACGATCCTAATTAAAACGAAGAATAATTATGAAATATAATCACATCCCGCGTAATGGTGTCTTCCTGTTCTCAGCTCTGCGTACACCTGCACACATTCTCTTTTTTTATAACTACACCTCCGCCAAGTTTTCGGTAATTAAAAAAGTTAACATTTTAACTGGAGCGACGAGCTACTAAATTTACTTAATGTTTCGGTACACGGGAAAACACTCTTTTTGTTCTGCTTTTTGAAAACACATTTCTGTGTATTGAAGCTCTAAAATGGGAAAGTTTGACAGAAGAGGAATGGTGGTTGACATAAATATAATGTTTGGCTGGGGAACAAGCTTTTGTGATTGGGAACTGTTTTACTTGATAATGGATGAAGTGGACACCTATTGAAAGGATTTTTGTTTGTACTGGTCAAAGGATTATAGTTATTATACTGGTGAATGGGGTAACGAGGACATTTACATCCTTGATACCACTATAAGTAATGTTGATGATAGTGATTTTAAATGGCAATGAGATAAAACAGTTATACCAAAATAAAATAAAAAGACTTGTAGAAATTAAAAAAATATTCTTAATGTTATTTTTATAGAAGCCGTCTAAAAGTATCACCTGAAAATATTTTCTCTTTATCTCTTTCTCTCTCTCTTTCCCTTTTTCTCTTTTCTTTCCTTCTGTCTTCCCGCCCTATCGCCTTTTCTTTCTACTCTCCCTATATTTCTAAACTTAATTTTCTTTTTCTTTTCATGAATTTTCCTCTTCTCATTTTTTTCTAGTTTTACTACTTTTTTTTCTCTGCTCCTTCACACATCAGCGAATTATGCAAGTTTTATTATTTGATTACAATTTTTCCACAGTAATTCTTGCCGATATATCAAGTTCTGGTTGCTCTCTTAACGTTAAAACTAACTCTGGAAAAGAGAAATAATGTATTATTTAGAGTGGAGTTCTTCCTAACGAGCTGGAATATGCATGAAAGAACCACCTGAGTTGATGGTCTGTTTATTTTCAGTTTTAAGAAGTTGAAGTCTTGCTGACTGCAAAGCTGCAACTGTGGTTGTGTTTATTTATGTGCTCGTGAATATTTTTTTTGTTGAAGAATTTCTTTATATCTGTTGCAGTATCACTCTTGCATAATAGTAGTGATTTCGGCCAACAATATAAATCTAGGTTTCCACAAGAAATGGGTACCATTTCCAGCGATCATTCAGTCAGTTACACTGTGACAGTTCATCCTATTAAATATTTCTTAAAGCTTATAAACTTTGTCTTTCATTTTGATTATAAAATATGGTGTCAGTATGTGGGATAAAATTATTTTTCTAAACCTACGCCAACAATGGATAAAAATAAAATTGAAGACCTTGTTTTTTTTTTTTTTTTTTTTTTTTTTAAGCTTTATTAGGAGGACAAACAGGAAGCAGTATAAAATTAAGAAAAGAAAGAAGAAAAAAAAAAACAAACAAATGACAGAATAACTAAGTAAAAAAGAAAAGAAAATAACAATAATGTCCTACCTAAAGGGCGGGGTTATTGCCTGTGGCAATCTCTTCCACCCAACCCTTCTTGTTAATCAGTTAGTGAATCAGAAAATCGCAAAATATGAAGAACAAGAAAAGAAGCTCAAATCTCAAAAAGCAAGCGGACAATCCGAAGACATCAACACCCTGGTAAAGCTGGTTCGCAATGTGCCTCTACCAAGTGGATTAAAGTTGGAGGGTAATGTCCGTGAGAACATCGAGTACTTCAAGAAAATGTGGAAGAATTATGAAACAGCAAGCGGTCTTTATGCTGAAGAAAATTCTGTACGAGTCTCAACAATGTTAACAGCCATTGGAGACGAGGCGAGCAAAAGAATCTACAATATATTGGAGGCTCCGGAGACAATGAAAACAGAAGAAATATTAGATATCCTGACAAAGAAACTTGCTCCAGAGATCAACATAAGATACGAACGGTACATTTACAACAGCATGAAGCAGTCTGACAATGATTCTTATCAAGAATACTTTCTAAAACTAAAAAAACAAAGTAAATTATGCGACTACAAAAACATGGAAGAAGAGCTGATGTTAGACAAAATCATATGTTCAATCAAAGATGTGAAGTTGCGAGAGAAGTTATGGTTAAAAAAAGGTATCAATCTTACTGAAGCATTAGATATGTGCAGATCCAGCGCAGAGACAAAGAGACAGTTGGAAGTTATTGAAGAAAAGGAGAACGAGATAATTTGACAATGTGAAGCTAAGACGAAAGACAAACAATATGAGCAGAAATTGTGGGTACTGCGGAGGTAACTGGCATGTGTCACTGGAGGAATGCCCAGCAAGAAATTTTGTGTGTAACCAGTGCAACAAAAAAGGACATTTCTCTAGTGTATGCAAAAGTAAAAGTAATAAAATTAGAGCAGTATGTGAAGAATATAATGAATATGAAGAAGTTTTGCAAGTAAGCAATTTATGCAAGATAAAAAATCAAGGTGTATTCACAAACCTGACAGTGATACTTCCTAATAGCAAAATGAAAACTATAGTGTTCCAGCTTGACACAGGAGCTTCTTGCAACATCATTGGAGAAAAAATTCTATGCGATATCTTGGATGTGGAAACTATCCAGTTGCGGGAGTCCAACGCTGTATTAAGAGCTGTGAATGGAACAAAACTAAACGTGCGTGGAAAATATCTTATGAAGATCAGAAAAGGAAACAACATTTTCTCATTGGAACTCATAGTAGTCAATTATGATCATATTCCTTTATTGTCGTACAAAGCATGTGACACACTCAATCTGATTAATTATTGCAAAGAAGTCATGAAAAATGCTGAAATCAGAAATGTAATGTCATGTGAAACATGTGCAATACTTGCAGTAAATCAAAAGAAAATAGAAATGCAGTCTTTTGAAACGCCAAAGGAGCCATTTGAAACTGTGAGCATGGATGCCTTCGAGATCAACATAAAAGGAAAAAGCAGAAATTTTCTAGTTACTGTTGATCATTTTTCTGACTTTTTTCAAATCGACGAGTTGAAAGATCTGTCATCTTCTTCTTCTACTATACTCATTTGTAAGAGAAACTTTAGCCGTCATGGCATTCCAAAAACTGTAATTACCGATGGAGCAACAAATTTCTCATCCTATGAATTCCAGAACTTCAGCAAACAGTGGGACTTCAGACATGTGAGGAGCAGCCCACACTATCCTCAGTCCAACGGGAAAGCAGAGTCAGCAGTGAAAGTGGTAAAGACGATGATAAAAAAAAGTATTGACAGCAACAAAGATTTCTACAAAATGCTTCTGACTCATAGAAATACACCAAACAAAACAAAGATCAGTGCATCTCAAAGACTCATGGGAAGACGGTTAAGATGTCATCTCCCCAAACTAAATATGTGTAAAGATAAAATGCCAAACTCTGAAATTGAAGAAAAAATTATAGAAAATAAAAATGAGACAAAACAATACTACGACAAAACAGTTACTTCAAGGAGAAATTTAAATGTAGGTGCCAATGTTTGGTTCAAAAAGTTACCTGAAAATGAAGTGTGGTCAAAAGGAATGTTAGAAGGGGATGAAGGTAAGAGATCATATCCTGTTAGAACACCAGATGGAGCACCTAATTTCACTTGTTCAGCCACACAACCAGAGAATCCAATCACTGATGATCAAAGAGAAGAATCACCCACTAATGATGTAGAAGATAAGGAATTAGTAGATACAAAGGACAGTCCAGATGAATTTTCAACACCTATTCACACTCCTTCCACCTCTACCTCCGTGAAATCCCCACGACCAAAGAGGACATCAAGAGTTCCTGCCCGATACAAGGACTGTTTTTTATATTAAGGAGGAGATGTTGCAGTATCACTCTTGCATAGTAGTAGTGATTTCGGGCAACAATATAAATCTAGGTTTCCTCAAGAAATGGGTACCATTTCCAGCGATCATTCAGTCAGTTACACTGTGACAGTTCATCCTAATAAATATTTCTTAAAGCTTATAAACTTTGTCTTTCATTTTGATCATTAAATAATATCTTAATTTTGTTTTTAAATGCCAGAAACGCTTGCCTAACTTAATGTTCTTTTCTCTCTCTAACAACTCTAAATACCTAGAGTTTAAGACTTATTCTGTAATGATGTGATGAGTAGGTATTTCATATTATTAAAGAGGTATTAGTCTGGCTGGGATACTATAAACAGGGAGTAGACCAGCAATGGCTTGGTTCTGGGGGCCCTTGTCAATTATTAGCCTCCTTGTATAGACAGTGGTAGAAGTGATGAGTCATTACTCCACTGTCTGGCTACCATCTTTCACGATGACGCCACCCTATGATGATTGTATCACAACTTAGCATTACGTCACTACTAGTCACCTCATTTTTTTTTTTTTTTTTTTTTTTACAATATGTTTTGATATCCTAACGATCAACCAATCACGATTCTCTTCTTCTGTTCCCCAGGCGGAGTCGTGGCTTCTGAACCGCTGGGAGCGACAACTGCAGGACTCGGGGCGTCGCTACTACCGCTCCCTAGCGCTCAAGTTCACAGTCAACAGACTCCACTTCTCCACCGCGGACGACAAGATAAACCTGACCTGCGCAGGCGTCATCCCCGGGTACCAGGAGCCTCTGGTGACCACCCGGCTGGTGGCTAACCTGCACAAGACCAGTGTGGCGGCCCAGGGGAGCCACTTCCGGGGAGCCGGTGACAGTGCAGGTCAGTGGTAAAACATTTATTTATTTACACTTTATTGATAGGGCATATTATATACAATACAAATAATTACAAATTAAAATACAATATAATAGAAGAAAAAAAAAATAAAGAAAAAAATAAATAAATATATACATAATATATGTCCTAACTAAAGGGCGGGGTTATTGACTTAGGCAATCTCTTCCACCCAATTTAAAAAATACAGTTTTATTTGTCTTGATGGATTTGCGCCACAGACTGAAAGTTATGTCTTCTTTTTCAGCCATCGGATAATGGAACGTTCTGAATATTTCCATGAAAATATTCCCCAATATGGCAATGAAAAAAAAGAGAAAAAATAGCTGATAATGAATTAAGATTTGAGCTCGAGCTATTTATTCTACTCTATCTGGTATTTTTAGGTGATAACCTTTCCTGTTGGTATTTTAGCTCATTAAAATTATATTTTAATAATTTATTATTTTAATAATTTATTATCAGACTTTTCGCATTGATTTCAAACGAAAAAAATCTTAGTATATTTTTGGAATTTGTATTTTTATTTTTGGTATTTTTTTATATTTGAACTACGATACTTGTCAATACAATGCTGGCTTGAAAAAGGTTCTCTCAAGATAAAATACGAATTATGAATTATGTACAAAGACATGAGAAGAAATAGAAAAGGGGGAGGAAAAGGAAAGAGGGAAGAAAAAAGAGGAAAATATTAAACAGGACAAGAATGAGAAATAGGAGGAGAAGAAAGAAGAGGAGGAGGAGAAGAAAGACTTGGTCAAACAGAAGAATGAATGAAAGAAGGAAGTAGACAAAAAGACAAGGAGACAGAGTAAAAGAAAGAGAAATAGAATAGCAGAAGGAGAATGAAGAAAGAAGAGGAGGAAAAGAAGAAGCTAGGTAAAAAAAAGAGGAATGCAAGAATAAAAGGGGAGAAAAATAAAAAGTGTATTGCGAAAAAATAATGAAGAGAAGAAAATAGAAGGGGAAGTAAAAATAGGAGAGAGGCAGAGAGAGAGAGAGAAAGAGAGAGAGATGAGAAGATAAAAAGATGAATGAGAAATCAATGGAAAAAGTTGAAATTGGAATTGAAAATGAAAGTGACCATCTACAAAGATTAATTGTTTCTTTGTTTATCCGACATTCGACATTTTCTTCTCTTCCTCTTTCTTACTTTCAAGGTACCTGTATTGCAATCCATCTTTTCCTTAACTTTAGCTTATATATGTCTACAAAATATCTCAATATCGAATGTAGCTTGAGATAATTTCTATTTCTATTTATTTTGGCAAGCACTTTGAGGGTGTCACCGTACCCAAAACAATTTCATGGAGATCGACCATGACAAATAAATCTCTTAAACGGTAACAGACTTTTAAATAAATAATAATACTCTTTCGTGGGAAAGTAACCACCAGGCGAGTTTAATGCTCAAAGCATTTTCTACCACCTAACCTTCAGAGTCTTATTATTATGTGGTCACAAACTCAAATGCATGAGGAAAAATTCATGCACTGGGTGGGAGTCGAACCAACGGGTCCCTACGCTACCTGAATTACCAGACTGGTGCGTTAACGACTTGACTAGCAGTGCACTCCCTCACTGTATTCGGTTAATTATTATCTTGTACGTTCACGTGTGTAAAGTACGTATACCTATGAAGCCATATTTTCTCTCTATTGCACATTGCATAACCAATAGTTACGTGGCGCTCATATAAAATGGTTGCTCACTCATCTCTTTGTGCTGTTTTAATTTTGTCCCAAAATAGTAAGCAAAAAGAAGAAAAAATAAATATTATAATTCTTATTATTCATCCCTGATGGCAGGAAAACTGCAATTTGAAAAAAAAAAAAACTTTTCGAAAGGGGGGGAAAAAGTTGTAAATTTGGTCAGTTTTCGCTAGGCTTCCGAAAGAATCATTTTATTTAGCTGTATGACAAAATACTCGTAGATTTATTATTTGAATATTTTTCCCACAGAATAGTCAAGAGAGGGGGGTAATTAGGGAGAAAATGGTGAGGGGAGGGATATAAGGGAGGAGGAAACGAGGGATAATAAAGAGGCAGGAGTTTTGGCATAGGAAAAGTAAATGTATTTCTTTTGTGTATGTTGGATAATGTTGGTAAATTTATTATGTTCTGCTCTATTTAATGGAGGGTTGAAGGTTTACATTCTACACTACAATAGCGGTCGGTTACAATGGAATTTTTTCTGTATGTACCTAAAACTACAACATGATTTTTATATTTTAGAAATTCAACAAATCAGCATTACCACTCAAAGAGGCAATGCTGGAAGCATATTGTCAGTGCTTCCAATGAAAAGAGATAAGACCTTGTTTTACTTATAAATAAAAATCTATATTCAATAAAAATTATTTTTTTTTTAAATATATTTTCTAATTTACATATTATATTGTACTGATATATGGTTACTAATGATAGCTTAATTTAAGTTTTGCGCTTTTTAAACCGATCATATTTTCAAAAGTTCAAAGAGAAGAAGAACTTTTTGAGTTTTTTTTCTCATAAAAACGGTGTATCGTGTATCTTGTTAGCTGCAATGACGTGGCTAGTCCACATCTCAATAATAATAAAGTACATAATATATATGTATGTATGTATTCTAGACTGCTATTTCTATATTTTTAGAATGGAAATAGGATAAATAGTATAAACGTGACCAACAATGTTAAATGTTATTGTATTGGTGTATATTAAAATAGCGTTGTTCCCCATGAGGAGCGTTTCATGAATCCAACAAATCTAACGTATTATCCTGTTTGTTTCTTCTTGTTTCAGTTCACGGGCTGTCTTGGGTTCGAATCCTGCTTCTGCTAACAATTTCCTCGTGTGTTGCAACGTCCTGTGGGTTCTAGAATGTACCTTCTATGCAGTCGCTATGTGTGTAGAAAATAAATAAACGTCAAGGATATGTAAATACACGCAGGAAAAAAAATCGACACTATCAGTTGAACCGAAAATAATTTTTCCTCTTGTATAATAAGTGTAAAATATAATAGTAATTATGATTGCTCATTTGTGTAAAATAATAATAATAATAATAATAAAACAACAAAAAAACATGAAAGGTTTGTACAGACAGAAAAAAATGGAATTTGGGGAATAAATTACTGTACCAGCAATTACTGAGATCTTTTTGCCCACTTGATATTACCGCAGAATTATCCGCCCAATTGCTGTGTGTCCATATAAGTGCATATATTATGTATATTTCCTTATGGACTAAATTTGACATAACTTTTTTTGTACATAAAATTTTTCAGGTGTTTATGTTTTGATAAAACTAGCAGAATGAGGATTTATACTGAACAGGAAAAACACGTAAAACCAACCAATCTTTGTATATATTTTAATAATAATGCAAATAAACTTGTTTATTTTATTGAGCTTGAAAGGAGTTGTTTCTAATTCAAATTTCGTGTAGTGCAAAGATCGGTGTTTGTGTTCAGTTAGTGTTGAAAAGTTTTAACAACTACTATCTACTAATCAAATGCTTCTTGCTTTTTTGGTGAACAGCATTCTTTAGACTCTCATTGTTACTTATTGTTAATTTCCATATTTTTACAATATTTGCGCGAGTTTGGGTCCTTTAAAAAAATATAAAGGCTGTGAGCCTTTTATATTGAGACATTTTCTAACTATTCTGCAAGTTTCTAAGATGAAAGACATCTGCATTGTCCTCAATATGAATTTAACCTTCATGTCCATCATGTTAAAGTATTTCTATTATTATCTGACCTGGTTGTATACAATTACAATGAAAACTCTATACAATTATCACTGCAAGCTAATGAGATCTACTGTGACCGGTTGATTCCATTTGGTTTTAACGTCCTGATTTGAGTTATTCAGGTAGTGGGTTTTACCCTCCATTCACCGAAAATCATGTCATCTAACCACATTAACCTCACACCTCACCGAACCTGGGTTGGGCCGCAAATATCAGTCACATTTGCGGCCCAAGAAAAAAGATTTTTGTTAGAAAATTTTGCTCGGCCCGGGATCGATCTCAGTATCTCTGGACCACGGGCAGTAGTCACAACCGTTACACAACGAAGACTGTTCAGGTAAGTGCAATTTTATTTACTATTCCTGTATTTGTAATCCCCCAAAAAACACTACGTGTAAAAATAGTCGTCAAGTGTTGGAATGATTAAAAAGAACTGATATCAAAAACGTCAATTTTCTATGTGTTGAAGGAATTATTTTTCACGTAATAAGTCTCTTGATAATTCATCCAAAATAATAGCCTCACAACAAAAATACACTTTTGAGCAAACTTCGATTTGGTAATTTGAGAATTTAACCAAAAAATAGCTACACAACAAAACAATGCTCTTGTAAGAACAATGTTGCATAATTACAGAACCATTGTTCTTACAAGAGCATTGTTTTGTTGTGTGGCTATTTTTTGGTTAAATTCTCAAATTACCAAATCGAAGTTTGCTCAAAAGTGTATTGTTGTTGTGAGGCTATTATTTTGGATGAATTATCAAGAGACTTATTACGTGAAAAATAATTCCTTCAACACATAGAAAATTGACGTTTTTGATATCAGTTCTTTTTAATCATTCCAACACTTGACGACTATTTTTACACGTAGTGTTTTTTGGGGGATATCACTACTTTTTGATTTAGATGAAATCCTCTGATAGATGAAATAGAAAGTGATTAACAGATAAAAGAAAAAAGACTTTTATTTTAAGGTTTTTGTGATACGCAGTAATATTATAAGACTATCATATAAAATGTTGGCTAATTTATATTGAACTAGTGCCGTTCTTGAGATACAGGGTCGGACGTCCTGCCTAATATCCATATATTTTGACGTATAACTCGTTAACCGTAAATTCCAGAAAAATGAAGTCTGTTGATAATAACTCCTTGTGGTAAAACCTTTCGAACAAGTTAAAACTTGATTTGTTTTTTCGGTAATTTTTTTTTTTTTTTCGTCCGGCTGCCTGACGAAACCGACCAGAAACTAACATCAAGAGTGTATGTCGAGTTATAAATTGTTCGACAGGTCTTGCCATAAGGAGTTCTTATCGACAAATTTCATTTTTCTATAATTTACGGTTAACAAGTTATACGTCAAAATATATGGATACGCAGGACGTCCGACCCTGTATCTCAAGAACGGCAAGTCGTAACTCACTGAAATTTGTTGTAATGAAATTCTCTCAATGACACCTTTAGACAATATTCCACAAGACACACCATTCTATTTAAGATTTTGAAGTTGGTCCATTTCCAGCCTGACTGGGGCTGTGTAGATATACAGGTTTTAGCGTTTTTTGATATTTTGAGTCGTTTTCGAGAAACCCAGGCTTGGGCGAGACTTTATGGATGCCCTGTATTTGTAGGTAGTTATTTGTAAATTTTGAATGAGATCTACGTAATTTACGATTCAAAATACAAAAGTATTGATCCAAATAAATGCTTTATTTAGACTGTCAGTGGCCAGCCTCCGTGGCGTAATGGTTGTAACTACTGCCCGTAGTCCAGACATTTCGAGTTCCATTACCGGTTGTTGCAGACTTTTCTAATATTTTTTTCCCCTCTAAACACGTGAGTCTGGAATCACAGCCCTCCAGGCTTTGTGAGGTAAATGTGGGTAGCTGGAACGATTCCCAGCGAATGGAGGGTAAAACCCTCCCCTGACTAGTTCAAATCAGGACGTTAAAACCAAAATACAATCAACTGGTCACAATCGTTTTAAAATGAGGTTGGTGTGATAAATGGTGCTTCTTTTGTGGGACTTAAACCAGTTTATAATAATGAAGAAAAAAACATACCTATTTAATCTTAAAATCCATAACAATAATTCATTAATAATCAACTAGTGTTTTAACCTTGTATTGAAAATTTAGTAATGAACTCGTTAAAAAACGGACAATTCTGTTTCGTGGTTTTGTTTACAATACAATTTCAATTATATTATGTACCTACGTACATGACCAATTCGATCTTGGTAAAATAAAGAGAGAAATGTTGATCCATATATTTGCCTAACTTCGAGTTGCTAAACATGGTGTCATTTCAGCATAATCGGTAGATATAAACAGAAGAAGTGAGAAATTGTACTAGATATACATTTAATAATTATGAATTAATAGGCAAGCATATATCCATGGAATATACCCTGAAAATTTCAGCTCGATCGGACAAAAATGCAACTTATATCACGTTTCATACATAGGTAGATGGATAGTTAGATTGTGACAAATAAATGTTGATCGAGTTAAACCATACTCACTTCGTTCGAAATTAAACGGTCATAGGAGGTTGACTCAAACTAGCAACTACTGTTTATTTTTCTCACGAGAATACCGGACATCCAAAGTACAGAGTAAAAAAAAATCTACCTAGCCGGGATTCGAACCCAGGTCACATTGCAAACTTTGTAATTTACCTACACCAGTCGACGACCACCACAGAGACTGCTCAATACATAATATTTTATTATGTATTTATCATTTGATTTGCAAATCAATATTTTTGCTTCTTACTGGCCAATATTTTATACACTGCTCATAATAATAATATAGATCTAGTTTACCTCTTGATGTAGAAACCTTTTAATGAATTTATAAAACGTTATTATTCCCACTCTAACAAAGCGGTCTGTTGGCAGCTTGGATGAAGCAAAGACGAATAGGTCCCACCCATATTTTAAGTTCTATGTGCGGCGAAGATTTTTTTGTTACTCTCATTAATCTTAATTCAGTTTTTTCTTTTTGTGTCTCACACTGTCGTTGATTTTTTTAAAATTTTATTTACATCATATTATAATTTTCCGTAATTAGACCTTTAGAAAGAACCTTCAGTCATGCACGTGGGATAACTAGGCGTGGCTCCAGGGTTCATTATAGATATTCCTTTAGAGGACTTTAAATACTTTTCTACTTGTTTCAACCATCTGAAATTAAGCGATCTCATTCCCTTTGACTAGACCTTTCTAAAAACACCAGAAATACATCTCTAGGATAACAATAGACGGCTCTGGGCTCCATAATAAGTATTCCTTTCAAAGGCTATAACTCAAGTTCGGTCCAGTGTAATACTTTAATTATATTTTTATATTTTTTCCTATGGTAAGACCTTTCAAAAAATACCACAATCACAGTTCCAAGATAACCAGGGGCGGCTCTGTGCAACTTTCCGGTTTTATTTTAGAAGGCTATATCTCCTATCCTATAAAAAATAAATACTTGAAACTATAAAAGGTATGCAGAGATAAAAATTCCCTATTCAAAAACGTAGCTCACGTCTTTCCACGATAAGCACACGTTGCTGTACCCTTGACAGAAAATTGGTCTGAAAAAAAAAAAAAAAAAAAAAACCCGTATGAAAAATTTCATGAAATTCAAGAATTTCGGCGTGGCTAGAAAACGACTTTAACTGTACGTAGGAACCTCGCGCTTTCGTGAAACACAATCTATTTTCGCGTCTCATTACGAATTTGAAATAAAAATTGATAAAAGTTTGCGGGAAGTGTGCGAAAACAATAAAACAAAATACATATAAACTCTGTTTCGTGTAATATAGGCCGGTAGGCTGGCGCTGCTTGACGAGCGCTCGCCTCCCGGCGAGCTTGATTAAAGGGATATCAGTTACTTTGTTTAGTTTGATGAAAGAACAGAATATTTTTTTATCGAAAGACTGGTTATCAAACGTGCCCTTACTTTATTAAGTCGAGTTTGTTCCCCTCTAGGGTGTTTCACAGAAATTAAACCAGTCCATGTCAGTGTCGATGGCGCGTTGAATGCACCGGTTCTCGTAAGATCACCGAAGTTAAACAACGTCCAGCAAGGTGAAGACTTCGTGATGCTGGCTTTCCGGTCCAACCCAGGCTGGGTGAGGTCAATATGGGTAGCAGGTTTGTAAGTTTCCTGCGAATCGAGGGTAAAACCCCCGTCGTGTATGACCATGCAGTTGAAAAGCGACGTTAAACTCTAATAAAACAAACCAGTCCATGCGCATACCTACATGTTTTGTCTGACCACCTGACGAAAATCCTTTTTGTGTAAGCAACAGATAAACTGGCTCATACTTAAAATAATACATACAATTTTATTATGTTTTGAGATTCAGCGCAAGTGTTTTGAAGTTGGAAAGTACTCACTCATCAACTCACCCCTCTACAAGTGAAGAATTGAAAAATTCTGGTTGCTAGGCAACGTGTAAACTACTGGAATATTTCGCTTCAGTCTTGTTTATGATTAGTTTTCTTACTGAATTTACCACACAACTAGTGTTCAAGATTATCTGTTCCTTTCCTAACATCGCTTTTTTTTTATTTCTATTCTATCTGTTATGAGTTTCAAATCAAAAATTGATCTTTTAACCGCTTGAGTTTTTGTGATTTACTTGAGTAAGTTTTTCTATGGGTTCTAAAAGAATGTTCTTGACCTTGACGAGTATCTCCCCAGAGGCAAGTAGGCAGCTTCTTGTAATGGCGCACTGGAAACCCTCGTGAGGACAATTTTGTGGAGCTGATACACAATCCAGAATTTCAACAGGGAGCATTTGATGGGTTACTGGGTGCTAACTGCTGAATTAATCGACTCTTCTGAAGGGTTCCCAATATTAGTATAAAACTTGGGAAAGAAGTCAATTTTCTTACCCAAATAATTTTCTATTAATAGGAAAACCACACGCTGTAATATTACGTCAAATTTGGTAAAAACAGAAAGTAAAAATGACTAGTATCTCTACTATTGGGGTTAAGTAGCAGAGAATGCCTAAGGCATTAACTTCGCCCCGAATTACAAGACAATTAAAATAATGTTGTTCTATATTTTTTGTGTATAATTATATTTTCAAGATTTTTTTCCTTGTAATTAATTTATTGTTGATTGTTTTGTATAAAAAAATAAAATGTAAATAATTAAAAATCTAAATGTAGGCATATGAAGAATATTTTTCTGAATTATACATTTTTCATTTTCTAGAGTTTGTATTTTTTAAATAAAAAATTGTCCTTTCCTTTTTCTCCTTATCTTTCTCCAGAAAAAGAATTCCTATAATCATGAAATCCAAGAAAGAGATCTTGAAAAAATCCAAAACATCTGCCATGAGTTTGATTTCTCGTCCTTCCCGCATGTCATATCCTGAAAATCATGAAAACCTCCTCTCCTATGCAGGATCCATGCGTAAGTTCTCTTGCGTCCTTTGCGTAAGTCCTCTTTCTTAATCTGCGTAAGTCCTCAGTTAAATTGTTTTGATTTTCCTCCTTTATGTAAAGAGTCCAAGAGTCCATCCTACCATATTATCCAAGGTCCATTTCTGAGTCGATTCTCATGAATCTGTGATAGTTTCACAATAATCGGTCCAGAAATGACCCTTGGATAAAAACAGGATGGAAATTGTCTAAGTCCCTCATTCAGAATGATTTTTTTTTTTTTTTTTAATCTCAAAAGTTTCCATAAGAATAGGCAATAATTTTATTCAACTTTTTGTATAAATAAAATGTATTATTCCTCCTATTTCTTCAATGAGTGCATCCTTGATCCAAAAACCACAAACATGTTTCTTCACTACTACGAAATAATTATTGGGGTTGGTTATAAAACAGGCTTAAAGTTAAGATGAGCCACTTAAGCTAGACTGTCCCTCAACTTGGGCTTTAGTACGCTGTGATTGATTGGAACTCCGACTTTTAGGGAGTGTCTGACTTATCTTGACTTTTTAATCCTGTTTCATAATTTGGCCCTACATGTTCCTGTTTGAGGCCGACTATCAGAATTTATTTTCTAAAGTGAGAATAAATTTCCGGAAATCGGTTTACCACCGTTGCTTTATTTTTTTATTATTTTTTTTTTTTTTTAATGACTCTGGCTTTCCTTTTTAGTCAGAATCGCCATGTCGGACGAACATCTGGAAGACTCAGGAGACTCGGGGATACTTCTGGAACATGACGTAGGCATTGTCTACCTTCCTGAGGCCATGCAAACCCTGCTCAACTGTGTGGTAAGAATTTTTCTTTGTTGGAAAAACTGTCTTAGAAAATAAAATTGAATTGAGAGAGCCAGGTTATCTTTTCATCCCGATGTTCGAATCACCAATGGCGCCCTTAAAACGGTTGGCGTTGCAAGGACATCCAGCCGGAAAATGTGGAAGTAGGAGTGCCAGAACCAACCTCAACCATGAGGGTGAGGTTGAACAACGCCGACCCCAAGTAGGTTTGAGAAACAGCAAATAAAAAGATCATTAGTAGTAGTAAAATGAAAAAATGTTTATTTGGAACAATAATAATAATACACACATCAAAATGAAAAGTATACATAGGAATGATTGATCACAATTCAGCTTATTTGCTCAGGTGTAGTATTATTATTATTTTACGCTTTATTAAATAAGGACATATATACAAACAGTTGATTACAAATTAATATACAATATAAGAAGAAGTAAAAACCGAGAAAAAAAATGGAGAAAAAAAAGAGTAGTGGTAAGGTATATCATTAATTTATGTTAATCACAATCGTGATATGACTACAAAGGATGCTTTACTATTTCACTTCCGATAAATTTCTAATATTAGAGCTCTGAAGTATTTTGTGTTTTTGCTTAACGTGGGACCTGAACCACCGACCTCCAGATTACACAAGTCCTTGTTTTCCAGGTGGGTGAAACGCTGGGCGTGGACAACCGCTGGATGAAGGTTCCCTCTGAGCTGATACTGGCGGAGGTGTGGGAGAAAGAGAACCGCTCTCTGTTTGCTTCCTACAAGGAGGCCGTCAAGGTAAGCTCTATGGGGGTGTCCTTTGTTGATCCTTAAAAAAAAAGATGAGTGTTTCACAGCCTTTTCTATTTTGTAGCCATGAACCTTTGTAATCCAATCCAATCTTTCCAATCAAAAAAAAAGTAATCCAAAAATCCAAAATTGTTAATAAAAAAAAAACAGGAGCTGCTGTAGACGCTTGTGGTCTGTGTTATAGCTTGCCATCCCGTAGTATGCCTCCCCTCTGATGGGCGAGAAGTGACCCAATACTTTCCATTTAGGTGCTGGGTCAACACGAGCGCACGGAAAGGTATCCCCTAAAAACAACTGTAACTAAATTGAGAATACAATTTTTTTCGGTACGGGAATCGAACCTTCCGCATGTCAAGCGAACCCGGGACCTTCCGCATGGCAAGCAAGTGCTTAACCACTGAGCTAATTGCGCGCTTTGGATTCCATATTATTAAATATAGTCTTTATGAAGGGTGCTATTCCCCCGTAAGCGTTTCATTATTGCGTCTGAGTCCCGCAGCTAGCCGCAGGACACTTTGATGTATTTTTGATGAGGTGACTAAAGGTAGGATCACACTATATGGCACAGATGTCATATTTTCTATGGCGAGAAAAAAAAAACGAATGGCAAATTATAATATATGGCACTCACACGATGCCATATAATGTGGCAAAAAACTCTATGGCACTGTATGTCTTCCCCCTTGCCATAGACAAGCCTGCCAGTCGTCACCATATCATATTGTAGACCATGTGTGTGATGAAGCACTCACACGAATGCCATAGATCCTGCCATACGTCTATGGCACCATAGAAAAAACTTGTCGCCATAGACCCAAATAGTTCTATGGTCATTGGTCATGTAAACAAAGACCGATCACACGCTATGGCAAGCGTGATTGCCATTTTATATGTCGCTCTGCCATATCGTGTGATCCTACCTTTAGGCCCGATGTTTATCTGTACGCAAACCTTGCTTTTTTGGTCGCTACCACTTAGGGGGTATTCTTTAAAGGCCGTCTTGTTGGGTCCAAAGTTGTATTATCTGCAAACGTCCTGGTGTGATTTTAAAATTTCACACTTCTACACTTAGGGCTACATTATGAAACAGGATTAAAGTTGAACAGGATTCAAGTTTCTGTCGGCTCTGGGGTTCGAACTCCGGACCTCCCACATGGAGGATCTTACCACTGAGATTCGTGCCCTCAATCCTTAATCCCAGACCCACATTCTTTGAGATAATCTCATTATTATTCTCAATTTATATCAAATAAGGGTTGGGTGGAAGAGAATAACGGCGCCCTTTAGTTAGGACATTATCTATTTCTTTCCATTTTTTTGTTTATATTGTTTCCATTTTTTTTATAAGTATAATAATTATTTGTGTTGTACATTTATATGTCTTTGTATCTAATAAAACATTTAATAATAATAATACTTTAGCTCTTATTCTCAATTTAGTTCTAATTCTTATCCCCAGAACTACTCCTTATCTCACATGTGGGTGGGTTTCGACCCGTCCCGTGATCAAGAGGATGAGTATCTCATTTGTACAACAGAGCGGGGTTATAACTCCCTGGAACAAGAGATGCTGGCAGAGGAGAGGAGGTTATACGAGGTAACTGAGATTTTTTTTACCACTTAAATTAACAAACAGTGAAATAAAATAAAGAAATGGATGGAATCAAGACAAAAATGTTGTCATATTATTGCTTTCAATCAAAAGTCTTATATTTCTGATGTTTCAATGAAGTCAACCTTAATATTGGGGACATCATTGGTATTTTATTGGTATTATTCTAGAACTAAACCCAAAACGTATTATTATGTGGTCAATAAATCCCAAATGGGAGGATAACTTGTCATGTCCCGGCTGGGTTTCGAACCTTCGATCTCTGCCTGTACCGACAGGATGGAAATTAAGACGAAGTGTTGTCAACTCTAATATTTCTGCAACCAAATAAACTATGTAGTTAACCATATAACAGGCACCATAACAGCTGGATGGTATCTGTGCCAAGGATTATCCCTCGCAATCCAGAGGGACAATGTGACCTCCATGTTAGGAACCCTCCCAGTTCATAAGGAGTTGGAAGAAGTTTTCGTGTAATAATTTAATAAAACTTTAAAGTAAACTATTATTATTTCGTATTTCACTATCAATTGTTGTAGGCTGCTGAGAAGAAAGTGGAGCCACGGACATGGAAATCCTACGGCAGTGAGAAAGATATTGAGGAGACCAAGCTGTACAGCACTCGACAGCAGGTAGGAGCAATTTTTTGAAAAGATGTCATCATCATAGTTTTAAATGGGGAAACTAATGCGTAAGTCATGACTTGAGATATTGATTTTGTCTATTAATTTCGCCCTGAGAGTGTGATAGAATAGAATTACCTTGTTTATACTACCCGGCCAGGACTGAAAAGACCCATTATCCCAGGAGTCTAAACAAGGTCTTCTATATTTACCTATAGGTTTTTCGGCTCCATCGTGATCTCCTCGAACTGTTGTTTCTTGACGGATTTTTATGAAACTTTCACAGAATACTTAGAATCTTATAAGAAAATGATTTCATACCGTAAAAATCACAAATTTACACTATAAATTACTTTAATTTTGATTAAAAATATGGATTTTTTATTGCCTTTGGCAATATCTTCCACCCAATAATGGGTATTTGTATATTCTCAGATGGGCATGAGCCTCACACTGGACGCATGTACCCGTCTGAATCAACCTCGGGAGCCTCTAGCCAACGTGGAGCCTCCAGTAGTGGAGTTGAGGCCTTCTGCCAAGGAGGTGTTTGATCTGGTGGAGAAGACCCTGTTTGATGTTGCTGTACAGGTGAGTGGTCGGTTTAGATAATTAATTTTCATAGCGTTTTTACTTCCGAGAAATTTCTAATATTAGAATACGGAAATATTGTGTTCGTTTTTTTTAAATATTTTTTTCCTCCGATTTCAATTTTATTTTTTAAATGCACATCTACACTTGATTTAGCCTAAGATAATAATCTAATAAGGAATTAATGATGGTATTGGAACTTGATTACTGAAGCAGTTGGCAGCCACTCCTTAGCCCTTTAAAATCCCAAATCTCTCCAACCACGATTCCTTTCTCCTTTTTACTCATGCTAGGTGTGAATGTGTGTGTGTATGGATACCTTTTTTATTTTTATATTTTTATACCTTATTAATTGTAATACATGTATATTTTTTTGCTGTATTTCAATAAATAAAGAGGTGCTATATTAAACTGTCAGCTTAATGGGACTCTCTGTCTCGAGCCGACACGACAGTCTGTATAAAGCACTACTATCTATACTATACTTGGAAAAGTCACACGAAATTATTGTTACCTAAATGGAGAAATGCAGGAACCGACACAAACTTGTAAGAACTTACTCAAAACTGTTCAATTTCATCGCCCCAATTCCCAATTTTTTCAATTCCCAGGCTGTTCCTCGCACTCTAGCGGCGGAAGTTCAAACGAGACGCGCGTTCACTCGCAACGCCGCCATGCAGAGTGTTGATAACGTCACAATTCTCAAGGACCTGGATGACGTCACAGCCGGGCAGATGAGAGAGACGGAGAAAGACGAGGACCCACGAAGTCAGACGAGGAGAGTCGAGAGGTTCCGAGACAGACTGGCGGTCAAGGCGGACATGTGAGTGAGATGATGCAAGCGACCAGTCAACCAGTGTCGTTCAGGTGTTGGTTGTTTATTCGATGATGTTGGAACCAACATGGCTACAGGAACCAACATGGCTACAGCTTGAGGGGGAGAGTTCGACGGTGATGGTCTACAAAGAACTTTAGTTAGCTCGTCCCAAACCACATAACTGTGCAATCAACCATCGTGAAAACTGAGTCTTTATCTAAATATGCTGTTCTCTGTTTATTGTCCTCTGGCGATTCACTAGTATTCTCCCTGTTTAACGTCCCCCAGCTAGAGAGCTTGAATACTCTATGTTAATATATGATAGTTCTTCATTGATTTGTTACTTTGTAACGACCTCGTAACCTGATAGTCGGTGGTTTGAGTCCCAAGTACGGATATTTATAGCAAGATGATTTTGAATAGTTGTGACTTCAGTAGTAAAAACAACTATGATTACCTTTTGAACCTTATTAAACCTTAAATTTGACCCTTTGTGTGCTACTTATGCCATGTCAAATGAAAAAAAAAATATCTGCTTTTTATCCAGGGTTCTAGAAGCGGTACAAGAAGAGGCAGTGGTGAACCTGTTCGATTCCACCGCCACGGTGGATCCTCTGCTGACGACTGTGGACACTCAGGACACCAAGGACCCGGGGACTGAAGAGGACAGGTTCCAGGAGGTGGAAGTGTTTGCGGAGGTCTCGTACGTGCGAGGCAAACAGATATCCAGTGTGGCCTGGCACCCCAACTATTCAGGTAATACGAGGCAAACCAATTTTTCAGTGTGGTCTGGCATCCCAACTATTCAAGTAATACGAGGCAAACAGATATATCTAGTGTTGGTTGGCACCCCAACTATTCAGGTAATACGAGGCAAACCGATTTTTCAGTGTGGCCTGGCATCCCAACTATTCAGGTAATACGAGGCAAACATATATCCAGTGTGGCCTGGCATCCCAACTATTCAGGTAATACGAGGCAAACAGATATCCAGTGTGGCCTGGCACCCCACCCATTCAGGTAATACGAGGCAAACATATATCCAGTGTGGCCTGGCACCCCACCCATTCAGGTAATACGAGGCAAACCGATTTTCCAGTGTGGCCTGACACCCCAACTATTCAGGTAATACGAGGCAAACAGATATCCAGTGTGGTCTGGCACCCCAACTATTCAGGTAAAACGAGGCAAACATATATCCAGTGTGGCCTGGCACCCCACCCATTCAGGTAATACGAGGCAAACATATATCCAGTGTGGCCTGGCACCCCACCCATTCAGGTAATACGAGGCAAACCGATTTTCCAGTGTGGCCTGACACCCCAACTATTCAGGTAATACGAGGCAAACAGATATCCAGTGTGGTCTGGCACCCCAACTATTCAGGTAATACGAGGCAAACCGATTTTTCAGTGTGGTCTGGCACCCCACCCATTCAGGTAATACGAGGCAAACCGATTTTCCAGTGTGGCCTGACACCCCAACTATTCAGGTAATACGAGGCAAACAAATATCCAGTGTGGCCTGGCACCCCAACTATTCAGGTAATACAAGGCAGACAGATATCCAGTGTGGCCTGGCACCCCAACTATTCAGGTAATACAAAGCAAACAGCTGATATCCAGTGTGGCCTGGCACCCCAACTATTCAGGTAATACGAGGCAAACAGATATCTAGTGTTGGTTGGCACCCCAACTATTCAGGTAATACAAGGTAGACAGATATCCAGTGTGGCCTGGCATCCCAATTATTCAGGTAATACGAGGCAAACAGATATCCAGTGTGGCCTGGCACCCCAACTTTTCAGGTAATACGAGGCAAACATATATCCAGTGTGGTCTAGCACCCCAACTATTCAGGTAATACGAGGCAAACCGATTTTCCAGTGTGGCCTGGCACCCCAACTATTCAGGTAATACGAGGCAAACAGATATCTAGTGTGGCCTGGCACCCCAACTATTCAGGTAATACGAGGCAAACAGATATCTAGTCTGGCCTGGCACCCCAACTATTCAGGTAATACGAGGCAAACAGATATCTAGTGTGGCCTGGCACCCCAACTATTCAGGTAATACGAGGCAAACAGATATCTAGTGTGGCCTGGCATCCCAACTATTCAGGTAATACGAGGCAAACAGATATCTAGTGTGGCCTGGCATCCCAACTATTCAGGTAATACGAGGCAAACAGATATCCAGTGTGGCCTGGCACCCCAACTATTCAGGTAATACGAGGCAAACAGATATCCAGTGTTGCTTCACACCCCAACTATTCAGGTAATACGAAGGAAACAGATATTCAGTGTGGCATGGCACCCCAACTATTCAGGTAATACGAGGCAAACAGATATACAGTGTGGCCTGGCACCCCAACTATTCCGGTAATACGAGGCAAACAGATATCCAGTGTTGCTTCGCACCCCAACTATTAAGGTAATACGAGGCAAACAGATATCTAGTGTGGCCTGGCACCCCAACTATTCAGGTAATACGAGGAAAACAAATATCCAATCTGGCCTGGCACCCCAACTATTCAGGTAATACGAGGCAAACAGATATCCAGTGTGGCCTGGCACCCCAACTATTCAGGTAATACAAGGCAAACCGATTTCCAGTATTGATTGGCACCCCAACTGTTCAGGTAATACAAGGCAAACAGATATCTAGTGTGGCCTGACACCACAGCTATTCAGTTAGAACAAATCAACATCTTACGAAGAGTCAACGAATTTCCACAATTTGATCTTGTGGTGACAAATAAACATCTTGAGGTGCCATAGCAGTTTATTATTGGTTATTTTGTACGAATATTTACTTACGGAATTCACAATAATTTTATTACTATTCCACGCGCATGCGCAGGTCTCGTGGCGGTGGCCTATGTCAACAACCGCGGCACTGATTGCAGCGGAGGGGCATCCCCCACTGCCTCCTCCACCGATATACTGGGTGGTTCCGAGACGAGTCTGACCTCGGAGGATTCGGACACGGAGTCGATGATTCTGCCGCCCATTGAGAAGCAGAAGGCCCCGCCCCCTCCCGCCTCCCTGGGGGAGGAGCCAGTGGAGGATGAAACTCTGGCCGCCGTGGAGAAGAAAAAGGTGGGTGGATAGAAGATGTTTTAATTTATTTTTAATATTAATAGATAGATAATGAAACTCAATAATAAAAAGATCCATAAAATTCCAATGTTGAAGAAACTTGAAGGGGCTATCTGATAAATTTCTTAAGTTCTTTAAAAGATTTACCCCTCGAAGCTATGATATCTTCCCTTTTTTTGCGTAGTTTCGGTGATATTTGAGTGAGTAGCTGTGGTGTGTCCTTTATAATGGAACTCCCTGTATAGGATATCTAAGGAATAAATTGATATTAAACGCATTTTTCTTTTGAATTACCTATGGTTTAAAAAAAAATTGAATTATTATTAAAAAATTCAATAAAATTGAAATTTTATTGAATTATTTTATTGCAAGATGAATTTTTTTCTTCACTTTTATTAAAATGAAATTTTCTATTTTTTCCACATTTCACTGCAATATTTTATTTCTATTCCATTAAAATATTATCTATCCCTCTCAGCTGAGGCGCTCCTCTGACGTGAAGGTTTGGCGTGACCGCACTGCCCCCCCTCTCCCCTTTCTCCAGCTGGACCTCGCCAAGTATGACACGGAGACCTTCGACTATGAGGTAATAACTTAGGGGGATATGAGGTAATAACTTAGGGGGGATAATATGAGGTAATAACTTAGGGGGGATATGAGGTAATAACTTAGGGGGGATATGAGGTAATAACTTAGGGAGGATATGAGGTAATAACTTAGGGGGAATATGAGGGAATAACTTAGGGGGGATATGATGAGGTAATAACTTAGGGGAGATATGAGGTAATAACTTAGGGGAGATATGAAGTAATAACTTAGGGAAGATATGAGGTAATAACTTAGCGGGGGATATGAGGTAAAAACTTAAGGGGGACATGAGGTAATAACTCAGTGGAGATATGAGGTAATAACTTAGGGGAGATATGAGGTAATAACTTAGGGGGGATATGAGGCAATAACTTAGGGGAGATATGAGGTAATAACTTAGGGAGGATGTGAGGTAATAACTTAGGGGGGATATGAGGTAATAACTTGAGGGGGGATATGAGGGAATAACTTAGGGGGATATGAGGTAATAATTTAGTGGGGTATGAGGTAATAACTTCAGGGGCTAAAAGAGGAAATAACATGTGATGTTCACACCTGTTTATGTTATTTAATTTATGTTCACACCACTTATCCTACTTTTATGTTGAAAATAATAAATAAATTCACCGTGGCCCAGTGGTAATTCACCACAAAGAAAGCTCACTTCAGCTATTATTTCAACTTTAATTTATTCGATACAATAAATCAATTTTAAAAAAATATTAGTGTTTCACTGTAGACGCTTGTGGTCTGTATGCCTGCCCATCCCGTAGTATGCTTCCCCTCTGACGGGCGAGAAGTGACACAATACTTCCCTTTTAGGCGCTGGGTCAACACGAGCGCACCGGAAGGTATCCCTTACAAACAATTGTAACCTAATTAAGAATACAAATTTTTGTCGGCATGGGGAATCGAACCCGGGACCTTCCGCATGTCAAGCGAGTGCTATATTTTTACAATATATAAAAGACTTCTCCAAGGACATCTTCCCGAGGCAGTGTGTCCTGAGCACTGAGGCAACGTTACCTCTCTGAACAGCGAAACTAAGCCGTTGCCTGAAATATTCCCCAGCGCGTCTGTCCTTCGTCTCAAGGACCAAGGTTTTGGATATGCTGTTAAACATTTCCAAAGCACTTGGCCCAAAAGAGCCAAAGGTTTCAACGGCGAAGGGAATGAAATCATAGAGGAGTGCTTAACCATTTTTTCACCAATTTTCTAAACAAAACTTGATCAAATTGATTTTACTGGACTGTGTTAACTAGGTGTATCCTGAAGACGAAGCTATGGATTGGACCCGGATTATTCGCCAGAAACTCGTGGTGTTGGACGAAGTCACGTCCAATGAGAAGCTCAATGTGGATGAGATGAGTGGAGGTGAGAGACTTATTTTATTTATTTATTTACACTTTTTTTTACAAAACAATCATCAACAACAAACAAAAAAAATAACAATAAATTATATAAAAAAAAAAAAAAAAAACTTTAGAAGTATGTACAAAAAGAAAACAAGATCAATATTATTTTTTTAATTACAATTGTTTTGTAATACGAGGCGAAGTTAATGCCTTAGGCATTCTCTGTTTAGTTAGTTAATTGGTCTGAGAATTCAGAGGTCACAGGTTCGAAACCCAGGCTAATATGACATTTTTTTTTAAATTATCATTTGTATTAATAACTTTCGTGATGTCACAACTACTCGAACTCACTCTTCTAAATTTTACCCGAATTTGGGACCCGAAAACAACGATCTTTAGATTACAAGTACGCCGCCTTATCAATGAAACTACTGAGGTTGGTTATACTCCCTCCTATTTTGATCACATTGTGATGGTCTACAGCCAACTGCAGTTATAAAGTTGGCTCGTCCCGAACACTAGATTCTATCTACTTATCTTTGCCCCATGCGAGGTTACACCATAGCGTGTAGATTTAAAAAATGTGGAAAACCCCAGTTGCATGGAAACGCCACATAGCGCGACACCATCGCAAAGGAGTAGAATACAGTGAGAATATTTCTCGCGGTCTATACTCGTATATGTTTACATTTGATATATTTATGTTTATGTGTTTACATTTGATACGGGTGAGGGACGAGGAGAGGAGACTCCTTTGCGATACTAGCGCTGAGGACGCCACGATGTAGGTCGGCGGGAGGTGGTTTCCACACTTCTTAAATCTACACGCTATGGTTACGCATTAGGGCCTCATTCCAAAAATAAGTTTCACTCCTCAAATCACCCTTATAACCATCAAATTCCGTTCAAACAATGCATTCACATAGTGAGTCGTTTGAAATTTGGCCGAGATTTGGGGCTTTTGAGAGTAAGGGCCAAATTATCAAACAGTATTTTAAGTTGAGATAAGCGAGACTGTCCCTCAACTTTGTGTTATTTGCTCGCTAGAGAACTTACAGTGCGATGTGATTGGTTGAAACTCCGACTTGAGGGCGTGTCTGGCTTAACTTTAATCCTATTTCATAATTTGGCCCTTGGAGAGCTTTCTGGATTGAGGACCTCACTGACTGGGGGATTTTAAACAGGGAGAAGACCAGTGTCTCGCTAGAAGACTATAAACAGAGAACAGACTAGCCAACCCTTACAACCCAGGCTAGCTTGAAGTTTCCTAAGGGTTCAATGGCTTATAAAGGAAAGTCCAAGTCCTCATGATGGTTGATCTCACATGGAAATATGTGGTTCAGGACGAGCCAACTTTGAAATAAAGTTGGCTGGAGACCATCACTCACCCCTCCAGCTGTAGCCAAGCTGGTTACAACAACAACAACAACAGGACCTCACTGACCAACATCTAAACGTTCTTTACGTTTCAGAAAAGGTTCACGTGATCGATCAGGAGCAGTACGAGAGGATGAGAGAGAAGGCTGAGAAGGTGGAGGAAATGAAGGGCAAAGCAGAGGAAGCCTTTGGGGGAGGAGGGGATAATGAGAGGAAGCATTGTGTCAGGAATGACATGATGAGGAGAATTGAGGAAGCAGCGATGCAGGTGAGCTGTGTGTTTCAATGGTTTTTTTTTCATATTTGTGTTAATCACTTTCGTGATATCAAAACTACTCAAAACTAGCTTTATTGAACCTATGCTGATTCCGGGACTCGAACCACCGACCTCCAGTTCAGAACGAGTCAACTTTTCAACTAAAGATGGCTGGAGACCATCAATTTTCTTTTCACCTATATGAGTTGAAAACGACAAGAGCGAGCTTTACATTTGAACTCAAGCAAGTTTTTGAAGTAGTTGTTTCAAGATAGATAGATAGATAGATATAATATGTTTTATTTGTAAAATTACCCTGACGGGTGTATACAATGGTCAGAAAGTTTACAATGGTTAAAAAAAAGAACCAACCTCAGTAGCTTGATCGATAAGGCGGTGGACTTGTAACCTGGGGTTCAGTGGTTCAAGTCCCGGATACAGCGTAAATTTATTGAAGCTAGTTTGAGTAGTTGCGATATCATAAAATTGATCAACACAAAATAACTTTAACTTTTTTTTTAAGTTGTTTCAGGACTCTAGATACTTTGTAATAATCGGAGCATGTGGTTTTTTTCAAACGATTCTGAATTTTCTCTTTCCAGAGCCCTGGTGTATCGCCAGTGAGACAAAGAGGACAAGGTGGGTAGAATGGAAGAGAGTCTGGCGGGGGGACGTTAAACAGGGAGAAGACCAGTGTCTCGCTAGAGGACTATAAACAGAGAACAGACTAGCCAACCCTTACAAGCCAGGCTAGCTTGCAGTTTCCTTAGGGTTTAATGGCTTATAAAGAAGACTCCAAGTCCTCATGATGGTTGATCGCACATAGAAATATGTGATTCAGGACGAGCCAACTTTGAAATAAAGTTGGCTGGAGACCATCACTCCCCCCCTCCAGCTGTAGGCGAGCTGGCTATAACAACAACAAGAATGGAAGAGAATGCCGTGGGCATTAGGACCACCCTTGATCAAGTTTTATTTAATAATTATGTCAACTTTGTTTTTGTAAATGTAATAATATTGTTTAGAAAAATTGTAATACATCTGTGGATTTTATTTTCACAACACATAAAACATTTCTCCAGGGACATCTTACCGAGATAGTGTACTCAGTAGTGAATCAAAGTTACCTCTTTGAATATTGTAAATTAAACTTGATTAAATTTGTTAGAGTAGCATTTATAACACAGACTTTCTTATGTACAACTACAACATAGTTTCTGAATTCTCTGGTGGGAGCCGTTAAGGGAGAAAACCAGTGTCTCGATAGAGGACTATAAACAGATAACAGAATAGACTAGGCAACCCTAACAAGCCAGGCCAGCTTGCAGTTTTCCAACAGGTTTAATGGCTTATAAAGAAAAAGCCCAAGTTTTCACGAGACGATGGTTGATCGCACATAAGAATTTGTGGTTCAGGAGGAGCCAACAAATGTTGGCTGGCGATTGTTTTTAAAGCTCGTGTATTTAATAAAATTATAAAAAGTTAAATCACTTTACTAGGTATATATTTCTTTAATACGGTCTTTTTTTTTGTTTCAGGGGACGCAAAAAGGAAAGCGTAAGTAAAGTCACCTCAATATTACTTCCGAAAATTTCTAATATTAGAAATCGGAAGTATTGTGTGCGTTTTTGTATATAAAAAAAATGTTTTTTGTTCCGATTTATTTTTCTTTCTTTCGCACTCGCTTACTCGCTTTTTAAATCTCTCACTCATCGTATTCTCATCCTGCTCTACATATCTAGTTTTTTTTACTTATTTTTCGTTACTTTAACTTGACTGTACATGCATTTGTTACTTTTCTAAAGCTAACTCTAAATTCTCTGTGACATATGAGTAGGTAGTCTGGCCGAGTAGAGTATCACACTAGACTAGGGATGACGATATTATATCGATAATATCGAATATCGATATTCTGCTTTCGATATATCGATATTTTATATCGATATTAAGGTTCCGATATTATATCGATATATCGAAAAAAAAAGACAATATCGAATAAAAATATCGCTATCGGGACTCGGGACATTTTTTTTTTTTTTAACAGTTAGTAGCCGGGAAATTTTGAAATACTGAATTAGTTTGAACTAGTTTGATTAAAGTTGAAGCTTTTATTTATTTTTTTTTTTTTTGAAGATTTTTATTATTTTGGTTTATATCAGTAATCAGTATATCTATTATTAGTAATATTAGTTAGAAGGACTATGTAAATTGAAGAAGTTTGTGGTCAGTAGTTTTTAATATTGAAAAGTTCACAGCAAGTCAGCAAGTAAATAATATGCCAAAGCATTCCAACTCCACATTGTGGAGGCATTACATCAAAGGTACTGATAGTAGTACTTGCAAAATATGCAGTAAAAAAGTAAAAACTTCAGGAAATACCACAAATCTGAAAGCCCACCTCCGGGTTGCACACTCAGTTATTTATAATTCTTTGTATCCATCACAAAATCAGCCTGTATGTGGTTCTGCCCAAGCAAGCACTTCTCAAAGAATCATTCCGGGAACGGAAAAATCTTTAGATAAATTTTTGCCCTGGGCGGGAATTGAACTTGCGGCCTAGTGACTCAAAGTTAGATACACCAACCACTGTGCCAACTTAGGCTGGCTTGAAGTCTTTAGACTCCTTTGCAGTTTGCCTGTTATTAATATGTAGCCTTTTCATCCCACATACCGTAGTAAGCAGCATGTTTTATTATCTCATGCAGTTAGCGGTTACCGATATTGAAAATATCGATATTCCCAATATCGATATTCGACCCATCGATAATATCGGATATCGATATTATGGTTTCGATGTTATCGATATACCTAATATCGATATTTTCGTTTCGATATTGCAACCCTACACTAGACTTGCACACACGGTGACCTGGGTTTAAACCCCGACTGGTTAAAAAATTGTGTACTCTGTACTTTGGATGTCCGGATTCCACTCGTGTCTCCTGAGGAAAAATGAGTAGGTATAATGAGTACAACTGTAGGTAATCAGGGGTCCACTTGTGTCTCCTGAGGAAAAATGAGTAGGTATAATGAGTACGATTAGGTAATCAGGGGTCCACTAAGTATGAGTCACAATTAGTGGTGGCATTACTAGAGTTTAAAACAGACTTCAGTAGCTTGATCGATAAGGCGGTGGACGATCGATAAGGAGCGAGTAGAGGCGGCAGACTTGTAACCTGGAGGTCGGTGGTTCAAGTCCCGGTTTCAGCGTACATTTAGTAAAGTGAGTTAGAGTAGTTGTGATATCACTAAAGTGATTAACACGAATATGATAACTTTTAAACTTAATAAAAAATACTAGAGTTTAAAAAGAGTGATGTAAAGAATGTAGAAAAGCAAAGGATGAGTAATGCTGTGCTACCCACAAAAAATTCACCACAAAGAAATCATTCTTGTTTTTTTTCTGGTCTCCTCTCTATTTTTCTTACCCTTTCATTTTGTTCTGTTTTCCTGCTGCCAGTTCCTACAAAGTCCTGGAGAAACTGTGGAAATATAACCGGAAACACTGGCCGTTTGGATCTGCGCTGTTGAAAGATCTGCGAACTATTTACGCGTGAGTAAACCCGAATTTCCTTATAATAATAAATTCTTTTCTCATAGTTAGAAGGGGGAAAAATGGAAAAATGAATTAAAATGAAGGAAGAGAAATATAGGAAACAAAAAGAAGAAAATAGACAATAACTCTTTTTTTTACTGCCCTGAACACGGCGGTCCCAGGGCAACATAAAAGAAAACACAACCAAAAAAAGGTTTTTAGACGGAAAAAAAACCTTCTCGCCGGCTCACAGGCATTAACCTACGCTGGTGTTTGATGCAAATTTTCCTCTTCTATAAAAATAAAAAAACTTTTTTATTAAGGTACAAAAGCCACAAAGTAAGTCTGCACTCAGTAATGTAAAGTTCGCGACATTAAAACCTCTCGGAAAAGCGTCACTCTGTTGTTGTTGTAGCCAGCTTGGCTACAGCTGGAGAGGTGAGTGATGGTCTCTCCAGCCAAATTTATTTCAAAGTTCGCTCGTCCTGAACCACATATTTCTATGTTTAATCAACCATCATGAGGACTTGGACTTTTCTTTATAAGCCATTAAACCCTAAGGAAACTGCAAGCTAGTCTGGCTTGTAAAGGTTGGCTAGTCTGTTCTATGTTTATAGTCTTCTAGCGAGGCACTGGTCTTGTCTCTGTTTAACGTCCCTCAGTCAGACTAATCTGCTCTAAGGTAACGGACTTGCAGAATTTCAATAAATAATCAAACAAACATACTATATCCTTGACAAAATGATCAATAAAAAATATGTATGTTTATTTCAACTTGATGTAAACTTGATGAAACTAAAAATATCAAGTTCGGCGACCATCGAACACAATGATGCTACTCAATGATGATAATTAATTTCAAAAGAAATCGATTATTCTTCCCAGGTTACCTGAGGAGAAAGATGAAGACATCAAGCCTGAAGATTTGCAACAGGAAATACCCAAGGAGGTCTTACCTTCCAATCTGCGAGACTTGAAACAGAGGCGAAGGTAATCTTGATTTTTGCTCTGCGATACATAAAGAAAATTGGTGGAGTAAAAAACCTACTCCACCAATTTTTTTTTTTTTTTTTAAGTTTTTTTTTAAAGTTTTTTTTAGAAGAACATGTAAACTGCTTCCTGCCAGAATCCATGTCGCGTTGAAAAGTGGAGTTACTGAAGTTAAGCAAATTCCAGTAATATCAGGCCTTGGTTCCAGAAAGCACTCTCACTTTGGGATTATGAGAGTGAGAGTGCTTTCTAAAATGAGCTTGTTTAGTGACCACTTGAATTCAAACTATCTTAATACCGATCAACTGATCTGTGTCTATCTGATCATCTAATTATAGGTTGTCTGTTACCAATACCACAGCCCAAAACGATAACAGATATCAAAATGTTGCTATTAGGGCACAGTATTATTTGTTGTATAAATTGTAACACCATACAAATAAACATATTATTTGTTGTGTAAAATTAAATACGTCGAGCACCCACTTGAATTTTATAGTTAAGTATCACTATCTAAAATAAGAAATTCTGTATTATGCAAATTCTGTATTATGCAAATTCTTTATCAAAAATAAGGGCTGAGTGGAAGAGATTGCCACAGGTAATAACCCCGCCCTTTTGGTATGACGTTACCTTCATTCTCTTTTTTGTTCTTGTTTCTTTGTTCAATCTATTTATTTTTCTTTGTACTTTCATTGTATTTTGCTGTAGGTATATATTTTTATCTTACCTAAAAAAGAACACTATAATAATAATATGCCGTCATGTCACTTAATCTTCCGTTCTCTAAGCTCCAAGACATACCAGGACAGCTGTGTCAGGCTAGCAGTCCCCAGAGCTCAGAAAATATTGAA